>CAAKHD010013567.1:26821-121697 GCA_901007705.1 Fistularia tabacaria | reverse complement strand
CACAATGGGGAAATTCACTTGTTTCATAACACACACCATTTCAGTTGTGAAGAGATTAACAAGTTAAAAATAAAATAAAAATGTGATAGTATGATTGTGTTTGTTTTCTTTTAACTATTACTTTTATAGAGTTGTTAATAATTCCCTCTTCAACCTAAATGACAATTTATACATTTTTATGAATATTAAAAGAATATTCTTATTTCTAATGGCAAAAATAATCTGATTTATTAAGTAGTGCATGAAAAAAAGATTGAATGAGACAATGTATGTATTGAATTATTACAGTCATTGTTGGTTCGGCCCTCCAACATATTTCAGATTTTTCATGTGGCCCCCTGTAGAAATTAATTGCCCACCCCTGGTCAAGGCCAACCCAAAGGGCTGGATAGACGAAGAGAAAATGAGAGAGTCGCTTTGAGAAGTTTACTTCAAGTGACAGGATGGCTTTTTCCACACATCTCCGTCCCAACTGATCGATGATTCCGTGTGTGCCCGTCTCGACAATGCTGTGAAAAACCAAGTGAAGAAAGCCTATTTGGAACTTGCTGTCATTCCGGGAGGATAAACCATTGAACTCCAACTGTTGGATATTAGGGTCAACAGGGCGTTCAAAGTTGAATTGCAAGCCGCGTGGGGGCATTGGATGACAGACGATGATCCCACCTTTACCAAGACAGGAAGTCAGCGCCGGGTTAGTTACGCCACTATCTGCCAATGGATCTTGGATGCCAGGGCGAAGGTATCTGTCTTAACTGTGGTTCCAGCTTTCACGAAAGCCGGCATCATCGCTGAACAGCCAAGTAACAGCAACTAGACTTACGCGGATAATGACGAGCGGGAACCTGGCATGCTTGATGCTGAAATCGCCCAACTGTTGAACTTGGACACTGATGATGAGGAATTTGATGGATTTGTGGAAAACGGATGATTTCAAATAAGAGTTTTTTTTCTGTATTTGTTACAACTTAACACTATTCTAGTTTTTGTGAATGAGTTGAATAAAGTTTGACTAAACTGACTGCTTTGTTTCACTTTATATACCGTACGTTTTATCATAAGCCTTATAACGCGGTGCATGTCATGTTTGAAAACAGACCGATTCATAGACATTGCGCCTTATAACGAGGTGTGCTTTCTGGTCCACCAAATACGGTTATGAATGCTGTCATTAATACTGTCAATAAAATAATGGTAAAAAGTTTAAATCACCATCAGTTCCGTTCGTTACTGGATGAGCTGGAAAGAACATATTCTGATCTCCTGCTGCACAACAAAGTCCGGTGGCTGTCCAGAGGGGAGGTGCTGAAACGCTTTGCTGCTTGTCTGGAAGAAGTGAAAACATCAGCAAAGGGCTAACATTTCCTGAGCTGGAACAGCCAGAGTGGCTGGAAAAGCTACACTTCATGGTGACAGACGTGAAAGCGCACCTGAACACGCTGAACACAGCTCTTCAGGGGAATGGAAGCACAGCCCTGCACATGTTGGAGGAGGTTTTGGCATTCGAGTGCAAGTTGACAGTGCTTGCCAGAGATTTACGAAGAGGTACACTGTGACACTTCCTAAATTAGGTGACAAGATAAATTAAGAATATATATATAGATATATAGATATATATATCTATATATATATAGGAAAACCATAAAAATTGAATAGGCAGGACAAGGATTAGGGTTGATACCCATGTAAGGCACGATCTGTTACTTGCAGTACTAAGCACGTAAAAGCCAATGGATTCATTTATTATGGTATTATCAACAACGATTCACAAACTGGACCATAATTTCCCTGAAAAGAATCAGTAGATGGCTGCACGCCAGCGCCCTTATGGCCATACAGATCAGGTTCGTCAATGTTAGCCCTTGAACATGGAGAATGTCCTTAGATCGGTGACGAGCGCTTATCCCAAGGGATGCAGGATAAAATGGAAATTTGACCAAGGTGTGAGCACAAATGACAGAAGCAAGAGATGAGCATGCATCCATGTCAAAGTGGAATACCAGACCTGATGTTCTAAAAAACATTGCCAAAAATTGGCAAAATTACTTAACTTGAATGAAGATTTTTTTTTTCAATCACTGGAATGACACTTGGACTGCCCATATCGTATTTGCCATCAAAGTCACGTCACGTCACGTCACGTCACGTCACGTCACGTCACGTCACGTCACGTCACGTCACGTCACGTCACGTCACGTCACGTCACGTCACGTCACGTCACGTCACGTCACGTCACGTCACGTCACGTCACGTCACGTCACGTCACGTCACGTCACGTCGTCACGCCACGTCACGTCTTCACGTGCAAGGAAGGGGCGAGACGTGGCTCTGGCGAGAAAGGAAGGAAGGAAGGTCACGTCGAGTCACGTCACGTCACGTCTCTTCCTTGCTCAATCTTTTGTCAATAAACCCCTCTAATGCCTCACCTTTTCAGAGTATCCTTGCGTTTGGGTTAAACCTCTGCACGCATCATGACAAAGCTCGGTGTCTCTTAGTCCAGAAGGCTATCATAGAGCAATCTATCCAGTTGATGATTTGAATGACCTAGATCTCGAGTATGTAGCATGATCTCTAATTAAGACTAACTTATGAGAATGACTATTAACACCGTTTGTATGCCAGGAGCATACTGGAGATTGGGCATTGGTGATGCTTCATGAGGGAAAGTGGGAGACTGATGTGGGAAGGACCGTATCAGGTAACAAACATGTCTGAATACGCTGTCACACCGAAATTAAAGGGGAGATAGATTTAGGACCACCCACCCCATTAAGGTCTAATCTCAAGCAAGGAGTTTGTCCTATATTAGATAAAGCTGGAACCCCTCCGAGATGAACCTAATGGCAAAAAGGTAAGAGATACCTCCAGATTGGGAAAGAGGAGACATCTCTGGAGAACAGGACAGGGTGGCAACATAGTGAATTAACATATAGTAGGTATCATAAAGCTTCCATACCAGGAATTTTAAATGGTCCCTGCCCTTGGCATCCGTTTCGACGATTTTGTGGAATAAGAGGAACCACGGGCATATTACTTGTATTTGCATTAATAATCATATTGCCTTGGGTCCATTTGGAAATTGAATACAAAGAACACCACGGCAATAGTAAACATTAAAAAAACTTCAAGGCAAGGGACCAGGCAGAATTAGGAGAAGTAGGGATGCAGCAGAGCCTCAGACCATGAGTAGGGCAATTAGACAAAGACTCAATTTGACCTTGTAATGGAAAATTTAAGCATCTCTGTTGGGCAATTTTGATGTGTCTGGGACTTCTTGCATTTTTATTTCCGTTTTCTGTAAAAGATGTATTATCAGAGTAAAACGGTGTCCTAGACTTATCCTATAGAACATTGTATCCAACTTCTGTTGGCTAATGCAATCTAATGATTTAGATTAGAGATTATAGATAGATCATAGACTTCAAGGCATTAATGCTTTCTTACTTTTTAGACTAATTCTTTCTTGGATCATACCAATGCTAACCGTGACATAGGTCTTCCTGTATAAAAGACAAATTCTGCAGAGGATTGGAGAACCACTCCGTTGCAATTCATGTGGCGTGTACTCTCCCTTTTATTCAAAGTTATTAAATGTTTTGCTGAGAAGTTGGCCGATCACTAAGTCTTGGTTACAGAAATTTAAACAACCTTTACAAAATGAAGAACAAACACAGCTGAAATCAGATCTTGCCAGCTAGAAGCACGAGGAAATTACTAGTACAGGGAAGTGGAAGATAAGGAATTTGTGCAAATTCCCTTATAGAACCACTGACTGTGGGTGGAATACTGCTTCAGGCAAAAGACACAGGCCTGAAAATGCCGAAAAGTGCAAAAACAGGAAGGGAGAATCCAGAACTCAGAGACTGAGTCTGGTAAGGGTCCATGCTAAGCTCAAGAGTAAACTATTCCTTACACTAAGTGAAATTAGATTGCACATGTTGCACATTGAATGGTATTGGAGCATATCCATCAACATAATCGATAAGTGACAACAGGAAAACAGACAAAGCAGGAACAAGACCCACTTCCCACTGACTGAAGCAATCTTGATGTTGAGAGGAGGGGTCGCCTTTGAAACAGGCCGAACACAATGGATGCAATCGATGACGTTTTCAGTGTGGAGCATGGGAACAGGTAACTATGTAGCATGCTACAGGGCTCCAAACCAACACTAGGAACTATGCCCATGAGCAGGGGTGGGTAAACTTTGACTCTTGGGTCACAATCGTTTCTAAAATTTGACAGAGGGGCTGGGCCAGAAACAGATGGATGGAGTGTAAATGCAGATGGTTTCTGAATTTACTTTGAAAGGCATGCCTTTATTTTGAAGTGAATAAACAGGAAGTGGTGTCTATTGTCTCCGTAAGCTTCACACTGATTGAGAAGCACCTGTAGCTGTAATGTTTGCTAGTTCGTCTCCCTCTTTTTTTATGTCTCACTCCATGCTCACTGTGTGAATGAGGTTTACAAGGGGTTTTGATGAAGAATGTACTTTGACCAAAAAGACTGCCCACTGGGAATTGATCTGCCGTTGATTCAGGAGCAGTCCTTAGCGTTCTACGATGTTGGCGAATTTGCCTTAGTGAACATCTGTGAAAGGAACCAGAGTCTCGCACACAATCAGTGGGTGGCAAAGAAGAACACTTTCTGCATCGGTGAAGACTCCAAGCGGATGAAGATAGCTGCAGGCGACATGTGGTAAAGGGACTGCCACCATGTGAACTTTTGGTGTGTCTCCAAGGGCAAGCAGTCAAGGCTACACAAGCAAGCACGTCAAGGAGTGTCTTGGAAGTGGCGCAAGTACAAGTAGCTGCCATTAGGTTTCTAGCACATGGGCATTTAATTTCACTCAAGCTTTTTCAACTTCTCATGAAGCTTCCAATGACTTTGTGAGAGCTCTTGCTGAAGCAATCACAGCTAATCGCGTTCCAACCCTAGAACCTGAGGTCTTCAAAAGATATCAATAAATACAATGCTTGGAAGCTTTCCTTCTGTACTTTGAAAGACCGCAAGAACCTGCCAACTCAAGAACAGCTCTTCTTTCTACGCAACTATGTTTGTGGCCATTGAAGAGCTATTGAAGGCCATTTCCTTGTAGGAACCGACACAGCTTATTGTGCTGCCTGGGACATACTAGAGGACAGATTTGGTAATCCATTTATAGTTGCCAAGACATACAAGACAAGAAACACACATGGCATAAAATTCGCCTCAAAGACAGTGAAAATCAGCTCTGACATTAAAATTAAACTCCCAATAACCCACACCAGAGACTACATACCAGCAAACAGATCCCATATACCCACAAGCAGAGCTGCAAAATCCTGGCCTCGCTGACAACATTTGGCAGATGAAATGTCTCCTGAGCCTTGACTGTTGAGTAGGATGGTTAATCGGTTATAGCTGTCCCCAAGCCTTACCTCCCAGAAATGTCATCACAGGCAATGAAAACCAGCCGTACGCACAAAGGTCTGTGTTGGGTTGGAGTATTATCGGCTACAGCAACACTGATGTTGATTACGACCAGGAGGATGAAATCGCTGTTAGCCACCGTGTCGTCACAAAGAAGTACTGCCAGCTACCGAACTCAAGTCAAGGAAATGATTTCTTCGCAAGATATGCTCAAGGTCTTTGAGTCAGGTTTTACTGAGAGGTTCAGTGAAGAAGTTCTGATATATACACTTCTCCAGAGGACAGGTCTCTATCAGACCGGCTTCAGAAGTTTTCTGATTGGAAGAGAGCCAAGGGCTATAGCAAGACTGAAACATCTTGCAAAGGAAGCAAAAAGTCTTAAACGAAGATCTAATGACGTTACGACACTTGAAGAAAGAAAGGATACTGAACAGTTCATAATCCGTGTAGTTCAAGAAGAAGCATTCAGTGATGAAATCAAGTCTCATATACAAAAAGGCAAGTCAACCAAGCTGCACAAGTTAAACCCTTTCATAGATAGCCAAGATATCCTGACGGTCGGAGGTAAATCGACACAACCAACACTCCATCCCCATGTTAAACATCAAGCTATCCTTCCTTAAGGTCATCATGTGTCACAATAGCTGATAAAGTACTTCTACGAGAAGGTGAAACATCAGGGTAGGGGAATGACCATCAATGAAATGCGCTCAGGCGGGATTTGGATTCTGGGGTGTAGTAGTGAAGTGTTGCTGTTCATCTTCAAATGCATCAAATGCAGCAAACTCAAAGTGTAATCAAGAACAACGACCTCTCCATTCACCGACAGCAATATGGACTGCTTCGGACCATTTTATGTTCAAGACAGAAGAAATAACTGAAAAGTCACGGGCTCCTATTTAACTGCATGTTCTCACGTGCCATCCACATTGAGGTATTGGACAACCTTTCTACTGATGCCTTCCTCAATGCGCTGCACTGCTTTGTTGCCATAAGAGGCAATGTAAGTCAACTACGAAGTGATCAGGGCACAAATTTCGTCAGAGCACGCAATGATTTCCAGGAATTAATGAAAAGGATTAGAGCAAGAACGTGTGAAAGAGCTAGGATGTAACTTTGTCATGAACCTACCTGCTTCCAGTCACATGGGAGAGACAGATTTGGACTGTGAGATGTGTCCTCTCATCCATCTTAGACCACTCTGCTGGACGATTAGACAAGTCTTCATTAAGAACCTATCTTTACGAAGTGAAGGCTTTTATGAATGGTCGACCATTGACCATGCAACATCTCAATGATCCATTGGGACCAGATCCCCTAACTCCAAACCATATATTGACAATGAAATCGTCACTTATTTCACCAGCACCTGGAGAGTTTGTGAGGGAAGATCTCTTTCCTCAGAAAAGATGGAAGAAAGTTCAGTTCTTGACCAATTAATTTTGGACGAGGTGGAAAAAGGAGTATCTGCTGAATCTGCAGTAAAGAAATAAATGGAACAATGACAGGAGAAATCCTAAAGTGAACGACATTGTACAATTGCAAGATGATGGTGCTCCAAGAAACCAGTGGAAATCCGCCAAGGTAATCGAAGTCTTTCCAGGAGCTGACAGAAGAGTCAGAAAACTCAAACTGTTACTTTGTGACACAACATTCGACACTAAAGACACACGCACAGTTAAGCCAATTTACTTAGAGAAGTCCAAACACAAAACAATACTATTGCTTGAGACTGAATAAGCTATCTCTTCAATGAGATTGTTCTTTGTTTGGAAAGTGTATATACAAAATGTCTTACAAGGTTCTATTAATACTGTCCTTTTCATTGGGAATCACTCAATGTGTGATGGTAGGAGTGTAAATGCAGACAGTTTTTGAATTTAATTTGAAATGCATGCCTTTATTTTGAAGCGAGTAAACAGGAAGTAGCATCTATTGGCTCCGTAAGCTTCACACTGGAGTGTTTGTGTGAACTAATATGAATGACAGATAAAATAGAATTAAATGTAAAAGCCATTACATGAAATGATTTGGCCTTTTAGCAAATCATGAATATGCAAGGCTATTTGTACAAGTGGTTTTCCAAATGCATTGATTTCATAACACAGTTGAGAAAGTCACATTCAGTTTCAGCGGGAAAAGAGTTGTGATCTTCATTTTTTCAAAATCTAGAGTTGTGTTGTGCCAATTCTAAGGATAGATACGAAGGATGTTCGTCAGATAAGTTGGATCTGTGACTGGCTTTGGTTGTGTTCATGACGCTGATTGTCCGCTGACATATTTAGGTCGAGCCAAACAACTTCAGCATCTTATGTGCCATCCTCTGGAGGTTTAGAAACATTGGTAATCGCTAATTTGAATGGCAGCAGAAAAATTGTCATGGTTTTCAGTGCTTTTGCGGTGGTTCTGCCTCGTCAGTTGCTTTTGTCCACCAGGACAGCTGCCACCCATGGCAGGCAATCAGGGCAGACTTAAAAGCTTCGCTTCCAGTCCCACTAGTTGTCAGATTGTCTTCTCTTCCTTCCTAGTGCGCAGGTTGCCTTGTTTGCTGTGGGAGACCTCCCAGAACTGACCCTGTCTGTCCCCACGCTCCCTCACCAGCATTCGGTTGCCCTGTGCTCTCTCACCGGGCTTCGAGCTCTCTTGCCGAGCTTAGGGAGCCCCAAGCTCCCTTTTCAGGCTTTGCGTTCTCCCGTTGGGCATTTGGTAACCCCACTCACTTGTCTGCCTTCCCGATACTGATTTTGTCTGTCTCTGATTTACCAGCTTCTTCTGCATTATGCTATTATGAACTGCCAGACCCTCAGAATTTTTTTTAATTCTTTCTTTGTTGGTGTGGAGTCATGGTGTTGCAATTGGTCCGTACACCAACCATTACATTGATGCCTTGACTCTTGAATCCTGGTTTGTCTGTGACGACAAAATTGCTGAGTCTGTAAATTAGCCATCAACCTCTGTGCCGCGGCCACGCGTTCTTCTGTTAACTGCTCACAAGCATAGTTTAAGATGATAGTGTATTATTTGAAAAACGCAAATATTTCGTGGAAAAAGTAAAATAAGTGAGGTTTGATTATCACAAAATCTCAGGTTTGGCGGGCCGGATTAAAATGTCCGATGGGCCATATATGGCCCACATAGTTTGCCCATGCCTGCCATACAGTGATCTGGAAGGATACAATGTTTACAGGACTTATTTCAACAAGTAAAAGGCAAGATATTAAAATAATATATATTGAATCCATCCTGTTTTGGTGGACCACAGTCAAGATATTAAAAGGACATGCAGTTAGACCTTAGTATAATGTACATGGAGTACCTGATAAGTTCAAATCAAGCAACCAAATAGCGCTGGGGTTTGAATCCATCCTGTTTTGGTGGGCCAAAGTCAAGATATTAAAAGGACATGTGGTTAAACCTTAGTATCATGTATCCCAAAGCTGACCCAGGGACACTGGGAAAGGTAGTTTGCATATAAAGTGAATTACAATTGTTTGGAGTCAGTACAAAGCAACGTGGTTGTAGTGAGTTTAGACGAGGATTACTGCAATAAGAACATTTTTTTGGACACAGGAAAGGATATATATTATGACATGGTGAATAATCAGTCATTGGCTTGGGCAGATATTTGGTGGATGTGTGGAGAGGGAGTGTTGAGAGAGAAACTTCCAGGTAACTGGAAATAAAGCTGTGCTATGACAATGGTATTAATGCCGTGAGGATAATTCCCAAGGAGCTAGGGCCACGAGGACACGAAAAGCAAGAAGATTTTCATAAAACACTGAGCACTGAGCTGACACACACCGCTACTGGAATTGTTCACCTGCTCTCTCAACGTAATCGACCAAATTTCCTCGACAAGAAGATAGGGTATAGGAGAGCCCTCTCACCCGGACTGTAGCCGGGTACACAATGAACTCCTTGGGGAAGTGGAGGATCATGTGCCTGTTGAGCCTTTCCATGGAGGACACTGAAGACATCTACATAATTGGAATTATGATAACAGGTATGCTGCTTTTTGGAGCCAGCATTTTCCTGATTTATCGCAAAATTTTGAAGGAATGTGCAGATCTGTCAACACTCAGACTCAAATGATAGTTGAGCATAGTCATAGACAGATGAACGTTTGAGGATGGATGCCAAGTTGGAGAAGTTGACAGCTCGGCTCGATGGAAATTTGGACGATTGGATCTATACCACTGGGAGAACCAGAAAGAATTAAAACAGACCGTAAATTATAGTCTGCCTGTACCCAAAACAATTGTTATCTTCGGTGGCTACCCCACATTGGGCTTGGAAGGCTGGTATCTTTGCTTTCCTGGATGTTATACTGACCCCCCATCAGCCCCTCTTTCCCACCACCCCTCTCCACCTGCAAACTTTGTTTCTGTATCAGAACACTCCGAGGTCAACTCCACGGCATCAGCCGTGCTTCATCATCAGTTGTTAGGCGGTGGAGATTTAAGCCTATGGGCTCACACATACGTACATGCACAAAAAGACACTTACCCCACACACACCCTCAACGCCGTCTTGGCACCCACCCCTCTCCTTTCCTTCGTTGCAGAGCAGCATTCGGAGGGTCGGTGTGACGCGCCTCTGTTTTCCTTTTTTGTAATGTCTAATGTTACTTATGTGCTGAGATGTTTTTTGTCTAATCCCACACTGTGCCCCCCGACAACAGCCTAGTTTGGGAATGGCTTTTTTCCCTCTTCTTCCCCCTTGTTCTCCTTTCTTTCCTTTCTTTTCTTAAGATGGTGCTGGAAGACGGCAGCCTATTGCAGCAGGCTGCTCACCTGCAGCTGTAACACACAAATTTTCCCTTGGGGATTAATAAAGTATTTATTCATACCTGGTTTGTTCAAAGAACACATGCAATAAGGGTGCAATTGGAGTACCTGATAACTTCAAAGCGAGCAACCAGATAATGCTGGGTTTTGAATCCATCCTGTTTTGGTGGGCCACAATCAATAACAATATGGATTGGGGAAATTACTTTTAATGCAACCAAAGATTTATAAATCCAGATTATGAGGTATCATACAGGATATAGGATGTTCGGCACGTATTTTTGCACTTTCATTCCGAATAACATCTCAGAATGGCAGCATAACCAGAAATAGATGAGACGTCAGGCGATTATTGCATAGGTGTCAGTACCAATTAGTATCTTTTTAGCCATACTGGTCTATTGTGGTTGTTGTTGCATCTATGAAGAGTCCACAGGAACTGCGCTCCACCAATATCCCCTCTGAGTACTCCACCAATCAGTTATTTTGCACAAGCCTCTCAGTCACTCCCACATCGTCCCTTGGACTGCTGTATAGATTTAGCATAGATTTTTACCAAACTTGACCACAGAAGCCACCTTTAATGGGATCTGAGAAGGTGACGAGTGGAGAACCACTTTCATATACAACAGAGTACCACAAATACCCGGTTATGCCTTATGGTGCCCGCTGTATCCCAGGTTTTATGAATTAGGTCTTTCAAATGGTTTTTCAATAAATGAGTGAAGTCTGTATTGACGATATCTTAATCTATTCAAAGAATAGATCTGACCACTGCCATCATGTTCCCCAAGTGCTCTCTATTATTCACCAGAACAATATTTCTCAAGGCAGAGAAGTGCCAATTCAATCTCACGAAAGTGGAATTTTTAGGTTAGGCGCTTAGGTATAGGCGCTCAAGGAATCAGCATAGATCACTGCAAGATTGAGGTGGTAGTAAACTGGCTCAAGCCCCGTAGTGTAAAGGAACTCCAGCGCTTTCTGGGATTTTCCAACTTCTACCGTCAGTTCATTCAGAATTATGGTGGCATTGCTGTCGTGCAGATGCCCCTGCCCCAAAATAGAACCATGGCCTAAACTTGGACCTCAAAGGTTAATGCCCCGCCTGACTCCCTGAAAAAGGGTTTCACCACCGTCCCCGTGTTGACCAGACCTGCTGCAGCCGTTTCTTGTGGAAGTGGAAACCTCTACCACAGGGGATGAGTTGGTCTTATCACAGCTTCCCACAACAGACCCTTGCCAGGGGGAAGCAGAATTAGTGTGGGGGACCGTGAGCTGTTGGCCATTAAACTGGCCCTGGAGGAATGGCGCCACTGGCTGTAGGGGACCATGAACCCGTTTGTTGTCCCCATGGAACACAGTAAATGATGAAACCCACTGCAGAGAAGAGGTAAGGCAGCTGACATAGTGGTGCTAAAACAACAATCTCATGCTGAACCAAGAAGATTGTAGTGGATTACAGGAGGTTCAGGAGAATGGGACTCACTCCCCTCCCAAACATGGATCCAGTGCCACTTCAGTACATTCGTACTGAACTCCTGCAACTAAACTTGGTAACTTCATACCAGCTACCAGCTAAGTGTTTCATCCCTCCTGACATCAGACCAACTGCAAAGACCCCCTTAGTGGCAAGCCGGAGGAGGAGATGCTGTGAGTGGGCTAGGCTAAAGGGTAACCCATTCAAACCGCTGCTCCTCTCCAATTCCTGCTTGAGGATATGTTGGACGAGAAGGCCTAGCTCTCAGTCTCAGTTCTAATTCATCCCAAAGGTGTTCTATCGGGTTGAGGTCAGGACTCTGTGCAGGCCAGTCAAGTTCCTCCACACCAGACTCTATCATCCATGTCTTTATGGACCTTGCTTTGTGCACTGGTGCACAGCCATGTTTGAGAAGGAAGGGGCCAGCTACAAACTGTTCCTTTTAGTTCGGAGCATGGAATTATCCAAAATCTCTTGGTAAGCTGAAATGATATCAAGCATCAACATACCACTCCATGTCTCATCAGGAATTTCGGGCATCGATGAAGTTGGTGAGTTCAAAGTTTATCTGGCCAGGCATCTGTAAGGACATCAAGTAGTGGGCGTCTGCATATGTGGCATGCCAGCGTCCTAAGATCCACCATGTTAGGGCATGTAAGGGCGCCCCTCGAACCATTTCTGATTCTGGCCAGGCGTTTTCACTATGTCCATGACGATCCTGGTGGGCCCTCTACCTCCTTCGCAGGGTTTCACATACCTGCTCACCATGGTTGATCAAACAACCAGGTGGCCGGAGGCTGTCCCGCTGTCCTCCACAACGACCTCGGATGTGGCACGGCGTTTATTTCTTCCTTCTTTCCACCTATGCAGCATTAATCGTCTCTGGCCCCCTCTCATCCCCCACACTGCAGCTATCCTTGTCCACAACCTACAAAACAATAGTCTTAAACCCCTCCCTCACTCCCCACACTGCCACCTCTTCCCGTCTGGACTACTGTAACTCTAATCTTCGGCCTCCCTCACAAATAACTACATAAACTTCACCTGGTCCAGAATTCAGCTGCACATATCACTCAAACTCCAACCTTCCAACAAGTCACTCTTGTCATACAACAGTTCTACTGGCTCCCGGTTCTGTTCAGAATTAAGTTCAAAGTCCTGTTAACATTCAAGGCCGTTCACAACCTCATCCTCCCTATATCTCCAACCTCCTTCATGTTCTCACTCTTTTCGGCTCCTTCAGATCCTTGTCCATTCACCTGTCTGTCCCCTCTGACTGTCTCACCACCATTGGTCTGCTCCTCATCTCTGGAATTCATTACCACCCCAACTAAGAATCATCGATTTGTTCCCCTATTAAAAATCACAACTCAAAACATATCTGTTCTATACAGTCTATTCCATCTGACACAACCTGCTCTGGCTCTTTTGTTGTTTTATTTTTTACTACTGACAGTTTTATTGTTTTTTATTGATATTGTCCTCCAACATGGCGCCGTGCCAGTGGCAGCTTGTTACAGCAGCTTGTTGCAGCAGCTCAGAGCCAAGCTGTGTGTTTTTGCTAGATTTTTTTGTATTTTGTCTACTTTTCTTTTCTGTCAAGACATTATATTCATAGGGATTTTCCACTAGATTGACATGGCTATGGGATAGTTTACTGTCTTTCTGCTGTTTTTTTCTTGTTGCTACAACTTTTGCTGTGCGGGGGAGCTATGGTGTGATAAGCTGCTACAGATTGCAAACCCTGCTTGGAATTAAGTACGTGATCCCCGATGAGTTTAAGAGAAAATGCTCAGGGTCTAAAACCAGTGTTAAGAGGTGGACACGGAGGAGGAAATATAAAACTGTCCCTCTTTCAATCGTCTTGGGGGATGTGAGGTCTTTGGCAAATGAAATGGATGAATTGAGAGTGTTGTCCAAGTTACAGCTTCAACACTGTTAACAAGAAATGGTGCAATGCTAGAAATCTTACGGTGAAGGAACATGTCTGTAGCCCTGACACTGAGCTGCTACCAGAGACCCTGCGTCCGTATGATCTGCCAAGGCCGTTCACATGTGCCATCATTATGCGAGTTTACATTCTGCCTTCAGCTGATGCAGATTCTGCATGACGTCATCTGTTGAGTCTCTGCCTGAGGACAAACAAAACATCCAAATGCGTCCATAGCCATCTCCAGTGATTTCAACCACATGTCTCTCTCTGGTGATTTACCCATTATTCACCAATTTGTCAGCTGCTCAAAAATACACAAGAAAATACTGGACATACTTTTGTTGTGTCAAATTCTGCATGAAATATATTCTTCACAGAAGACATCATATGTGAAGGCCACTGTGTGTTTACAATGTGTAAGGCCTAAATATAATCCAGCGATGTGCGGTGAGATTATTGGTTGGTGAGATACTGACTTTTGAAGAGCCAGATTTACAAATATTTGAGGCCAATAAGAAGCTTATACACCAATCTACTGGCAGCGGTTAACAGGTTTTTGTTCCATACCTTAGAACAGCTTTCTTTAAACATACATATGATGCACACAATTATCCAGGACAGAATGCATATTAATCACAGCAAGGACAGCATGCACCCTGCTCTAAATTTACGTAATTCTATAATTCCAAACCAATTTTTAATTAAGTAATTTTTGTCTGATTCCATTTTGAGAGATTGTTTTCAAAAATGTGTTTCTTTTCTTACCTTCACTTGAAAATGAAGTCCATGCGTCGATCCGTCTGGACAAATAGATAAGTTACATGTTTGGAAAACTCCTCCTTGTCTTCTTCTAGCTACAGAAGTCTCTCTGAGAATGACTTTTCCAGCAATGCTGTCGTAGCTAGTATAGTAAGCACCAGTTGAAGTAGCTTTGTAGTCTCGAGAACAGTCTGAATGAGATCCTTTTGATCCAAAAAACTGAGAAGCTGTACGGGAGATTTGCATTCACTTCTCACCGTTTGTGAACTATACAGTCCAATGAGATCTGCCTTTAGTCTCACAAAGCCAAAGAACCTTGCATATTTTTTCAGGCTCTGCAGTTTGGTGTCATCAAAATGTTTTGACATTTTGTTGAATTTTGCACAATCGACCAACCAACGGATCAGTCTCTGTTGCTCATCCAAAGTGATGTCAATCCTTGAGGTTCCAAACGTTTTTAAAGCTATTTGGCTTTGAATGTGTGTAGTAGATTGTTCATGTTTGCAGAGACTTCTTGGTAAATTCTTCATGTCACAATATCCCGTTTGAGTCCAGACATTAGCAGACGTTGAAAACCAAAGGCAAGGGAAGCATTAAAGGTGATTTTTCGTGGGACATCCAGACAGCCAGTCCTTTCAGGTGTACCACTCTGTTTGAAAAGAGCATCTTATCTTCAGTACTGAAGTTAGCAAACCTTTTAGCTCCAGCGTTGGTCTTCCATTATTTATCACTTCCTGCTTTGATTGAAAGTCCAGTTTTGAGAAATTTCTCAGTTTAGCTATATAGTCCTCCATGTTGAAGGAAATAAAAAAGCAGCGTACTTGACTTCTTCTAGCTTTTTGTGTTTATTTAATTTTTGGCCCCCAGAGCAAAGAACCCGTTGGATCAAGTACACCGCCCCCTACTGTTTGCCTCACTTGCTCGCCATTTCACAGCGGCATCTCAGCGAGACGAAACACGTGACACAGATCAATTATATACATAAGGCAGGATATGGAAAGTTATCGTGTAGAATAAAAATGTTTGAAAACACACTGATGATTTACAGAGAGAATACACATTGCACACATAGGTAAGACACTGCCTCCCATGATCGCACGTCACTAATATAATCAGGTTTGTCAGAGGGGAATCTTTATGCAATCTAATCAAAGTGTGGTAAAGGCCTCAGTAAAATCAGAAGTGTTAGAGGGGCCTCATGATACAACCGTCCCATCAAAGTATAACACCTGAAAGGATGTTTACATGCCAATCGCCCGTCCCAAGAAGCATATTTTGAACTGAAAAATGACAGGTCCTGACCCTTATGAAGGTCGAAGTGAGAAGATCGTCGAAAGGTAGAAACCAATGCAGCAAAAATCCTTAGTGATTTGGTTAGTTCAAGAGACAAAGGCAGAATGTTAGATTACATTGGAATAGAGGGTTACCCGTGATATAAAAAGGCTTGGGAAAAAGTGTTGAACCAACATAATTGAATATTTGATGACTCTACATGCCTACATCTTTGGGTATAAAAAGGGATGGCTCGTTGTGAAATTTTAGTTGTTCGGCAAGGTGACTGGGGTTTTGTATTCTCTCTCCAAGAAATAAAGCTCTGATTCTAAACTTCTACTTGGGCTCTGGGGCTCATTGGACTCCGCTTTTCCATCTCTCTCTCTCCAAAGACAAAACTCTAACAGCTTAAAAAACATTCTTTGTCTTAGAGAAAAGGGGTCCTGAGGGACATTTCGGGCACTGGGTGGCTTATAGGATGAGGGCCTGACCCGTGGCCGCCGAATCTCTCCCCATAGAGGGCCCAAAAATCATACACCACACCTTTGCGGGCCAGCCAGTAGGGGCACCAGTCATCGGGACCTTGATGGGATTAGATCTGCACTTCAGACCCCCAAATTCATAATTTCATGTTATCTGATCGCAGTGCAGATCTGCATGAAAAAAGGTGTAAACTGCAAAGAAGACTAATCCTTTTAAGAACCTAGGATGAATTTGACTATAGAACGGACCTGGTATGATTTTGAAAGACCTTGGCATGAATTGATTGCAAGCGACCTAGCAAAAAGTGATTCACAATTAAGCAAATCTAGCAAAACACTAAAAACTGACTAAATTCCACATTTTGAGTAAGATAGCAGTGTTCAGGAGTCCCAGTAACAGTTGATAACAAATATATTTTGCATGTTGGATGTATCTAAACATTCAAATGAAAATTCTAAGAAATTACTGAAAAATGATTGTATATGGAAAAATTTGTGCTTAACATCTTTATCGTGTGTTGGTAAATTGTGAATCTAACATTTTTAGGATGATTAATGTGTGTATTCTGTATACAAATTGAGTGAGAGATTTGTGAGTATGATCCGACCAGAGAGAGAGGATATTGGGTAAACCGGCGTAATGCCCCAGTCAAGAAGGTTCATAAAGGCAGCCTAGATAACTGATAGTGCTTTTTGTAAATGCAGTCCTCTCCTAAACTGAGAGGATGATTAGCTGAAAGAGATATGAGATACACCACTAAGGCAGCTTTCAAGGAAATGCTCCGCTTTGATTGAGTGTGGGATTTTGAGATGAAACCCCTGCGGATACCACTTTCAATTGAAAAACTTATGCACGGGACGGAGGGTCTATCAAAGGAGCTACACTTTTATGGATACCCTTTTCGATGAATCCTAAAATACGGAAAGAAACATCTGTACAGGTAAAAGTGGTAGTCGTACACTTTTTTGTAGGGAAAAATTAAATAAACTGGTGTCACGACCAGCAAAATAATTGCAAGAATAAGAACTAAAGAATACCACAAACCAGAAATTCCTAAATCACAGGCGAGTGAGGCTAGAACAAGGATTCATGGGGGCAAAGGTAACAGAGGATTCGTGCTTTGACTCTGTTGGAGCTGGTGATGAGACAACAGCCCGACCATGAAAAAAAGATGAACACAATGCATGAAAAAGCTACATAAGAGAGCCACTGGAAAGTTGCAATGGCTGAAAGAAGAAAACTTAATGGCAGCCTGTTGTGATGAAATAGAGGCAAATATCAAACATCATCAGGAAATGGAAACCAGTGACAGCAGGGAGCGTCAGTAAGCGTAAGAGTGGGAGGTGCTGAGGAGGTTCAAATTGGAAGGCAGGAAGCTGGTACTAAATGCGACCTTAATGGCTAAGGCGGAAGAGGGGGAACACAAAACATTAAATGATAAGGCAACCGAAGGCCATGTGTGATCAGAGAAGGAAGAGCTTAGCAAGCAGAAACAGCCCTCAGCTCCACAGTGGAGTGAGAAACTGCCACCATATGCAACTAATACAGCATCATGTCCACTAGGTCTATAGCCGGTCTTGGGGGGAAAGGACGATGCACAAAAGAAGGTTAGTTGGGACCTAAAGGCAAAGTTCGAGGTTGAGTTGGATGAGCAACCTGAAGCTGAAGAAGGGAAAGATGTTCACTGCATCTGTAGTGACCTAGAAAGCAGTGGAATGGACTACAGTTTGGGAAAGTGTATAATGATGGTTACAGGAGGTCCAAAGCCCCCTGGGATAGAGAAGGTGGAGCGGGAGTGATACCTCCACAGACACCAAGAGGAGATAATAAACAGCTTCTGGAACAGCTGACACATGAAGAAAAGCTGAAAATGGAAAAGGAGCAGGCCATTGGATCATTGCCCTCTCCCAAAGGAAGGTTACCGGTAACATACAGCTGTCGGGGTTCAGCTCGCCGCAGCTTTGTCTAGGGAACGCACAGCTGCAGCGAATTAACAGCAATCATTGAGGACTTAAAAACTAGACTTGAAAGCCAGCACCCTTCCGCCTGGCCTCCCAGTTTGACCAGACCCTCCTCAAGTTGTTGATGCCAGCATCTCCTGCCTAGGATTTCATGATCAACCAGTTATAAACTTTTCAACACAAAGCAACCTATAGTGCCAGACCCCTATCCCTGGCTGTCTAACGTCTCACCAGAAACACGGAGGTACAGTGTGATAGACCTATGCACAGCATTTTTCAGTGTTCCTCTGCATGTTGAATCAAGATAACTTTTATTATTTACATTCCGGAGTCGGCAGTATATATACATGCGATTCCCTCAGGGCTATGTGGAGAGCCCATCGATCCTAAACGGAGCAAGTGACTTGCACCGTCTTGTAAAGCACTTTCATTCAATGCATGGAAGACCTGATTGCAAGTCCAACAAAAAGACCAGTGTGAGTGGGACTTACTGTGTTAATAGCACCGGCTAATGGTGGGCCCATAGTAAGTAAAGACAAGTTACAATTTTGTCCAGAATATTTTGAATAGCTAGGACAGAGACTCAGTGGTAATTAAAAGAAAATTGCCGCCTTACACTTAGAAGCGATCACCAAGATTCCAAAACCTCAAACTGTAGGACAAATGCTGTCTCACTGATGAATGAATGCATACAGTACAGCCTCGATAGGTGATTACCCAGTAAAACCTCCTCCCCTGCTGGCATTAATTTGTACCACAGGACAAACTGACAACTACTCTACAGCGGACTGAAACATGATTTACAAACGGCTCCAACACTCAGAAATCCTGACTACAGTAAACCATTCGGTCTGTATGTCGCGGAATAATTGGTATGAGCATATGCGGCCACGATGCAAGACGTGGCCGATTGGAAAACTGTAGGCGTATTAAAGCACTAAATGGCAAAAAGTAGAAGTACAAACCCCAATTTCAATGAGGCTGGGACATTGTGTAAAATGTAAATAAAAACAATATAATGACTTGCAAATCACTATAAACCTATATTCAGTTGAAAACACTCGAGACAATACTTTTAATCTGGAAATGCAAGTTAAACTGTACCATGCAAAGCGAAAGCAAACATTAACAACACCCAGAAACTCCTCCGGCATCTCTTGGCCCGAGCTCATCTGAAATGAGCTGATGCGAAGTGGAAAAGTTTGCTGTATTCTGATGAGTCTTCATTTCAAATTGTTTTTGGAAATAATGGACATGTCCTCCAGGCCAAAGAGGAAAAGGACCATCCGGATTGTTATCAGCACAAAGTTCAAAAGCCAGCATCTGAGATGGTATGGGGGTTGTGTTAGTGCCCCTAGCATGGGGAACTTGCACATCTTGTGAAGGCACTATTAATGCTGAGAGATACATACGGGTTTTGGAAGAACATATGCTGCCATGCAAGCGACGTCTTTTCCAGGGACATCCCTGTTTATTTCAGCAAGACAATGCCAAGCCATATTCTGCACGCATTACAACAGCTTGGCTTCATAGTAAAAGAGTGCGGGGACTAGAATGGCCTGCCTGCAGTCCAGAAATGTCTCCTATTGAAAATGTGTGGCGCATGATGAAGTGTAAATATGACAATGGAGTCTGAACTGACATTAATGGGCAGGAATTACAATAACAAAACTTAAACAATTAACATCCTCAGAAACAAAACACTTAGAGTGTTATTAAAAGGAAAGGCGATGTAACACAGTGGTAAATATGCCCCTGTCCCAGCTTTTTTGGAATGTGTTGCAGGCATCAAATTCGAAATGGGTGAATATTTGGAAAAATCATCAAATCAACTTTTGTCTGTTTAAATATTAGATATCTTGTCTTTGTAGTATACTCAACTGAATATTGGTTGAAAATGATTTGCGAATCATAATGTTCTGTTCTTATTTAGGTTTTACATAACGTCCCAACTTCATGTGAATTAGGGATTGTAGGACTGCCACGCTCCTTGAGCTGCCACCTTACCATGATGGAGGGGTTTGTGTGTCCCAGTGCCTGGAAGGGTCACCCAAGGCAAACAGGTCCCAGGTGAGGGACCAGACAAACCACGGCTTAGAAGACCCTCATGACGGACAACAATTTTGGACCTAGTTTTCACCTGCCTGGATGCGGGTCACCTGAGCCCTCCCTTGAATTCAGGCCCAGGGGTGGGGCTCGGTGGCAAGTGTCTGGTGGCCGGGCCTGCTCCCATGGGGCTTGGCTGGGCACATGGGTCCCTCCCTCCCTCTCACCAACCAAGCAGAGTTGGGTGCTGTGTAAGCCGGGCAGTGGCCGGAGGGGGGGACCTTGGTGGTCCAACTCTGGGCTTAAGAAGCTGGCTCTTGGAACATGGAATGTCACCTTTCTGGCGGGGAAGGAGCCCTAGCTGGTGCGTGAGGCTGTGAGATTCCAACTAGATATGGTCGGACTCAACTCGACACACAGCGTGGGGTCTGGAACCAGGCCTCTTGAGAGGGGCTGGACTCTTTTTTTTACTCTGGCCCCAGTGAGAGGCGCCGGCAGGGGTAGGCTTATTAATTGGCCCCCAAATCAGCGCCTATATGATTGGGTTCAACCCGGTGGACGAGAGGGTAGCCTCCCTCTGCTTTCAGGTGGGGGGGCAGGTTCTGACTGTTGTTTGTGGCCATACACCCAACAGCAGTTCAGTTTACCCACCCTTCTTGGGGTCCGGGCAATGACAGTGCAACTTGGAAGGGAGTGATTTGGAGGAATGCCCCCAGCGATCAGATCAGAGTGTTTCGTTATTGGACTTCTGTGCTCGTTATGTCCATAACAAACACCATATTCAGACAAAAAGGTGTCCACACGTGCACTTGGCACCAACGCACCTTTAGCCTTGAATGACCTTGTGGTAGTGTCATCTGACTTGTGGCCGCACGTCCTGGACACTTGGGTGTAGAGAGTGGCGGTGTTGTCAACTGATCAGCACCTGGTGGTGAGCCTGTTCCGGTGGTGGGGGAGGATGCCAGTCAGACCTGGAAGACCCAAACGTAACGTGATGGTCTGCAGAGTCCCCTGTCACAGGGAGTTTCAATTCCCGCCTTTGGCAGAGCTGCAACCACATCCCGAGGGAGGCAGGCCACATTGAATCTGAATGGGCCATTGTTGAGGCGACAGACCGGAGCTGCAGCCATTAGGCTGTCGGCACTTGTCAGGGCAGCAACCCTTGAACCTGCTGGTGGACCACAGCGGTGAAGGATGCTGTCAAACTGAAGGAGTCCTATTGGGGGCATTTTTGGCCTGTGGAGCTCCGGAGGAAGCTGACAGGTACCGGCAGATCAAGCGACATTTCGCTTTGTTGGTCGCCGAACCAAAAACTTAGACGTGGGAGGAATTCGGGGAGACCATGGAAAATGATTTCCGGTGGGCTTCAAGGAGATTCCTGTCCACCATCCGATGGCTCAGGAGGGGAAAGGAGTGCTCCGTCAACAGTGTGTTGTGGGGCGTTGCTGACCTCAACACGAGAGGTTGTAGATCGGTGGCAGGAATACTTCTCAGACCTCCTCAATCCCGTCGAAACACCTTCCAATGAAGAAGCAGAGCCAGGGTACTCTGGAGGGGTATATTAAGTTCAATATCATGTGCAATATGTTTTTTTATTACATAATGGAAAGTCATGTTTTTATACAATGTGAAAATATTCTACGTGCAATATTACTCTTTACTTTTCATTATTACCACTATCATGTGAAAATGACATTTATTATCATGTGCTATCTTTAGAATCATTATCTAGCGCATTGCTTCCCAAATAGTGGGGCGTGCCCCTGGAGTGTAGTTGCACATCCACTGTAGGTTGCAGGGGTGATCTCACTGTCCGAGTGTGCGCAGAGCATTAGCTCTGTTGTAGGGTTTTTTTGCACTGAGCATGCG
Organism: Fistularia tabacaria; assembly: GCA_901007705.1. Taxonomy (NCBI): domain Eukaryota; kingdom Metazoa; phylum Chordata; class Actinopteri; order Syngnathiformes; family Fistulariidae; genus Fistularia; species Fistularia tabacaria. Next base: position 99,698 of record CAAKHD010013567.1, on the reverse strand, counting down.
CACACACAGCACAGAGCAGGAGATATGAAGTGTAATTAACAAACCCTCAAGAGACATCATGGAAAAATATTTAACAGGGATGATAAGAAAAGCAGTGAGAGACAGAGATAATGAGACAAATGAAAGTCACCTGAAAGCTAAGATGAGGAAATATGACAAAGGGTATGTATCACTTGGCTTCACTGTGACTGGTGGGAGATGAGGAAAGACCAATGTGTTTACTCCAATGTGTCCAAAAATGTTGTCAGCGGACAGCATGAAGCCAAATGAAATTAAGGCGTCACTTACAGAAGTTACACCCAATTACGCTGATAAGCCGCTTGAGTTTTTTCAGCGAAAACATGCCAAATATTGCCAACAGTCATTCCGCTTTGTGAAAGCTACATCAGTAAACCAGCAAGCATCGTTAGCATCATATAAGCTGGCTTACCAAATTGCTCAGTGAAAAAAAACCCACACCATAGCAGAAGAGCTGATACTGCCTGCAGCATTGGACATAGTCTATGCCATTCTGAATGACACAAGTGCTGCAAAAATAAAACTATCCCTCTGTCCAATGACACTGACAGCAGACGTATAAATGACATTGTTAACGATCTTCATGAACAGCTGGTAGATAAACTCAAAGACAAACATTTTGCCTTACAATTCGATGAAGCATCTAACAGCAACAAAGACTGTTTCTTTCTTGCTTATGTATGTCTTGACATGACAAACTCCCCGTGTGGGGATCTACTTTTTTGTAAATATGTCAGAGACAGGGTTTCAGCTGAAGAGCTATTCAAAATGCTGGACTGCTTCCTGACTGAGAATGGGCTAAAGTGGGAGAACTGCATTGGTGTTTGCAGCGATGGTGCATCGACCATGGCAGGGATTATAAAAAGACTTCAGGCATTCATCAAAAAGCCCTCATCTAATGCTGAGTGGGCACACTGTATTATACACACTAATAGCACTAGCATCAAGGCACCTTTCCTTTGAATTTAGTGAGGTTATGACTGACATTATAGGTGTAGGTATAGGGCAGGTGACTTGATGAAGGAAATACTGATAAATTCAAGAACCTGCCTGAATTTGTTGATGCTACTGACTATGATGCCATCTCAGTGATTCCATATATTAAGCAGCATATTTCATCATTGATGGGATTCCTTAAAAAGTACTTCCCTGAAAACAGTGCCCAGTGTGACTGGGTGAGCAACCCTTTCAATATACCAGCTCCAACTGGTTTCAGCTCTGCAGGGGAGGACCAGTTCATTGATTGACATGACGTCTGACTCCACATTGAGACTGAGGTTCAAATCACAGACACTCAGTGAATTCTGGCTGAGTGTAGAGAGGCAGTATCCACTCATATGACAGAAGGCTATGGGCATTCTTCTTCCTTTTGCAACATTGCATCTTTGTGAGACTGGCTTCTCTCCTGTTGCTGCACTGAAAACTATGTACAGGCCTCAGCTAAACATCGAGCAGGAGCTGAGCGTTAAAGTATCATGCTTCAAATCACGCTTAGAAAAGCTTTGCACTGCAAAACATGCCGCTCATTGTAGCTGTTAACCCTGACTTCCTCATTTTGATAAATCAAAAAAAAAAATCAGCCCAAATTCTTTTATTCATTTTTGTCTTGTAAGTTAAAGTGTTTTATATATTGTGCTCCTGAGTTAATGTTGTTTAGCAATTTGGATTTATTATTATTATTTATTGATTTTATTTAATTTTATTTTTCAGTATCAAATGGTTCAGTCGGTCAAAAATTGTTTACAGTTTAAATAAGGATTTTTTTTTTATTTCAGGCAAATTGATGCACTTTAAATCTTTTCTGTTACAGACTAAAAAAACAATGTTAAAGTTCTTATTTGTTGCAGGATCTTTATTTCTTTCTTTTTTCTTTTCTTTAATGTTAATAAGGATACAATGTTATGCAGAGGTCTACGTATTACAATTTATAGACAAATGATACTATTTATAGTTGCAGTGGTGTGTGTGTGGGGGGGAGGGGGCTTGTGAAATGTTTTCTTCTTCCAGGGGGAGGCGTAACAGAAAATAATTGAGAAGCACTGATCGAGTGCAATAGAACCTCTCAATAGCACTGACAATGTTACTCTCCATGTAAATTGCCATTATTTTGCCTTAATTTTGCCTTTTACTATAGCGTATCCAATTTCTACTCGTATTCTATTAAGTTATTTTAAAGTTATTATTAAATTACTTATTATTACCGATTTGAAGGTAGTTTAGGCTAGTGAGTCCAGTGCGGGGCAACCATTCCCCCAACCTAGCGCGTCCCCCAGGTAGTGGCTTGCGGGATCGGCCATACGATAGTATGGCTAGCTGCAAATAACACCAGCCTACCTGTGACAACTGGCAGAGCCTCGAGCAGAGCGAGGCCGGGCCGGTGCTGGCAACACCCTACCTTTTTAATACCTCAAGGATGCTCAATGATGGGGGCTTCCAGTGAGTTGGAGCCGCCACAAAAGCTCCCCCCCTGCCAGCTGCACATCACAGCAAAGGCAGTCCTCGACAAACTGAGGCTCTGGCATGATGTTGTACTATCCCTACCTCCTTGTCGCAGTAGGATCTCTTGCGCCATCAGATCCCAGGCATGGATCTGAAGATGTTTGCACTGGTGGACTCCATGCAACCCCTTTGCCACCAAATCTAAATGTGCAGGTATTCACAATTCCATCTTATACCAACCTATATCTAGTACAAGTAGCATCCAAGCTTAATCGATACAATACTAACGTTACAGCACAAGGCTAGACAAGGCTTGCTGTAGAGAACAGAGATAGAGACAGAGGTGGGTCCTCTGGCTAGCAGGGAGGCCCCTGATGATTGGGAACACCTGTGCTTAAATGCATGTCTCACCAACCTAATCGGGGCTTCTCTGCTCCCACCAGGTCCTGGACCGTTTTGTTATTTGTTTGTCTTTAGTTTGAGTTTTGCATTCAGACACTTTCACACCTACACAGGTTTCCATTTACTGATTCACACCAACTGCAAACATCCATTCTTTTGCATAGTCACACCTCATACTTGATTATTTTTGATTATTTGGTTCTGCTTATTATTATTATTTACAATAAATACATTGAATTGGCCCATGCCTTGCCTCCGTCTCCCTCATTTTTGGCGCAGGCTCGAAGATAAATGGGGGCTCGTCTAGAATTTTGATGTAATATTGGGTTAGGCTTGTGATTGATTATATTTGTTTATTGTTAATCAATGGTTTTTGTCCAGTTGCTTCAAGTTGAATATTGTTTGTAGTTTGGCAGTTATTGGTTTTTGGTTATGCTTTCAGTAATTCCTGCTTTTGGGTCTGGCCTTGACATGGTGCGTTCCATTGACCCTGGGGAGAGATACCATTCGGAGCTCGGTCCTGGTAGGGTCACCCTTGGTGGGCCGGTCTCCACGGTAGGTTCCAGACAAACAATGACCCCGGTGTGTCGATATGCTATGTGGTGGCAGCCCCACCAACTGACGCCTGCGAAGGGCTAACAACCCACCCGGGAGAAACCCCTTTTGTTACGAAACTGACCAGAACAAGCCGGACTGACAAAGTGAACGACTGGCAGACCTTCAAGGACGGTGGAAGGTTAGTCAGCCCACAATGTCCTCGGATGCTCTCGACATTCGCCGAGAAAGCCTTGAATATAGGAGAGGATACTTGATGTCATCAAGCAGTTGCGTTAAGCCCGGCTCCGAGTATCGGCATCTGAACCAACAGTGCAACTTGGCTATAGCGGAGGACAGGAAGAAGTTCTGGCAAGCAGAGGCTAAAGACCTGGTGTCCGCGGCCACTAACAACAACATATGCCATGTCTTCAGTCTGTTTTGCCAAGCCCGTAATGGCCCACGCATCAAGACAGCCCTGGTGAAAGATTCTGATGGCAACCTCATAAGAAGTGAAGCAAACTGCTTCGAACGCATAATACATAATAGGCATAATACGCACCTACATAATAGGGTCCGGCGAATCCGCCAGTCACATTGTTTCGACCAGTGGAAGTACGTCCCAACACACCTCATCAAGCTGACATTGGGTCAAGGACCGTGGCATCAGCTGTCCTTGGCAGCACAGCACGGCTCAAAGGACCAGCGTTTCTCCATGATAGATCTTTGCACCCATCCAAGCTTCAGGAGACTTCTGATCTTATTGGTCCCAACAATGATCCTGAAGTGCGTCCCTAGGTGACGACAAGCTTCACACATGTTATCAGAGATCTGGTACACCCACAACACTTGGAACACTTCTCCAAGTTCAGCACTCTTCTCAAAGCCATGGCACACCGAATCCCCATAGCTCGCTCCTTCACCCACTCCATCCAGAGGGAATGTCAGGGGTGGCATATTTTTTGTCCTACAGAGGAAGAGCTACTAAGGGCCAAAGTGTGCATTGTAAAGAGTGTCCAGAATGAGTGCTATGCAAAGGAGATAGAGTGCATTCACTCAGGATCCAACATTCCATCATCAAGCAACCTGTGGAAATTGCACCCCACCATGGACCAAGACCGACTTCTTAGAGTTGAAGGCCGGATTGGACTGTCAAATTAAAGCATGAACGAGATTCATCCCATCATCGTTTCCGGCCGTCAACATCTCGCTTGTGATGTCACGAAGCGATGAAACACCAAGGAAGACATTTGACCGAAGGCACTATTCGAACTGCAGGTTTCTGGCTGGTGGGAGCCAAACACTGTATCAGCAGTCTGCTTCACAGATGTATCGCTTGTAGAAGACTGAGGGGAAAGACCGAACATCAGCAGATGGCAGCCTTGCCAGCAGAATGGCTACAAGTAGCACCTCCCTTCACCTATGCAGGCGTCGATGCCTTTGGACCACAAAACGTTGTCTCACACCGCACAAGAGGAGGAGTCTCTAACTCCAATCGATGGGCTGTGACGTTCCCATACATGTGTTCAAGGGCAGTTCATATCATATCAAGGTGATTGAGGCAATGAGTTGGGTTCAGAATATGCCGATTTGCCTTATCACACAGAAGTGCGATGGCTAAGCCAAGGAAAAGTGCTGATAAGATGGTTCGAGTTGCTTGAGGAGATCTGTTAGTTCATGCAAAGTAAAGGGAAAGCTATCTCAATGCGCTCAACCTGCAGCTTCAGGGGCAGGACCATGTGGTCACAGACATGTAAGCTGTCGTGTGGGCTTTGAAAACCAAGTTGTGCCTGTGGGAGACACAGATGCAGCAAGGAAACAAGCCTTTTTTCATGCTGCCAAACTATGAAAGAGCAAGTTTCTATCGCTGTTTTCCCAAGTGCACTGCCAAGTGCACCACTTGCAGAAAAAATATGCATACTTGGATCCGACTTTACGCGTTTTTACGCGACTTTAGGCGTTTTGCAGATTTTGTCACCAAAAAAGCAGCCTTGAACTGCTCAGAAATACATTCACAGCAGATGTGGAAAGGCCTCCAACCAGCCTCCAAATGGAGCTGATGTAACTCCAGTGTAGTGACTCTCAAAGCAAAGTACAACTCTTTGGACGCTGCGCAGTTTCCACATTTCATCCCCGACACAAGAGGGCAACTTTTGTCTTGAGGGCAGTCACGCCTCTCAACACCCAACATCTCCAAAAACTACCCTCGTCACCCCGACCTCCCCTCTTAGGCTAGACTGGGGCTTTTTACGGCCTGCGAGCCACATTCTGCGCCTTGATCTTTCCTGTTTGGCGCGGATGCAAACACTCAAAACAAAAAATGTAAATGAAAACTTGCTCACACCATGCACAGAATCTTGTTTTCATTCTGAAACTGACTTATTTAGGAAAAGACACTCATGCAGGTAAATGCTTACCAGCCATAGCGAAAAAAGAAGGAAAACTGATACTGAATGCCACATAAGGCATGGACTGCAAAATATTTACACAAGTCAAAGGAAAATGTAATATGGCGGCTCACAGTGGTGCAGCGGCTTCTTGAGCTCCTGGGACTTAGCCTCATTTAACAACCTTTGAGGCCGCTTTTGGCTCTTGTCTTGGGCTAAAATTGCGTGTGATATATAGCTCAATGGAACGGACATCAGAGTCATTGCAATATCACAAAAGCTCAAATCGGCACTCGGCTCCTGAGGGCAACAGAGTGGCGCAGCAGACCACGGGGAGTGGCTGGCAAGAGGAAGCAATGTGCCCAAAAACAAAAGACAGGAAAACGGGCGGGGGCACTGGCCCAGCTAAAGGCAAACAGGCCGCTGATTCCAACTCTCTTTCTGGCTAATGTCCGTTCACTGGATAGCAAAGTGGACTTGTTATGTCTGAGGCTGAGTGTTTCTACAGAGATGCAGAACTGTGCGGTTCTTTGCCTCACGGAAACCTGTTTCAACAACACTCTGGACTCAGCCTTCCAGATCGATGGCCAACAGTTTTTCCGAACGGACCGCCACCACCGGTTGGGTGGGACACGGGGTTGAGGACTCTGTTTGTATGTGAATGAAAAGTTGTGTAAAAACTGACGACTGGTAAAAACCCATTGCTCTGAGCCAATAGAACTCATGACTGTAAAATGTCGGCCATACTTTCTGCCGCAAGAGTTTTCCGTGGTGTTCGTCACAATTGTTTACATCCCATCGGGCACTACTGCTAATGAAGCATTGAAGGAGGTACATGACACCATTAGCTTGCTGCAGACAAGGCACCCGGAGCCGTTTTATTCAACTGCAGGGGACTTTAATGATGTGAAACTGACGGATACGCTGCCCAGTTTTTACCAGCATGTCAACTCTCCCACATGAGGAGGCAACACTCTGGACTGTGGGTGCAGCAATATTTGCGGTACATACGGAGCTCTTCCTTGCTCTCATTTGGCCTCTCTGACCACATTTCCATCCTGCATGTGTACTAGGTTGGAAATGCTATATGTATATGTTTTTATTGAAATTGGCAGCCCCCAATATTTTGTTAAATATTTGTACTGATCTAACGGTTAACAGTTTTGACATCACGTCAATGTTAAAGCACGTCAGTGGATGGCAATTTAAGGCCTCGGTGGATCCACTTGGGATACTAGCTAAATTCTCTGCTCAAGTGCAGCTCAGTAATAAAAGAGCAATGGCTGGAGCAAGATGCTAACTTTAGTCCTCTCCCTTATTCATCCATAGGTATGTTCAGACATGGTTTTCTATGATCAGCTTCACTTAATATGTAATATAAGCGTATGACATGTTCTGTAGAATTTTATGTTTAATATTTTTAGTATAATATTAATATCTTTTGTTACTGGGTGTCCTGGCAGGCTGCCATCATCTTGTCTAATCACTTTTGTGAGTTTCCGTTGTCGACAGTATTTTAGCAGGTTTAAGTTATAGACATTAGCTCCTAGCAACATAAGGAAATGTTCCAAACATTGTTGATGAGTTCAAGCCAGTTAGCTGTGAGTAAATGAGTCACCGTATGCAAATTAGTTCCACTTCCAGTCGCTCATTACCAGGGCACAGTCACGCCATTTTGTCAGACAATCAAGTGTAAAGATAAGACAGTGTAATGTAAATGTTGCACAAAGGTTTTGTAAATGTTATTTAAGAGGTATTAAAGTGTATGTGTTAAAATAAGAGTGAATGTAGGTATTTGAGTTAGGTAAATGTGTGTTTTGGATAGAATTTGTTTTTACAGTTTCATATTTTAGATAGGACAATTTGTGTTTTGTGGGTTGTAATTTACATTGTTTTGAATTTATGTGCACTTAATTTATTTAAGACAGAATGTTCTATATGGTTGACTGTCAATTTGGCTTTTATAATTATTTTATTTGTGTAACATATATGTCTGTGAGAATGTGAAAAATGAACTTTAAAGAAACAACTTTCAGATAATTGACGTGACTGAGATGTCAGTGAGATTTTGCAGTTGAATCAGTCATAAACAAGCAATGGCTGGATCAAGACACTTACTTTGGGTCCTCTCCCGTAATCATCCAGGGCCCGCAGTCTAATGTTTCACAGGCTATACAATGCACCCTTCCCTGTGTGACCTTGCTGCTGGTCCAGATTTCCCCAAGGTCTGCATACCGCCCCCTGCTGAGAAGGGTCAGGCCAACAAAGAAGACAGTCACTTTGTTGCCCAGAGACGCAGCTTCTGTGCTCCAGGACTCTTTTCAGTGCAGACTGGCAGGTCTTCAAAGAAGCAAAAAATGCGGTGATGATGTCACCACCACCAGGACACAAACCTGCTATCTGAAGCAGAAACCCTGACTGAATGCTGAGGTGAGAGCTCTGCTGAACGCGAAGAACACTTTGTTCAGGACAGGTGAGGCATCAGCGCTCAAGGTGGCAAGGAAGGAACTGACTACAGGCATTGCAAAAGCCACATACGCCCCAGAAAATTCAGGGCAATTTCACCACCAACGACCCCCAGAGCATGAGGAAGGGGATTAAGTGCATTACAGACTACATACAACACCAGAGACGCACAATGCCTGAGGGACCCCACGCTGCCAGATGCTCTCAACAGGTTCTACACTCGCTTTGAGGATCCTACCATCATCCCTAACACGAAAATTACTCCACCACCAGATGACACGCCAATCAGTGTGCCACAGCAGTGTGCCACCCCCCCCAGAAGGCTGCAGACCCCGACAACATTCCGGGCGGGGAAGGTACTTAAGGATTGTGCACACCAGCTATCTGAGGTGCTGGCAGACATCTTTATCACCTCACTGTCACTGGCATCTGTCCCCACATGCTTCAAGATGGCATGCCTGAATGAGGACCTACCATTTGTTCTAACCCATGTCATGAAGTGCTTTGAGAGGCTGGTCGTGAGCCACATCAAGGACTCCATTGACGTCATTGTGAACACTCACCAATACGCCTATATGGCTTGAAACCAGACCTTGGTACTAATTTCAAATCACAAACTGTAAGGTTTAGTGGTATGACAATAAAAGTTCCTTGAATCCTTGAAAAGCTGTGTCCTTAGTTTGTTTGGCACAGGTCAATGTTAAGGTGTACAACTTAAAATCAGCACTACACAACCAAACACAGTGACAGATACCAGAACTTGTCTGATAAAGAGCAGGCTAAATATTCAGATCCTTTGCTAAACTGCAAAAGCAACAAGGATTTTTGAAACAAAATTTGCTGCAAAGGCACATTTTGTTACAACCCATAAAATTGGGGTAAACAATGAAATGTTGTCTGATGGAGAGTTTATTTAAGAGTGGCTGGTGGATTCCGCAGCGCTGAGATGTCCAGATAAAAAAGGAGTTTTTTGGAAACGTGCTACCCTCCCAACCCACTGTATCGTGAACGACTGAGGATGTTGTGGCAAATCTGGAACCTCAGCTGCAGCGTGAAGTGGTCAAATTTGACTTTTTCTTGGGCTCTGGATGAGAGCAGAGGTGTTTGTCATCTTTGTGTGGACTTCAATATTACAGAGGAAATGGTCGCTATGCAGTCATTAAAAGGGACTGTGAGTGAATGTGATATGTGACTTTTGAAGGAAATGCAACATAAAGTGACAAATGGACCCTGAGCAGAAATCGTTATTCATACATTGTATTATATATCAGGAATTGTTGTGTAAGTCAGTGCTAAAAATTAAACATGTTGTTGATGTTGCAACAAAAATATTTAACTTCATCAGGGCAAGAGCTTTCAAACCACAGACAGTTTTTGTTGCACTTTTCGAGGAAAATGAGACAGAACATTGTGACAGACTACCACACAGCTGCCGGGTGTCTGAGCCTGGGTAAAATGCTTCAAAGTTTGGTGAAGGCTTTTATGAGAATTTTGCAGCTTCTATCAAGCAATCTAAATGGCAACTATATCCCCAAGATGCCAACACTGAAGAAAGCCACACTACACTCTAATCACCTTCACAGGTACTCATCCATGCTAAATTCTCTGCATGGGGAATTCACAAGGCAATTTCAATACTTTAAAACTTTTGAGAAAGAGAAAAGTTGAATTCACATTTCTGTATGAATGATTTCTGATAATACATCGAAAAAGACAAACTCCAACACAATTTGGAATCAGTTCTTAATTTTGGCCCCATGTCAGTATAGAGACACTGACCTGGACCATCTCACCTGTGGTAGGCTCAGGGTCATGAGGGAACCCACAGAGTCTGATAAGCAGTTTCTTTCCTAGGGCTGTGAAAGCTGTGGATGCCGGAACTGGACCCACACACATCTACATTTAGGGATACTGACAGTTTAATCTGCTGCTACCTAGTAAAATATTTTCTTTTATTACTACTTATCCTTTGTAATATACTGCTGTGAAAAAGACTCCTATCAAGCAAGATGTTGCTGTACAGAAATGTGCAATGACAAAGAATCTTATCTTTGCAGAAGCATTGAAGGTGTTCTCGTTAGCCTCTTTTGCCCTGGACAGCATTGGGCAGTATTAAATTAGGGACCATGGACCTCAGTTCCAAAAACCATTTTAGCTCTAACTAGGAGACAGGGTCTTTTTGTGGCCCATAGAAACTCATAATATAGATGATTGCAGAACTCATGTGATATACCTGTTACCAGCTACTTCTTACAGTGCAACATTTTTAAAAAAACTATTGTGGTCAACTGTTTTATTTAAACTTGCAACAAAGGACAGAACAACCAAGAAAAGGACCAACAACTAGATCCAAGCTATTGTGGCCAGTTGCACTACACAGGGATTTCAAGGGCTTGGAGCGTAACAAAAATGTTCACCAAAATGAAAATGGAGTAAGCAAACAAAAGGGGTTTTCACACCAAAGCAATGCAATGGGAAAATGGGAGAAAAAAAAGTTAAACAGGACGACACAAAATTGTCTGTGTTGTCCTTCCCTTTTGCGCAGTGGTTTGTATTTTAGCATGTTGCTTAGTATCTTAACCACCATTCCACAGATCATTTGGAGAATAGAGAGAATGAGAATAATGTTTTTTGTAAATCATATTTTATTTTCATTAGTCTTCCGGGTACTTTGTTTTAAAAAATTGCCATTTCCCCCTATGTCACTCTCCCGCACTTGAGTCAGTCACAGGGATTTTCTATGACCTGCAAACAAATGTCACTGAAGAGCTTATTTGAAAACAAGCGGATGATAAGACATCAGATGGGGATCAGAACACCAGCAAAAAGAACATAAAGAATAAAAGAAAATACCAAGAGTCCTACTTAAACTACAGGCTCAATGAAACAGCTGATTCACCCGTAACATCTTTTACCTGGAGCTTTGGAAAGGGGGAAAGGCCAAAGCCATTTAGTTGTGGCCTCATCCTCTGCCTTGGATGAAAGGAACTAACACTGAGACTGTTGCTTATCATTAAAAACATATATTCTCAAAGTATATTTGTTGCTTGAAGCCACTATTCAAAAAACAGTTGGTAAAAGAGTTAGGCGTTGGTGCATACAAGCTGAATCTGGGAATTTGAGACAGATGCCTGTTGTACCAGTCCTGAAAGATGATAGTCACCAGAATCCATGAGGGCTTTACAAGATAGAAAATTGACTGATTGTCTCAATTCCTGTGGAACTTGTCCTGATTTCCCCTCTTTGTAAATGCTTGTGCATTTTAATTGGAAGCGCCTCCACCAATTATCTCTTTTTAATCAAACTAAGATGACGAGTTATTCCCTCAGTTATTATTTTTTTACATTTTAAATTCAAGAAAGAAAGAAAGAAAGAAAGAAAGAAAGAAAAAGAAAGAGAGAAAGAAAGAGAGAAAAAAAGAAATAAGGGTGTGTCCCGTTAAAAAAAAAAAAAAAAAGGCAGTCCACTCTTCTGTAAGGTCTGCGGATTCCTGCTTCTCTTCCACTGATTGCAAAAGTCTTTTACACTTTGGGGAACGCTGCCTTCAAATACCATAATCCTTCATATCTCACTGCAAGCTTCGCATCTCGCGGTTTCCTCACATATTTTGTCTAATTTCAACTGAGTAGCCCTTGGCTTGGACCTCCGGGTCACCTTGATTTTCCACCCCTCCGTCTTCTGACTGGCTGACAAGCTGACAACCAATGCCATTATCAAGATATTGTGACAACCATCAATCAAGTTATTTTGTGAACGCCAAATTTCACTGAAATTTATCAAAAGGGTTTATTAATACAATGACAAAATGTATTTACAGGCCATTGATGCCCCTTAATTCACACGAATTGAATTAATGAACATGAACATGAATTATCTTCGCAGATTTGAATTAACTACTTGAAATTTTTATTAATTTCTATCAATTTAGATGGACTTCAAACAAAATGTTTTATTATAGAATTGGACAACCATGATATTTTACATTGTGAAGTGGCTATTTTACAAGATAAAAAAGATGGTAATGATAGGTTTATCTATCCATAAGTTAAGTTAATAGGTTTAACTAGCCAGCTTTATATCTTTCCAAGAATCAGAATAGGAATCAGAATCAGAATCTCTTTAATGGCCAAATGTACAATATATATAGGAATTGGACACGGTTTGTCAGCGCCTTGTAGCAGAAAATTTAAGATAAGAGTTATGAGTTAAAGAAAAGAAAAGAAACATGAACTTGGCAACAAAAAACGCAGTTTGGGCAAAGGAAATATATACAATTCAAGTTGTATTGACACAGCATAACAAAATCTATTAAATAACACTCAATATAAACTTACATTTTCTTACATGGAGATGAAGCTTAGAACAAGAAGATTCAGGTGTTAATGACCTAAGTCTCAATTGAAAAATGCTTTTTGAATATCTGCTAAGACTTAAAAAGGATCCATAGCTACCCAGAAGTTATGGTCCTCCAAGAGCAAGGAGGAGAACACTGAAGACAAAAGTTAAAATGAGCTTCAAAATGAAGACGAACAAAGACGGGATGAGGCAAGAGTCAGCCAAAGTCGCTAGTGTGCATGCGGCAACTGTGTTGCTATGCCAACAATGAGAGAGCGTGTCTGTTGTGAGGAGCTCCAATTTTTGTCATCATCTGTTCATTGTAGACTTACAGACTGCTGTGTTGACTGACCGGGTGACTTGTCATAAACGTTCTCTGTGGTCATGCTCGTCCCCAGTCTTTTCTCACAAGAGTCTACATCTGCAGCAGCAGGTTGTACACATCCTGCCTATGGCATTTGTTCAAGCGGGCTTCACTTTTCTCCCAACGGCTTTTTGTCTGCTTGGAAAAGAAAACTGTAAGCACAGCATTTGGCTTTAGTCTGTCTTTAAAACTAGCAGTACCTGTGAGCTATTTCAGCAGCTTCGGTCGGCCAAATGCATCAAATGCATCTGGAGAGAAGTGTTAAGAACACAGCTGTGGTCCTTAGGATGTTGTGTATGTCTGACAGCTATTTCCTCTCTTTTCTTCTCTTCTTGTCCCTTGGACAGCTGTGTAGACTTACTTCTCTCCCTTTCTGGCTGGAAATTGCTCCCAAAAGCATCACATTCTGAATTACGGCAGTATTTTGTATCACTAAGGCTAACACTAGGAGAAAGCGAAAGGTAACACAGCGCACCCAATTTACATCATCAACGAAGCCGGCATTGCGCTAGCAAAACAATGGCTGCGCCCGTAGTTTAGAATGTGTTATAAATTGCGACTTTTAAAGAAATTACAGTTCTTTGTGCTTTTTTTAACAGCACATTCTTGTATGAGACAAAGTTCAAAGCATATTTATGCCAAGTATTCCACTTAGACAAAGTTCCCTTTAAGTCGGGTAATTTAAAGTCAAAGTCAATTTTATTGTCAATACTGTAATATGTTACAAATACAGAAAATTGAAAGAGCGTTTCTCTCAGACACACAGTGCAGGAGTACAAAAGTACAAGTTAAGATGAGGTAGCAAGGTTATGTGCTGCCTGAAAAGCCGCTTTAAGCACTTGATAAAAATGGAAGTGGGTGCAACCGGGTAGTAGTCATTGAAGCAGGAAGGGGATGATTTCTTTGGGACTGGGATGATGGTGGTGGCTTTGGGACATGTGGGAAAAACAGCCTGACTCAGAGATGTGTTGAAGATGTCTGTGAGGACATCTGTGAGTTCTTCTGTACAGTCTCTCAGTATGCAGCCAGGTATGTTGTCTGGAGCCGGGGCTTTGTGTGTGCTGATCAAGCAATGGTCTTTAAATAACTACTCCATTTCAAGCCAAATAGTTTCTGTTCTTCTAAGGGAGAGCTGTGTTTGTTTTTTATGCTATGTGCCAGAGCCAACCAGAGCCTTTGGCTACTGGATATTTTCATTGTCTGTTTATTAAAACCATGGATACACAAGATTTCTTGACTTGAGTTTACCCATTATTTATATTCATTAATGCACCAACATGGTGCCCGTGGGCACCAGGTCGCCCGCAAGGACCACATGAGTCGCCCGTGGGCTTGTTCTAATAGTAGCTCACCATTGCGTCATTTACCAGTGAGCTGCATCTATCTTTTTTGTTGCTATTCTTCTTTAAATCACACTTGCATTGCCGTGAATTTGAAAATGACAAGATTAAAACAAACTTTTAAACAAATTTTCACATTAAATTAGAGCTAGCTGGTATCTACGGCAACTGTTGCCATGGAGACTAGCTAGCAGGCGCAGTGAAGACGAGGAGATGGAGGAGATGTGAGGCGATTTATCCCTGAAGACATGGCAGAAAAAAGAAAGAAAATATATTATTGTCACAGTGAATAGGAGGAAGAGTTCTCTTTTACCACTGTGAAAGATTCCTGCGTGTGTCTCATTTGCGGGGCGATTGCGGCGACAGCAAAGCGGCACAATGTGGAGAGACATTTCCGATCATGTCGTGCAAGCTTCCAGGCTAACTACCCACGAGCAGCGCACAAGTGGAAAAAGTCCGCGAGTTATTGGCAGGTCTGTGCAAACAGCAGTCTTTTTTCATGAAACTGGTGAAAAACTCCCAAAAAGCAACTGAAGCCTTATTTAGAGCTACACAGTTCTTGATTTAAAAAAGAAGGCATTTTCAGACAGGGACGTTGTCAAAGAAGCAATGATGATAATTGCAAAAACTGTGCTTAAAGACGAAAAATATGGAAGATGTAATCTAAACTCTCTCTGATGTCCAACTGGGGGCAACTACAATGGTTAGAAGAGTTTCGGCTCTGTCCGGGAACTTGGCCGATCAGCTGGACCAGGATCTGGTGAAGTGCAGGTGGTTCAGCATCCAGTGTGACGAGTCCGTGGATAGCAGCAGTACAGCACAGCTGATGGTCTTTGTCCAGATGGTGTTTGATGATTTCTCCACAAAAGAAGAACTTCTGACATTACAGTCTGTAAAGACAACTGCGAGGGGAGTTTACATCTATAAGATAGGGAGAGGGAGTTTTTTCGCGGGGAAACAAGTTAAAGGGCTCCTGCTATAATTGGCCAACATACAGGATTCATCGCTCACTGCAAAGGTGACCCAGAGTTCCCAAACCTCATGCATTATCACTGCATTCATCAGCAGGCGTTATGTGCAAAGGTGATTGGCTTTGGGCACGTCATGACTCCCGTCATAATGATCATAAACAGCATCTGCTCCAGAGCGAAACAGCACAGAACATTCAAGGTGCTATTGGAGGATTTGTTAGCTGAATATGGGGACATGCTACCACACACGGAAATCTGATGGCTCAGAAGGGGATGAATTTTGTTTTTATTTTTTTTGTCACTTTTGGGTGAGATCAAAGAAATCATGCAATCCAAAGGCGAAGACACCTCGCTGCTGGTGGACATTGAGAGGACAATTGATGATATTACTGGGAAACAAAACCATTTGAACTGCAAGCTACAAGGCTAAGGTAAGACTGTTGCTGACATGCATTTAAAGTCCAGATGAACATTTTCTCTGTGCATTTACAGAGAAAAAAGGTGCTGCACTTTCCCTCTGTGTAGATGGTGCTGAAAGACAACGCTTCTGCGTCTGAGATTTTTGACAAAGTTGCAGGAAAGTACTCTTAATTCAAAAACAGACTTGGGCAAGAATTTGAGAACAGGTTTTGTGACCTTGATCAGCTTGAGCTATGTGTGTCATTCATTTCCAATCCTTTCATGAACATTGACACAACATGCATTGCTGAGCAACTTTCAACGTTCAGCTTGGATGCTGGACAGGTGGAAATTGAAATTGTAATATTGCAAAATGACATCCACCTGAAAGCCTATCAATCTGCATCAAACTTTTGGTGCCTTGTTGACACAGAAAAGTATAGTTGCGACTGCACCGCAGACCGCACCAATACGGTTCAATTTATCTTTGCGAATCAGACTTTTCTGACATGAACTTCATCAAGAACAAACACAGGAAACACGTCACTGCACATCTGGAAGACTCACTCAGAGTTGCAGTGTCAAATTACTCCCCAAATTACGATACACTGGTGAACAGCATGCAATGCCAGGCTTCCCATTAATAGACTAACAAACCAAATGTTCCCACTGACAACATAGTAGTTGAATTCAGTTATTGAAAAATCATGACGAATGTGTTTGTTGTGTAAGATAGTGTAAGATGTGAAAATTTTGTTGAAAATGCTGTAGATTTGGCGACACATTCAATAAAATCTGAAAGTTGATTTTTGTATGTTACATAATTGATAACCGATACAAACATGATGCAATGTAATGCATGATTTGTTGAAAATTGTTAGTGGCTAGAGAAAATGCTGCAGAAGTGATCATTTGAAAATATAAAATACTTGCAGAGATTTATAGAAATAGGGTGTCACATATTGATATTTATCTGTTTTTTACCTTGTTAAATCATTGTTGATAAGTATTGTGAGAAATCGTTAACATGATCAATGTCTTCACATAGATGGATCACATTAATTATTAATAATGACATATAATTAAAGGTAAATTTAGCAAATTTGTTATTTCAGAGGTGTGTATCAAACTGGTATCCCTTTGCATTAATCGGTATCCAAGAGGTAGCCCTCAGTTCCAAAAGTTTGGTGACCCCTGGTGTATGAGGACTAAAGACCTGAATCAGAAAATGCATTGTGGGCAGCCTGACCTTTCCCGTCAATCAAAAATGTTTGAATTTTTGAGCCGACTCGGTCGTATAGCGTGTGCTGATCACCGACCCAACTATATGTTGGGTCAACCATATGTTAGAATATGTTTCATATTAAAATATGTTTCACCAACAACCAGTTGGGAAGACAAGGTGGGACACATGAGATAGCTTCAGAAGACAGAGATGACAGGAATTTGCAGATATATCAAAACAACAATGGCAAACAGCGATCGGGGGAAAGGGACGTTGAAGTAAGATTGGAATACACTAATTTCAGCAAGCCATTCGTTGGCCATGTTTGTTTACCCTATACATTTTTGCTCTCACTTGGATGGTTTCTTACACAAGAGTTTGATGCGTTCAGTTGGTTTGAAAAATCATGTAGTGTTTGATCTTCCTTCGGTACAATAGCTAAATGTGCGATCCCCAGTCTGTCGTACATAAATCTGCTGGCATAATTGGGTTAACGTAAGTTTTTCGAAATCGGTAGCAACTGTGAAAGTTGTATGAAGTGTCTCTAGACAGAACATGATATTTTAACATTTAAAGGGAAAAGGTTCTCTCTGCTCAATTTTCTGTGGAGAGGATATCTATGCCAATATTACCATAGACTGATATATTGATTGTAAAATTTTGTTTGAGAAAGGAGTCACACTCTCCTGATTCTTCAGTTATGATTAGTTTTTGCAAGTTTCAAATACTTCCCAGTCATTTTGTAATTTTATTCATTGCCTGTCAGTTGACGAATAACAATATTTTGCACCACTGCCTTAAAGACTGGGATATTTGCTCTTGTTTTGGTAAACATTAAGTACAGAAAGTCCTCCTTCTGTTCCATGTCCCCAGTTTAGTATTGATTGTGTACATCTGTTGTACATTTTTAGTGTGCATGAATATGTTGTCTGCGTGGACAATGTCCTTTACCAGTTTGTCATGTTGCTACCCCTCAACTCTTTGCTTGATACTTTTTTTTTTTTAATGGTTTCTCTAGGATAGCAACAGTGACTTAAATTCTCTTGGTAGATTGTATCAACCAATTACAGCAGGTGTTTAGCTCTACCAGGACAGATATTGCCTGATGGTAGGCAAGGGAGGATGGTCTCTTATGCATAAACCTCAATATGGTCTTGTGGAGAATTTTATCACCAGACATCATCACTCATTGGCCTCCAGGGAGCACCTTTTTTAGTTTCCAGCTTACTGTGAGGCAGTTAGGCATAATTAGGTTCTAAGTCTGGAAATCGGTGGAATGCCACCACAACCTGGACTTGGAGAAATGCAGGAAATTGGCCTGGATAATGGATGGATCGGTGGATTGATGGATGGACGGTATAAATAAACCATGTAATATTCCATTGCTGCATCTGGCACCTCCTGCTTGTTCACATTCTAGGTAAGGTTCTGTCTCAGCTATTATTTAATGGGCAGTTAGAAGTAGTGTATCGTCATTCTTTGCTGAAATCCATATTTCCCAGTTAAAACAAAATATGAGGACTTTGCAAATATAAGTTAAAGACCATTGCATTGGACTGAACTATAAGACAGTAGACTGTCCTTACACCAGATTCAAACAGGACACAGGACACTTGTACTATACCATAAACACCTTCATTCCCCTATGAAAAGCAGCTCCTGACACTGTAGCTGCTTTGGGACAGAAAGGTTCTTGGAACTGTCCGGCTGTCCGAATTTCGTTCGTGGCACTATCAGCCCGAGGGAAACTCTTTATTTTAGCTTTTGCACAGGCAGTAAGGGACCGTGATGGGGATCAGTGTGACACAAGGATCTGTGACAGGCACCTTAAGCAGCACACTCAAAAAACAACACGGACAACTTGAAGGGCGAAGGTTCCACAGCATTCATGTTCTCCATTGTGGGAATGTTAACCAAGAACTATCAAATACATTTCGGTTTTTAAAATGCTCCTCCCTGCACTGCTTAATGGTGTGAAAAACCCTGCCGTTATCTAATTCCTTAATTGTTTGAACAAAAATACTTTGCTTTTGCTCTGCAATTCTTTGAAATCCCTCTGTGGCACAGCAGGCCAAAAGAGGTTGGACCTCTTCGTCAGTCCATTTCTCACTGTTTCTGTCTATTGTTTAAGGTCACAGGAAAACAAGTTACCTCAATGGTTTTTGAACAAAAGCACTGTAAGAAGTATCTGGTAATGGGTATAGCTTATCAGTTCCTATGAAGCTGTAAAAAGACCCTGACTCAGAGTAGGAGCTAAAATGGTCTCAAGCCCCGATGCAGTCCAAATGCTTGAAAAATTATCCGAGGACTTGAAAAGGTTATAAGAACAGGAAAAAGTTCCCACAATTTGAAAGGGACTCAGGACTACACCCTGTCTGCTTCACTCTGCTCTGCTTATCATGGCACTTATATTCCAGGTAATGGGCCTTATCTTACAGATGCCTCCACAGACAAATTGCTTAACACAGACCTTGAATACAAACTGCCCAGCTGACGCAATGTGGGTCTGCAGAGGACTGATGGCTCTGTGCAGTCCCAGAGCTTTTGTTAAATATGGAGGATAGTAAAGATAGAAGTGGCAGGGTTTTGGGAAAGATTTTTTTTTTTTCCCCACAAATATCCAAATGAAATCTTCTCTTTGCTGAAATTGCACTGTATGCCTCAGTGACATAGGCTGAAGATAAAGTTTCCTATTATATGATCTGTATAGCAAGCAGTTTTGCAAAGTCACATTTGATTTGATGAACTTTTGTAAACACCCATGGGGGCAGGATGAGTCATCAAACATTAGAAAGTGGTAATTGTTGGCTGATTTCAAAATATGAGCATTATCGACACAATCCCTGAACTGGAAATAACTAGAAACAGATTCCTTCCAGATTAATTTGTAAGCAAATGTGATACTGGTCAAGCATATCAATGCTGACTTGAGTTATGATGTCACAAAAACAACCCTCTTTTTTTTCTTTTTCTTTTTTTTTTTTTGCTCAGTGGTTTTTCAAGTTTGAGACATGCCTCCCCTGGGTGGCGCCAAAGCACTTTTCTATTGTGGGGTAAAATTTGATTAATTCTTACGTCAGAGTCAAAGAGGAGACAGTGTCTGGGGAGGAAAACTGGGGAAGTATGAGAATGATTTGCAGCGAGAACTCCACAGGATGGGGGATCTATTTTCTTTCATTTTATGTTGGAAGTCTGTATTAATTGACCACTCAAACCATCCTTTAAGTACTAAAGTAAGGTTAAGCATAAAGAAATGCCAAAGCTTGCATGATTTCATTAACAAGAACCCCTCAAAGAAACATATACGTGATTATTTGAGACAGTCATATCAAAACACTGTGCCTTGTTCAGTGATTCGGCTAAACAATTATGTCTTCTGTAAATAAAAGTGTCTCATGGACAATGAGATGTTCAAAAACAATTTGGCCCACGGTAAAAGTTCCCTAACAAGCCTGACAATGAACAACGGGCTTAAATATTGACTAATGATGAGTAATAGTGACCAAAAATGTCAGAGCAAATGGAAAGAAATTTTAGCCGTTTGGTTTATATGATCTTAAGAGAACGACATTTTAGGATTTTTCAGAAAAATGAAACGACAACAAAAAATGCAACTACTGACTTTTAAAATGTATTTGAAAATAGGTTTTAAAATGCAGATGTTTGAAATTATTAAATATAGTTTTTGAAAATATTTTAAAAGATGTCAAAAATACAGATGGAAGTATATAAAACATCCGGTGTAATTCTGTTATTTACTGATGTGACCTTTTTTATATGTATTGAGAATATATGTTAAAACAAGGGTAATGGCGGGGTTAGTAGGTTCTCGAAAGAATGCTCACTTTCCCACACCCAAACCATATGCTCACATGCAGGTAAGAGGTGTCAACAGCAATCACGATAATTAATGATGGACCCTGGTTCCATTCCAACGGGGCACCTTTCTGTGTGGAGTTTATATGGTTTCCACGGGTTTCGTCCCATATTTCAAAAACACGTAAATTGGGAAACTGTGCAAGGGTTGTCTGTCTCTATGTGTGGCCCTATGATTGACTGGCGACCAGTCACTCTCACAATGGCAGCTGGGATAGGCTCTTGCAAACCACAGTAGGATAAGCGGTTGACAATAGATGGAAGAATGTACTCATTTAATAAATTAATGTAAATCCAGGAATAATATATTTGGAGAAGCTGAAGATATTCCCAAATTACCAAGATTTTTAATGGCTAAGAATTTCATGGCAGTTCACGTTATCACCGTGTTAAGATAAAAATATTCATGATATACAAAGACCTTAACAATGAAAATTACTGCATTGGTCTGTGAATAACCATTTATTCAGAGTATTATGCAAAAGTCGGTCTGATCTATTTTGCTTTCCCTTTGAGCGGAAACACAACATCGCCTGGCAGACAGTTTTGCACCATGAAACATTTTAAAAATAGTATCAGATTGGGCAGTGATGAGAAATACAGAATTCTGCAGATATGATAGGAAACACCAAGCATATGAAAACGTACTTCATTCTTTCTTTAAAAAAACACATTTATCGGAAAGCAATTAGCTATGACTCTCTTTTTTTTCCTCCTTTACTTCCCTCATCTGATAATATTTGCTTGTTTTTTCTCCAGGGGGACAAACCATTATTCTTATAAGGTTTCATATAAGTTTCAAATTTTCGCGTGAAGAGCACGTATTTCCGCTTTTAACTTGTGTAAAATGGTCATTTATCTTTTAATTAGTGTGCATGTTTCAGAATCAGCTTTATTGGCCAAGAATGTTCACACATACAAATAATTTGGCGCCAGTTTTCAGTTACACCTTGAACTGATCTGAAGGACGACAAATAGACAACAGGTCGTTACAGACATTACAATAATACAAAGGGTAAAGTGCAGATGTTGTCCACTAATATACCATGTGGTCAGTGTGATTGAGTGAAGAGATAAATAAAATCTGGATAAACATGTCTGCATGTATACTGTTGAGGACGGTCTTGAGGTAAGGTAGTGGTGGGGACCCCGGGGAATCTTGGAGGGCCCTCCTCGTCCTCTCAGTCCAAGGCTAGGGTTCGGATCTCCAAGCCGATGGCAGATGAGCCCTATTGTATCAAAGGTTCGTTCATACACGGGGAGCATAGAGAAACAGAGAAAGACACTGTGTCTGCTTTTCTTCTATCACAACTCCGATCTATTGGTTATAGTGAGTCCCTTTTATACAAAGAATGAACAATACATGCATTGAGAAGTATTTTTGATCATTCTTCCAGAAGCGCATTTGTGAGGTCACACTCCGATGTTGGACAAGAAGGCCTGGCTCTCAGTCTCTGTTCTAATTCATCCAAAAGGTGTTCTATCAGGTTTAAGTCAAGGGTCTGTGCAGGGTAGTCAAGTTCATCCACACCAGACTCTGTCATCCATGTCTTTATTGATCTTGCTTTGTTCACTGGTGCACAGCCATGTTGGCAAAGGAAGGGGCACCAAACTGTTCCCACAAAGGTGGGAGCATGGACTTGCTCAAAATGTCTTGGTCTGCTGAAGCTTTCTGAGTTCCTTTCACTGGAACTAAGGGGCCAAGCCCAGCTCCTGGAAAAAAAAAAACACACCATAATACCACCTCCACCAAACTTCACACTTGGCACAATGCAGTCAAAAAAGTACCATTCCCCTGGCAACCGCCAAACCCAGACTTGTCAATTAGATTGCCAGACAGAGAAGCGCGATTCGTCACTCAGAGAACGTGTCTCCACTGCTCCAGAGTCCAGTGGTGGCGTGCTTTACACCACTGCATGCGATGCTTTGCATTGAACTTGGTGACGTGCGGCTGCAGCCGCAGCTGCTCGGCCATGGAAACCCATTCTATGAAGTTCTGCGCACTTTTCTTGAGCTCATCTGAAGGCCACATGAGGTTTGGAGGTCTGTAGCGATTGACTCTCCGGAAGGTTGGCAACCTCTTTGCACTCTGCGCCTCAGCATCCACGGACCCAGCTCCGTCAGTTTATGTGGCCTAACACTTTGTGGCTGATTTGCTGTCGTTCCGAAACACTTACCTGTTCTTAGAATACAGCTGACTGTGGAATATTTAGGAGCGAGGGAATTTCACGACTGGATTTGCTGCACAGGTGGCATCCTATCACAGTTCCACACTGGAATTCACTCCAGTGAATTCGCTCATTTGCTCCTGTGCACGACCCATTCTTTCACAAATGTTTGTAAAACTGTCTGCATGCCTAGGTGCTTGATTTTATTCACCTGTGGCCACGGAAGTGATTGGAACATCTGTTTACGATTATTTGGATGGGTGACCGAATACTTTTGGCCATATAATGTATGTGTAAAGCAATGTGGAACAGCACTTATCATCAAGACGTACCCATCTCCAAGTCCGTTGCAGGACCTTGGGATGATTTAATGGGAGTGGGAGCATCAACGGGTGTGTGTCTCAGAGAGAGAAGTGGAAAAGTACAGGGAAGAGTGGAAAAACACACGGTAATCGTATCCCAGTATATACAGTGAGCAGCATATATTGACGATGTAGAGTGACATGAGATGAAATGTTTTCAGTTTGATTAGGATGTAATCTGTATGAGGAAGTGATTATCAAGTAGAAATGTGATCATTACTGTATGACATGATATGTGAGGTGTCAGGATTTATGTGTACACAGTGATGACTTGTTGTAAAAAAGCTGTTCCCATCTGGTAGTACTGACTTACAGTGATCCGCTATTCCTACCAGAGGGGAGAAGGGACAATAGGTTGTGCATGGGTCGAACTGGGTCTGCAGTGATTGTAGTGCAGTGAATGCATTACATTTTACAATGTCCAAAATATGAGATGAGAAGATTTGGATCATTTGGCAAGTGTACCTATGTAATGTACTGCATATGTACATGTACCAATACATATGTATTAGTGTACATATCTACAATAATGAGGCAACAATTTTACATTCCTCGCCAATTCCTTGGGAAGCAAAGTAAAGTTTCAACAGTTTCACTTTGTTTCAAAATCTGAGTAATTGGCCTGGCATAATCATGTCCACATAATCCTTCATAATGTTTTAAAACAAGAACAAGTGGGGAAAGGAGAGAGGGTGTGGAGCCTGCCATTAAATAGCAGCTGTTTAATTCTGGAGAGGGTTTAAGGGTTCTCAATTCTATATGAACCCAGAATTAGGCTGCTTTTTTCCAAATGAATGTGAAGAAACCATTTTTTCCCGCTGTGCAGCCATCAAATATAGTAATGTACTGGTAAATTTAGAAGCTAAAGATACTCCAACTTTCATATTTCAGGTAATTTCTGAAGAAAAACAAAAGAAAAAGATCAGGGATAGAATCAGCTGTAATTTCTTCTCACAGGTCAGGTATTTTTAATGACAAACCTTTTAACAAATATCAGCAAAAGCAACCTGGAAGCCTCGATGTCTTTGCAAGCCAAATGCCTGATTTCTAAGGTAACTTTGGTTTGCTTATTGCCAAGCCAAAACAAAACTGACATGGTGAAAATGTCAATTTAAATGCTAATACATTTTTTGTAAACATCAATATAATCCCCAATTTGAGCCAGAAGTACTGCCGGGGGAAAATGAGGTCTTGGCACACCTTGAATATTTACTTGAGAAATATTGTTATTGTGGTCTGATGGCTTGAGGAAAAGGGCAGAATTTGGGAGACCTGAAATTAATGTTGGAAGAAGTGAGAGGCAGGGAGCCAAAGATTGACAGCGCACAGGATAATGACTGATGTGACCTCAAAACTACCAATGAAACTGGGAGACAATTCCCTGGATTCTAAACCTGAGGCGGAGCTGTTCTGGGCACATGTCAGCAGTGGATCTGGTTACTCTGGGATGGCTTAGAAGGGATGATGCAGGCTCCACCTTTTGATTTCTGACACCGAAGTCACACTTGCCAATCTGCCCACCAGCTTGGCAGCTGGCTAATTAACTGGAAGTGTGAGACGTGTAGCGAGGAAATGGTCCATCTGGCTGCCTTAAAGACAGGACCTTGATTCAATGGTAATGCATGGAGGTGAACAGAAAGGAGAGATTGGTTGCGCTGGCAAGAATCAGCTCTTTGACGTCCTTCTCCGAGTAACACTCACAGAGGTGGTAATTAGTGATAATGGCATGGGGGAATTATGAAGTATGATATTGTATTACAGTCTGAAGAAACCAGTTGTTGTTTAACAGCCTTCACAAAAGGAGCTTGAAAAGCACATGCCAGAGCTTCAGCATTCCACTAAAAGCACTGCTGCATAGGTTCCAAGTTGCAAGTCATCACAGGAAAGCTACTGGGACCATGTTGTATGAAGATAAGGTGTAGTTAGCATATTTATGCTGGTTCGGGTGATGTCAGCAAGAACATGACGATGTCTTTGGTGAAGCAAATGTAGAACTGGGAGAAAGGAGGCTGATTGTGTCATATAGCAGAGTCAGGCCATCAAAAACCAGACAAACAAAGAGTCCTGGGTTGGAAAACCATGGTGGGTATGGTCCACGGTATAACTCACAGGGACAAAGAGTTCATGCAGGAGGACGGACACAGCAGAGAAAGATGCAGCCTTGACTGAGGCAGTTGGATTCAATAAGCGGGCTGAGGAGTGTAATGGGCTGTGAGAGTAGAAACCTGATTAGATAATTGGTCAGTGATCCGCCTGGTGTTTTTCTGCTTGCGGTTCTGGCATTTTTTTAAGATGACATGAAAATACAATTTTAGAAATACGATTTTACAGAAAAAAAGGATAAATCAGTGGGTCTTCAGCATTGTAGCTGTCAGTGGGAACATGTCAAATGAGCACGAGTCTGGTGCTGATGTTACGAGGATTTGAAGTAGGGCATCAAAGTGCGAAGGCAGACCTTTTGATCTAAATACAGAATCCGTTTACAATCAAATTAAGAAGGAAGGTGTTAAAGTCTTTGGAAGCTATGGATGGACTTGAGGTTAGGGAGCCACAAAGCTAGACAGAATAATCAGAGACTAAGAAATAAGACCAGGGTTTTATAATACAACGGGAGCGAGACAAAGGGAGAAGTGGATTTGAAACAGAAGAGGGGGATCAGTTAGACTGATGGTTTGTTTCATGTCCTCAGCAAAAACAAAGACTGACTTTTTTGGTTAAACTTCAATCTAGCACTGCAGAGGCATTGAAGCCCAGTATTTATTGCACTGATAATAAGATGTGATCTACTGCTTTTTAGCATACGGCATTAGCCCACCTACCCTTAAATTAAAGATACAGTCAAACTGACCGAGTGAAAACCAAAATTTGGATGTTGCGCACCTGGTTGCACTAAATTCCTTTCTTCAACGAAACAAACTACACATCATTGATTAAATGCAATGGCCATTATAAGTGTTTCTACCCCGTACCCACACAATTCATTAACGTGTTTAACCATAACTGTTTCTTGGGGCATTCTACTCCCAACAGGAATTTGGACCATTAGGACCCATATTCTTATTAATCAAAAAATTGACTCATTCATTCTTTTCACTTATTCTCCAGTCAGGGTCACAAGGGAGGTCTGGAGTTCCACTAAATACAAGAATTTGTAGCAGAAATGATGAATAATGCTGATCGGTGAGCGACTGCTGACTTGTTCAAACTGCGTTATGAGTGTTGTTAATGATGAAGAATAAACAGTGCCGAGGCACTTCCAAGACGAGATGCTATGAATGTGCCGAACAAAATTCCTATGCCGGTGACCCTACCTGGAGTGCCAGCAAATACCATGACAGCTGGAAATAAGAAAAAAAAGCAACATAAAACCCCCAACTAGAACAGGTCAAAGAGTGAATGTAGCTGCCTATTGCTGTATGATTAAATACTTGCATGTTATTGATTAACACACTGTTTTTTCCTAATGCAAAGACTTCAGATTAATTAGAGCTGGTAAAGATACAGAACGCCTGAAAATGGATTTGAGCTGGGGATGGAAATTAGATTCCTTCCTCCTCCTCCTCCCCATATTGAACCTACAAAAATGTCTCTTTTGAATACGCTCCTTAGTGTCATTACTGTATGTAATATTCATTTGTTACTAAACAGCTAGTCTGGCTGAGAATACAATTTATTTCTTGCCTGCGATTTAGATTTTTTTGTCAAGGACTTTGCACAAAATCTCTTAATATGTGGACTTTGTACTCAAGCAGTATTACCAGGGATGTCCTGTGCTTGTCCCTGAATAATTTAACTGCATATGTAGCCTGTGTCCAATTGACTTTGCTGTGAAATAATTGGTGTAGGTGCCACTTAGAGATATAAGCATGTCAGAAGCTGCAAATAAGCTCCTGTCATTCCATCATTTATTTCTGTCCGACAGATTTCCCAGCTTGAGAAAGAGCAGGAGTTCAAACTACAGCCACAAAGCAGGGGGAGGTAGAGTGTTTGCGCGCGTGCATGCCTACACATCTGTGTTTGAGTTTATGTGAGGCTACCCTTCTCATTAGAGAAAATCAAAGAGCATCTGCAGTGCCCTAGCTATTCCTCTCGGCAAACAGCGGCTGTGTCCTGTGAAATGATGCATCAACATGGAGCTGACACAACGAACATTTTGTTCTCCACCAGCAGGCCTCCTGAGCCACCTGCCTCCTTATCTGGTGGCACCTTGCAGATGGTACTCTTGCCAGAAGGCTGCAGAGCACCCCATAATCAGAAAAAATATTGAAATAAAATGCAGAACACCTGTGTATCAGGCTCTGTAAGAAGATGGTATATAAGACTGTATTCAAAGGAACAGTTTGTTAAACTAGGGAAAATCTAAAGAAATTTGCTCTATTTCCTCTCAAGTGCAGCTGAAAATGTTAAGGACAGTCCAGGTGACCCCTGGGAATTTGGTTGGCCCTCCTCGTCCTCTCAGTCCAAGGCCAGGGTCTGGCTCTCCTGGCCGATGGTGGATGAGCCCTTTTGTATCAGAGGTTACTTCATAGCTACGGGGAGCGGAGAGAAACAGAGACAGAGACTCTGTGTGCTTTTCCTCCAGATGGACTCCGTTTTATTGGTTATTGCGAGTCTCTCTTATATAAAGGTTTAAACAATACAGGCATTGAGAAGTATAATGTTGCCCACAAAACAGGTGTTGAAACAGATAAAAAAAATGGGATGTGAGACAGTAGCTATCTTCAAGGCCGTTGCATGACCATGAGAGCATCAATGGCCTTGTCTCTCACAGGAAAGAAATGAAAAAGTACAGAAATGGGGATACGTATCAGAGAGAAGTAGAAAAGCACAGGGAATCTCAGAAATTAGAATGGTAACAGAAAATTGTCTAACAGAATATACGGTGGAGATTGTGGTAGACAGGAGGACCATGGCTTTTTGTGAGTTGAACACGGACTGTTTGTTGAGGCTCGAGGTAGAACCGACTCCGTTTTGAGCAAAACCAGCTGCCACAACACCGTGCCAACATTGCCTCCGCGAGTTGGGCTGGTCTGTGTTGTGCTACAAGCAGTGGGTGTGTGCAGAGACAGAGCCTTATTGAGGGAAGAATTTACCCGGTCGAGGGAGAGTTCACATTCATCTCCTGTCAACGCGGGGGAAGTGTGAACTGCGTTGAGAGGCGCCGTGGTCAAGCTAAGCTACACCCTGTATCCACGTCGAGCTGCTTCGCCCATCAAGATCGTGACGGCTGAGGGGAGCTGGATGTGTGAGGGTGGGGATGTCAAGGGTAGGACTGTGACTCGAGGGCAGGAAGGCAGCATGGTGCAGAGGTGCATGCGTGGGTCATCGCCTGGTGATCCTTCTGAGAATGACGCCTATTCCTGCCAACCAGTGAGACTTCTTCAACCTCAGGTCTTGATGGAGGTGCTATGCAAGGAGTAATGGTACCAATTTTTCATTTAATTTTGAAGATTGAGGTACTTTTGATTTGTTATCTAAAGAGACACTGACAGTGATGTTATTATTGTATTCTCTATCGGAATAGTGATATTTTTTTTTATACTTTCTATTGAAGAGGCTACTGTCCCAAAGAGACTGTCATTTTCTGTTTCTATCTGAGGAAATCTGAGTTACCTTTTTTTGAGCCATGATTTGAAACTACAAGTATGTGGTTTAAAGAAGTATTTAATTTTCTTTTGCTGTTTTTTTGGTAAGAAGTTTGAATTGAGTGTGCTGTGAAGGTAGAAGTAAATTACCTTCAAAGTTGGATTTAACTGAGAGAAAGCAGGTTGACATCAGAGGGGGTTGATTGCAAGAATGCAAGAAAAAGGGTTCAGTTATTGTTTACTGTGGGTTTAAATATTGAAGTTGGTCACTGAAGTTTTAGAGAGAGTTTCTAAATATTGAAACGAACTTTATTTTTGTTCCTTTAAGTAACTTTTACTCAAAAGGGACTAAATAATAAATACATTGTTTCAGAAGGTGGGCTACATCTCGGGTTTGTTATTAGTTTATCTAAGAGTTCATTTTGAGGTATCTACTCTGGAGTGGGGGTGCCTCACTTACTGCTGCAGTTGCATAAGAGGGAGGTACACAAGGTAGGATACACCACCTCAGTTGTACACATTACACCCCAGCTTGCCATTGTGGTCACAGTAGACACTAGGGCCCTACTCATGCTACTTGTTAATTGCAGGGTATTTAAGGGGTGGCTTGAGTCAGGGCAAGGGGTTAAGACCCCTTTTGGCTTTCTTGGCCGTCCAGAGTGAGATAAATTCACAATCCCACAACACGGGCGTTTTGCGTCTGTTACATTAGCATGAAGACAGGATCACAAAAACAGCAAGGGGTGCGAGAGACTAAAAACCCCTATAACTAAAATGAATGACATGTCCAAAAAAATCATATTTTCACATACATACAAACTGGCCAGTGCCAAATATGGAATGACAACTATTCAATCTTTTTTGATTATATCCATTGCGAGAAACGATGGCAATAAAAGATATAGTCAAATCATTGTTAAATTTGCAACATTTTTAAGTGCAATGTAACTGCTTTAGTCAACGTTAATATGCAGATGTGAAGTGTACTGATAAATATGCAATCGCCCTAAGACAGGACGTCCGAGTGCTCTCAATGACTACAGGCCGGTGGTACTAACGTCATATGTCATGAAGTCATTTGAGAAGCTGGTACTCCAGCACCTAAAGGAACAGCTATCTGCCTCCCTGGACCCTCTGCAGTTTGCGTACAGGAAGCACATGGGTTTGGAGGATGCAATCATCTTCCTCACACACAGGGCCCTGTCCCATCTGGAGGGTGCGGGAAGCACTGTGAGAGTCATTTTCTTCGACTTCTCCAGTGCCTCTAACAGTGTCCGACCCACCCTCCTTAAGGACAAGCTGCTGTGTACGCAACTTCACTCGGCTTGGATCCTAAACTACCTCACAGGATGGCTGCAGTATGTCATGGTGGATGGCTGTGTTTCTGAGGCAGTGACGCGCAGCACAGGAGTGCCCCAAGGTACTGTCCTATCTCCATTCCTTTTCACCCTCTTCACCCTCCGACTTCCAACACAACTCCAGTTCCTGCCACCTCCAGAAGTTATCTGATGACTCTTCCATTGTTGGATACATCAACAACGACGAGGAGGAATACAGAGACCTGACTGCGAGTTTTGTTGAGTGGAGCAACCAGTACCACCTCCTACTCAACATGTCCAAGACCAAGGAGGTGGTAGTGGACTTAAGAAAGAATTGTGAGGAGGAGAGGAGATGTACACCAATCACTATCCAGGGTGAGGAGGTGGAGATTGTGGACTCCAACAAGTACCTTGGGGTCTCCATTAGCAGTAAACTGGACTGGACACACAATACAGATGCCCTCCACAGGAAGGCTCAGAGCAGGATCTCCTGAGGAGATTTAGGCCATTTGGTGTCTGCAGCAGGATCCTCAAGACTTTCTACCAGTCTATGTTAGCCAGTGTACTCTTCTCTTTCCTTTATGTGGTCATATTTTTGTATGTGAATTGAGAAAAGCCTACACAGGCACTTCAGGGTTTCTGAAGGGTCCTGAGGCCACAGAAGTGCGTGCGTCACTATGTCGACAGCGACGGCCCTGCGGTGTGCATGCAAGGACAATGGCCCTGTGGTGTGCATGCTAGGATGATGTTCTTGTGTTGCTTTGTGTCCAAATGTGAACAAATATTTGAGGCAATATTGGGATGATTAATGTCAGGCAAACACAGATTACTTTTGAGTGACAGTGGGAGTGTGCAGCTTTTCATGGCTGCAACACAGACACACACGCACGCACATGCAGACACACACACAATGAATCTGCAGGGGGTGCTGGGAATGTTGTTTCAATGGCTATTGCTTTTGAAAGTGAATCAGCTGAGAGAGGTGTGTGCGAAATTTAAAGATCATAAGGAAAATGTAGATGGAAGATATTATAAGGATATTATTTGAGACATTGCTACAATAACTCGGTTCAATTGGCATGGTGTGCGTTCCTCCAATAAGAGGGTTCATGGTTGGATTTCTGACCCCCCCATCTGCATGTAAAATTATCCTTGAACAAGACATCAAACCCCAAGTTGCTCACGATGATTTGATGAGCACCTTGCATGTCAGCTGTGCCGCCATCAGTGTTTGAGTGTGTATGTGTGTGTGAGTGATAGGAGAATGCTCAAACACTTTGAAACCACAAGTTGTGAGAGCACTATGAAAGTTAAGACCATTTACCATTTCAGCAAGCAACAGAAAATATTGAAAACAGCGTGAAGAGTCAGACTCTGCTGGAGGATGAATGAGAGGGTGAATAATGCATTTTCAAATCAAGATTCAGCTCCTCAAGATGTGCTGCCTACCACTGTGAACCAGCCTCCATGAGTGACAATACAGAGGTTCGTCCTTGGAATCGAACACACCTGGTTTGATTCCCACGCTCCTCTTAGCCAGTCGAAAGTGTTGTTGAGCAAGACACTGAACCCCTAAATCCTCCGCTGGCACTGCTCATTAGCTGCCTTCTGTTCATGGTTCATCCATGATGGATTGAATGCAGTGGTCAAATTTTGCTGATGTTGTGCCGTATGTATAACTGAATGCGACAGTAAAAGGTATTTCTTCTTCTTCTAACCATATTCTTAGATTAACAGAAGTCTGAATAGAGGACACTGAGGCTAAGTTATTGGCTGCAATGATTGAGTCAATTAGTCCCGGTTAGAGTATTCATGATGTGCTTAGCCTTCATCATATGAAGTTGGTATGAAAAGGAACAGTACAAAGAGGACAACTCAACTGATCTGAATAAATATTCAGGTAAATATTTAACAAAAGAATCACCCATCCCCACCTGAAAACTATCTTCTTAGAGACACCACGTGAAAAGAAGGGCTGACAGTCAAATGCCGACTGCAGCACGGAAATCACCTAGACAAACATTTTCTGAGGTCATTTTGTGTCGGTTTATCATGTGACCTCCAGTTGAAGCCTCACTTTTCTAATCAAAGAGTGGATTGACCAGGTGAATGAAGTTGCTGGTGTTGAACTGAAAAGACAGCCCAAGCAAAAAAAGAAAAGTAGATTAACTGAATGAAGAGGTCGAGAGAAGACAGCTGAGCCAAGGTGCATTTGAGGTCAGAGGAGGAATTCTTTTAAAAGCATTCAACTTATGTTGGAAAACCAAAGACAAAACCAAAGACCAAAACCAAAACCAAAGACCAAAAAGACAGCCCAAGCAAAAAAAGAAAAGTAGATTAACTGAATGAAGAGGTCCAGCAAAGACAGCTGAGCCAAGGTGCATTTGAGGCCAGAGGAGGATCTTTTTAAAAGCATTCAACTTAAGTTGTGAAACCAAAGACCTGCAAAATACCCCAAGCTAATAATTCAAAAGACACGGAGCATTACGAAAGAGACTGCAGAGTGATTGAATTGCTGAAATAAAGAAGAGTAAAGCTCATCTTTGAGAACTTGCTTGTCAAATGGCGATGAAACTAGGAGTGGACAGCATGTGATCAGTGTAAATGCAGCCTCACCTTGCAATTATTTAATCAGGTTGAATCTTTGGATTCTTGACAAGCTTGGTTCAAGAGTGACTGAAGAAATTGAGAGGATGTTTTTGGAACAGGCCATGAGAAGAAACTCTTGAAAGAGAACTTTTTCTGAAATGATAAGTACCATGCAGTCTGTTTGATTCATTTGCTATCTTCACCCATACAAAGCAGCGCTGTGCGAGCCTCAGATGCTACACATGCAGCAGAGGCACTGCACAGTTGGAACTGCAATTCATCTTTGAACAGTTGGACATCAGGGGTGGCTTCAAAAGGTTGGTGGCAGGAGAGGAGAGAGGTATTCTCAACAAAGGTAAGTATAAACTTCCAGCTTTGCAGCTGAAGGCTATAATGCGATCAAGGGCTGCTTCCAAATTGTGGTTCACCCTCTGAGTTAAGTAGGAATTGATAACTGCAAAAAAAAGGCTTTTCAAGATATTTCCAGACTCTTTAATTGCAATTGGAATGGAATGGTGGATGTTTGTTTTTGTTTTTCTTTACAGCAAGTCTGTATCTTACAAATCAGTTTTTGAACATTTACAAGATGTTGTAGGTAAAGCTGAAGCGACCAAAGAATACAGGACAATGCAGGTAATACAGGACATAAAACTGTGGATTAGAGCAGTCTACAAAAGGGACCCTTGAGCATATACCGTCAATCATTAGGAGCTGGAATCACAGCAAGAAATTCCATGCCTTCAAAATCAAATACCTATGTACAGTATAACAGATCAATAGAATTTTCTTTTTTTTTTTTAAATCAGCAGATGTGAAATTAATAAAAACTGAAACTCTGAGGCGGTAAGGTGACTTTACCAATGCAAAGAGACATAAAAAAAGCATGAGAATGAATTAATATATAACAGGAAGTGAAGCAAGAAGAGGTTATATGGTTGTACGATATACTGTCTAGGCTGTCTCAAAGGCAGTAAGGACCTTGAAGTGGGACATTTCTATAATTGGTTCAGCCCAAATCAAAAATCTGAACAAAACAGATGGCATACTTTATTTATATTTTAGCCAACACAAACAACTTCTATGAACACAGACTTTTTTAAGTAGCCTGCTACGCTACATGGAGGTAATCCTTAGGTAAATGTGTATATATATTGAGATCCGGCTGCTGCTCACCAAGCAGCAGCCATGCAAGAGTGAAATACAGCAGATGGGAGTCATTTGGCCTCGTCGGGGAGAGGAGCTGTTTGCATCACACACCCTACCTCACGTCACGGCCCTCCCTCACTGCTCCTCGCAAGGCTCCAGGTTTCACCCCTTCCTCGCAAGTTCCTCACTCCTGGGTCCGGAGACAACACGAACCCAGCACAGCCCTCATTACTTCAATAAAGTATTTGAATTCCTTATCGCCTGGGATTGTCCTTGCATTTGGATCAGATCTATACACATATCATGACAGCATATATATATATATATATATATATATATATATATGCCTCCAAAAAGAAAATCATATTCTTCAGATTACAAGCTGCAAGTAGTGAAATATGCAGCCGAAAACGGTAAACGAGCAGCAGAAAGACAGTTTGGTGTGAGCAAGAAACTCGTGAAGGAGTGGCGAAAAGCAGAGGATACTCTTAACTGCCATGCAGAAAGAAAAAAAAGCTGATAGCGGGCTGAGAGCTAGATGAAGCTAGGAACTGTTGCTGAGTCTGACGACAGTCACGCAGAGGAGGATGCGGCAAGCCTTCTACCTCCGGAGATGGCAGAATTGCTCAGAATTGACACTGAGGACGAAGAATTCAATGGATTTAGTGATTTAGAGTGAGACCGCGAGTTTGGTAAACTTGTTATGCTATGTTGTTTATGCTATTGGTTTCTGAATAATTGTTTATATGTTAAGTTAACATACCAGACACCTGTTCAGCCTGTTGTTCTCTATTCTACCGTTATTTCTATAACTTACCGTTTAAGACAAAATGTCTGTTCTTGGTCTCAGTATTTTTCGGTATATATATATATATATATATATATATATATATGCATATATATGTATGAATATATATATATATATTAATGAAAAATAAATCGTAAATCAAACAATTAGAAATCCCTGGCAAAATTTCTGAGAGGGCCATTGCGACCAAACAGCATTATCAAATATTTTAAGTGTCCAGGAGGGTTCCCGTTTGAGGTTTTTTCATGTCTTTTATCCTCATAAGATGATAAGACCTTATTAGGTCTTGGTTAGTGAAAATGGTTGCTCCCTGCAGTGATTTAAAAGTGCAGCTGATTAAGGGAAATGGATACTCGCTCCTGATTATTATGATATTTAAACTGCAAAAGTCATTGCATAGCTGGCCCAAGGGTGGCAATGACAAAAGACTTAAACTAGCTGTCTGATTGCCTCCCTTTTAAGGTCTGGACATGTTATATGATCAACCCACAGGTGAAATATGTCCAGTAAGAAAATCAGTGGCAAAGATGTACTTCCTGTGAGTTGGAAATGAAAAGTGTCATAAGCAGGGAACAATTTTAGGTACAAGGGAATAAGGAAAGAGAAAAGTAAATTGAGGAACCCTGAGGGTGAGATCTACAAGGCCACACACCATAGCCTGGGTTCAGCCTTTAAGTGGTCACACATGGTCATAATGGATCCAAGATATCCAAGATGATTCTTTAATGCACAAAACCCTTGGACACCCAATGTCAGTGTAAAGATCAGGATATATCTACTGGTCATCTGTGAGAATCAAGTTGACTCCTCCTCACTTGCGAGTTAAAACTGGTTGTGAAAATGCATATTGAGAGTCTTAAAACAATGCTCTCCTGAATATAACCACTTAGGTCAGGGAAAAATGTGCAGCTTTCTAAATAAGATAAGATAAGAGAATTCTTTATTGATCCCCATAGCGGAAATTCGTTGGTCGCAGCAGCGCAACAAAAACAGTATCATCTAAATAAGTACTAAACAATTAAAAGCAATATCAACAAAAGACAGAAAGACAAAAAAAATGTGAAATATTAAAATTCCAATT
Source organism: Fistularia tabacaria (assembly GCA_901007705.1). Lineage (NCBI taxonomy): Eukaryota > Metazoa > Chordata > Actinopteri > Syngnathiformes > Fistulariidae > Fistularia > Fistularia tabacaria. The sequence continues at coordinate 63,884 of CAAKHD010013567.1, read as the reverse complement.
TTCCAATAAAAGGAAGGATCTATTTCCTCATCATCAAACCTCGGATGCCGCCACAAAAGTATTTTTACTCACATTACAAAGTGCATTTCCCCATTTGCAGTTAACAGGCGATGTGGACACTCTTTGACTCTAAAATCTTTATGCAGTGTTTTCTGTCCGAACAGAGCGATTGAGTTTAACCTCTTAACAAAAGTATTGTTCAGTCAGTTGGGAGCTGATGGAGGAAGAGCTGTACAGACCTCTTCATACCCTCTTAAAAACCTGTTTCAAATGACTTGTTCATGCATGTGTGTGCGCGTGTGTCTTTGTGTGTGTGCGAGCGTGTGTGCAAGAGCATGTAGAAATAGCAAGGTTGGCCCAACTTTAAATATGGTTGATTAATAGATTGATATGTATGCATAAACACATTCCAATCTAATGAATAGCATATGGATATTCAAGCATCGAAGGCAAGTGTTTAAATCATTTAGATTTAGTCAATGGCTGTACAACAACGTTGGGTGTTTTCCCATTTCATGCTGTTATTCGATAAGTTAACTGTTCTCAGTGATAGTTTGTCATGTTGAAATTCTTGTTCACACCTCAGTACCAAGTGGCCACAACTTTTGAAAAATCAAATGTGTATTTCATTAAAAATGTTGAAATGAATATTTATATAGTTTCTAATGTTTCCAAGTTTTAATATATAAAGTTGAGGACTGACACAAATGATTATTTTTTTACAAAAGTCAATCAGGAAATGTCTTTTTTTTCCATATCTAGTGGAAAAAATTACTCCTTCTGGCTGTAGCCCCAGATTAGGACTAGGAATTTCTTGTTTTATATCTTAGTTATGTTTCAGAGATGGATATTATCTCAAAAAGAGATGATGAGAAAAATACAGTAATGTGATATATTTACTGAATCTTTGGTCTTTTCATAAGCTGAACAAAGCAGGAGCAAAAGCAGTTTCATTCAGTGGTGCTGATATCCTTATCATTTCAACCTCTAAAAAGCAAGTCACTGAGAAGGACCAAGAAGCTCTTAAACTGCCACCAAAGGAAGTATCAACTTATTTTTAGCCAGCAGAGGTCAGATGTCCTTGGAACCACTGCAGCTGGTTCACAGGCTATTTTCCTCTTTTATGAGGAGAGTTATCATTGAAGAATGTGGCCCTCATCTTTGAAGCTCACAAAAGAACATTTTTTTTTAAGCTTTCGTCTCCAATCATCTGTCACAAGACTTTACCATTATCGTTAAACTTAAGGTATTTCTAAACAAATTTGGGAGTCCTGAAAATGTTCAAGACCTTAGACAGCCTATGAGCCATAATAAGGTTGGCTGTACATCATCCCCTGTCTTCGGCAGTCATCATAGTCATGAATAAGGGGTAGCTCTCATCATGCTGAACCACAGTGCATAGGCACATCCTATCAGTGGGCCTGTTTGCCAGGTCAGATTAAGTATGTGTAGAGTCAAGACATGGATTCATATTTTGAGATTATCAAACAAATTATACTGTTTCTGATATTACTCATGTCTGAGATGATTGTAAAAACCTCAGAGAGAGGGAGAGAGACCATCACAAAGCTGCTAATTTTGAAGAATCTCCATGGCTTTGTTACTGAAATCCCTGCAGAATGGGTCAGTTCAGGACATTATCATGCATCAGAATGCAACATGTTAGCAACAAGCAAACATAGGTTTGACCACAATAAATAGTTTAAGTTAATTATTAAAATGGTTAGAACCATGTTTAATCATCAATGTTTATGAATGAATGAATAACAGACCGACAAATAACAACTTTATCAAATGTGTAACAGTGACAACCCACATCTGAATGACATCACTATTTTTTTTTCATTGATTCATCATCTATACTGCTTATCCTGCATTCAGTGATGCGGTGGGCCTGTACACAGGATTCATTCTGGTCGCGAGTTATTCTCAGGGCCCTGCATGGAGACCTACATTTGGTCACTCTCATTCATGCGTCTGGGCAATTTAGGGTCTCCAAAGAAGGTCTCCTACTGCATGTTTTGGACTGTGGGAGGAAGCCAGAGAAACCAGAGTAAACCCATGCAGACACAGGGTGAACACACAAACTCTACACTGAAAGGTCCCCTGTCAGAGTAAGAAAACTTCTTATTGTGAGGTGGAAACGCCTAACCATTGCCCATAAGAAAGGTCAGATCATATTAACGCTTGCAGACCTCTGCAAGTAACAACAGAAAGCATGGTTTTACTAGACCTCGAGAAATAATTTTACATGAGCAATTAATTCTATTTCTGACACTCATTAAAGCAGTGTTGAGCTAGCTTCTCCAGATTGAAAGCTAAAATGAATGAATAAATATAAAAATGAAATAAAATAAAATTTTGAAAATTGGGAGGAAGCTTCTAACAGTTTCTAAAAAGACAACAGACCAAAAAGAATATTTTATAGATGCTTTATTTTGAGGGTGATTAGTAATAAGAGCATAAATAATGTTAGGATTATCTAATACTGATATCACTCTTGCATGGCATCCTTATATTGCAAAAAAACACATATCATCTTTTTTCCCCATGTAAATAATCTCTTTTCCAGACCAGTATTTTTTAGTTTTACCTCTCTTGGTGGTGACCTAATAAAAAACCCTCCTCATTCCAAATCTTTCCTCACCCGACAACTTTCCAGTCGCGCCTGTTCTCCCTCGGCATCTACAATAATTAATCAGGTCTGCATAGGGAAGCAGTATTTGCTGATGGAACGTTGGCTAACAAAGAAACAGTTTGGTTTGTGGTCAGGCCATCTCAATCAATCTGTCATGTTCCACAGATGTGAGCGAGTAATGAATATGAATTGGTACTCCAAAATGAATGGGTTTTCAGCCTTTGCAGTGGTAGAATGCCCACAGGAGGATGTCACCTGCAATGACGCATTTTATGGCCTCTTTGCTCCTGCATACGAAGCAGGACCAGTTGGCTGTTAGTGCCTGATGGATGTCAGCACAATGCTGATGGTTTTACATCGTTATCGACAGGGTAATCATCACACTCCAAATTAAAGATGATTAACCTTTTAAAAGCTCAAAGACTGACACGTCTGGAATTAGCAATGAGATAAGCGGGGGGCTGTGGTGTGGCTTAACATTACAGGGAACGGTTCAGGCCAGGGAACTCATTATCAAGTTTTAGATCATGACAGTCCACAAGAGTCACAATAGCATGTGGAACGTGCGCCTGCCGCTCTGTCAAGCTCTGATAACCAAATGAACTGGGTTTCATGGCTTGGCTTTATGATGTTGGAGCAGTTGATGCACAGCTCTACAGCCATATGCTTTACCGGCAACAAACGCCATTGCAAATCTGCAAGCTAAAAGATGCTAATGTCATTGTGCCCCTTCTTGCTTTTCAGTGCTTTTTGTGGAATGCAGTTAGTTTTGAGGAACGTCTACAAATTGAAAAAATATGTTAATTAAAATGGCAAAACTAAGAAATGCTGATCTTTTATTTCCTTCTTGTGTAACCTTGCAGAGAAAGGTTTTGATGAATGGAATGCAGTGGAGTTAATTAGCATTTTCCAACTGAGAGATTTATTGTTGCACAGCAAGAAAAATTGATAGCAAAAAATACGTTGATTATGTAAAAGAATTGTGTACAACAAACTTTCTGCACAACAAAGATGAAAAAACTTTGATGAAGCGCTATGTGCACCTTCACCAGATGTTCTCAATGTTTCAGTGTCTTGACCTCTTAAACTAGAGGTCACAAACAAGAGCAAGCTCTCTTCTCCCAACGGCTCTGTGAAGCATATGAATGATCTTCCTGTGATTCTTTGAATATCCTTTTAGTAATCTCTGGCAGAAATTAAAATAATACCAAACCGACTTTTTGTTGGTTCTTATTCCTTTATGATAATTGATATTTCATTTCTTTTTGGTTTTCTTATCATTTTGAGGTGTTTATCCTCCCTTGTTGCATGGTAAGTTATTTGCAAAAAAAAAATTTAAGCATCTAGTATAATTACTAGTATAATTCAAGAAGAAGTTCGTTGTTTTTGTTTTGTTTTTTCTATTCTTATTAATACTTCCCACTACGGCTAAAAGTGGCAATTAATTACTTTCAAATTTTCATGTATTTAAATTACTCCTGAAATTCCTGCAGGAACGTCGCAGGAGACCTGAACCATATTCTATTTACATTTGTTTAACTTAATTTAATGAGGAACTCCATTCAGATTAAAAGTGTATTTGCAAAAGTACAGGCATTACAAATGCTAAATCATTTTTAAAAAACATAAATGAAAAAACAACATCAACCATCAGCTTACAGCCCAGTTGAAACAGTAAATGGCACAAAGCAATTGTGAATAGATAGATAGATATGGAGCACACCCTTTAGAATTAATTCACAATTAGATGTGAAATAAGAAGAAAATAACAAACTTCCAAAAAGCATAAATTATAATTGAAAAGCTATTGCAACTTTCATTCCAAATGCCCCCTGTGTATATGATGGAGCTCATCCTTGAAAATCAGATAAAATGGCATTTTGGATAAACGCCTCCAAGTAATTTTTAAACCTTCCACACCACAGTTGTTTTTCTTTTAAGTCTCTTAAGAACCAAAAGGTAGTTCCTCAAATGTCTTATAAAAATAAAAGTCAAGTGAAGTGGCACAATATGTTTTCCATCCAATGCACTGCTGAAATTTTTTGCCACAGCCAAAGTGGCAGTGATATACTGTGACAAGTTGTAAAACCTAAAGGAGAACCACTTCAAAAGGTAATTTTCCAAGAACTAGCAAACAAACACAGTTCTTCTTTTCCTTTCGGCTACTCCCTTCAGGGGTTGCCAAGGCAAATAAACCTCCTCCATCTAACTATATCCTCTATATTCTCTTCTCTCACATCAACTAATCTCATGTCTTCTGTCACTGCATCCATAAATCTTATCTTTGGTCTTTCTCTAGGGCATCCTGCCTGCCAGTTCCAGCCTCAGCATCTTCCTTCTTATTCCTCCTTTGTAGGTGACCAAACCATCTCAGTCTGGCTTTTCTGACCTTATGTCTAAAACATCCAGCATGTGCTGTCCTTCTGATGGACTCATTCCTGATCCCACCCATCCTTATCACTCACAAAGATAACCTAAACATCTTCATCTCTACTACCTTCAACTCTGCATCCTGTCTTTTCTTCAATGCCACTGTCTCTAAACCATACAGCATTGTGGGTCTCACCACTGTCTTGTACACTGTTTCCTTTCATTTTGGCTCATCTGACTCTATTTTCACACATTACCCCTGACCCTTTTTGCTCACCCATTCCAACCTGTTTAAATGCATTTCTTCACCTCTTTCCCACTCTCCCCATTGATCTGGACTTTTGAGCTCAAGTGCTTAAAATCCTCCACCTCCTTTATCTTTACTTCCTATAGGCTCACAGTTCTGCTTGGGTCCCTTTCATTCACACACATGTATTCTATCTCTGCGAACCATCATTCCTCTTCTTTTAAGGGCATACCTCCACCTCTCGAGATTTTCCTTTCTCCTGCTCCCTGCTTCCACTTCAGATTACAATGTCATCTGCAAACATTATGGTTCATGGCGATTCCTGTCTAACCTCATCTGTCAGCCTGTCCATCACCACTGCAAACAAGAAGGGGCTCAGAGCTGATCCCTGATAAAGTCCCACCTCCACCTTGAACTTCTCTTTCACACCTACAGCACACCTCACCACTGTCTCACAGCTAGCATACATGTCCTGCACCAGTCTAACACACTTCCACTGCCACTCCAAACTTCCTCGTTCAGTACCATAACTCCTCTCTTGGCACCCTGTTGTATGCTTTTCCAAGGTCTACAATGGCACAATGCGGCTCTCTCTGACCTTCTCTGTACTTCTCTACCAGCATTCTTAAAGCAAATACTGCATCTGTTGTACCCTTTCTAGATATGAAACCATGCTGCTGCTCACAAATGCTAACTTCTGCTGGCTAGTTTCCATTACTCTTTCCCATAAGTTCATTGTATGGCACACTATCACTTCACCCTTACTTATCTCATTTAATTCATTGTTCACAAGAGTCAGCTTTTCTACCCTTTGCTTGCTTTCATTTTCCTCATTCATCAGCTCTTCAAAGCACTATTTACATATTCCCATCATCTGTTTGGCACTTGTCAATGCATTTCCTTTTCTAACCTTAATGACCCGAACCTGCTGCACATCCTTCCCATCTCTATCTCTCCGAGTTGCCAACCTGCATAAACTCATTCTCTCTGTTCAACGTAGCATACAAGTCATCATACACTCTTAGTTTGGCCTTTGCCACCTTTACCTACCTACTCTCTTGAGTCCCCATAGTGCCGTCTTCTTCTTCACTAACCTCTTTCTCTGTATATGCTTCTGCATTTCTTCATTCCAACACCAAGTCTCCTTGTCTACTGTCCTTCCAGATGACACACCAAGTACTCTGCAACAATTACCACTCTCTCATCTCTGGGGATATTCTGCATCACTTCATCTAACTTACTCCAGAATTAATTTCTCCTTGTTGTCTAACCCATATCCCACTTGTGGGGCATAGCCACGAACAACATTGAGCATGACAGCTTCAATTCCCAGCTTCAGACTCATCCATCTGTCCGAAAGTCTTTCTCCTCCAGAACATTTCCAACAATCTCCCCCTTCAAGATAGCTCCTACTCCATTTCTATTCCTATGAATACCATACTGTACAACTTAAAAACTGCACATATGCTTCTACCCTTGCTGGCTTTCTACCTGGTCTCCTAGACACACAGAATTTCCACCTTCCTTCACTGCATCATGCCACCCAATCCTCTAGCTTTTCCTGTTGTCGTCCCTATATCCAAAGTCCCTATTCTCAGTCCAAGACTTTTTCCTCTTCTCTCTCTGCTTCCGAAGATGCTGTCCTCATCTCCTTGTTGGACCCACAGCAGCCCAATTTCCACTGGTACCCTGTAAATTATCAGCACCAACGGTGGCCGTTGTTTAGCTGGGCCTTGGCCGATCCTGTATTAGGATAATAGGTTTAATTCACATATTTGGTTCTGGCACAAGTTTTACGCCAGATACCTTTCCTGACTCAACCCTCTGCATTTATCTTGGCTTGGGACCGGCTCATGCTCGGAGATCTTAGCCTGCATGGAAATGGGTGGTAAATATCTATGTCTTCAGTAAAGGGAGCATATAACAAAATCTTGTTACAAATTTGGAAGATACGGCTCAAAATAAAGACATTTTTGTATTTAATTTATGGTTTAAGTCAAGAGTTACAAACTACTGCATTTAAAGTATGTGAAATATGTCTAGAGGACTTGGAGGCATTTCAAGGGAATAATGTTCCTCGCTCTTCACCTCCAGACACGATCAAAAACAGAACAAACACATGACCATTCAAGTCTGACAGCATATGATTGATCAGAACCTCTGTCATCAAAAAGCTTCAATAAGGAGACTTCTTAGATCAATATGATATTCCTTTTGCAAAATGTATTTCCTGGATTTACGGATGCCTTCAACCTGCCCTTCAGCTGATGAAGTAAAATTATAATGATGTTGGTCTTTTATTTTCCTCTGTGAATCTGAGAGATGCCTGGAGGACAGCATTGAAAAAAATCCTCAGCGAAGAGCATTATTGCCATTTAAAATCACAGTCGCACATTAATAGAAAGAGGAATATAACATAACATCTAAGGCAGTATGAAATTTTGCCGCATCATCATCATTTTCGATGAGTAGTGGTCATCATTAGGTCGTCATTAGTGAGGCAATTAGTTTTGGATGCACATGGTTTTAAAACAGTCTGTTTGCCGGTCTGAGAGAACAAAAATTCAGACCCAACAAGGGTCCAAACAATTCAATATTAGCATGGAGTCACTGCAAAACATGGAACGAAAATATCCAGTAGCTTTTAACAATGACCAAGGACCAAACAGTATTCCGAATGAAATTAACAGTCACCCAAGGTGAAGAGTTTAAGAGATATTTCTCTTTATGTTGGGACCCTGAGGAACACAACAGACAATGTGCTGCCACTGAATGTGAGTGGAAACTCAAGAAATCTAAGAAAATATATTTTTCCGCTAAAGTTATTGAGAGTAGTTTGTTGATCATCTATCTTAAAAAATGCTCAGCAGGCACATGGAAACACCTTTTCTTAAACAGAATCTTGTGATCAATCAACCCCTTCAGGAGAGATAGCCGAACGCTACTTCATTGTACCCAGTCATTCTGCACCTCAACGGTAGAATCCAAACAGATTTGACCTTGAACAGTGCCGGTTCTGGTTTTGTAGCCACGCTCTAGTGCATATATACCATGCACAAATATGACAGAAAACATACAAATACTTGCACCAGGTCATTTCACACTGGTAGCTGCTTCAAAGCAAGTCCAGTGTGATACTTCAGTTGCAATAGATAGCCATGTCGAGATAGTCAATGTAGCTGAGTTTGATTAGTAAATAATGCATTCAGTATTTCAGATATAATTACTGACCATCAATCAACAGTGTAAACCAAACCAGAAAATATAAAATGGTGTGAGGGGTTTCTCTCAACATGAGCTGGTACTTGAACAAACGTGTACCTATTCATAAAAAATGAAAATACGCTGGCTATTTTTGTGTTGCTGGAAAGGAAAATGAAATGGATCTGATCAAACCCCTCGATAGGAATCTCATTTCAATAATTTCATGGAGAACACACACGCATACAAAAATAGTTTTTTCCAACACTTCTATACACTGTGAGCCATTTTTTCCTATTCACAATTGACCCAACTGCACACACAGACACGCACACACAAATACACACACACATACAAACACTCACACTTGCACCCAGAATGCCATGAATAGGGGAATTATTAGACACTGAACAGCAGAAATTTCTGAAAAGGCTTTCAAGCTTCTGTCAAGTCACACTTTCGCAGCACATGTCACAAATGAATAAATGATAGACTTAAAGTGTTCCTTCTGGGACTCTCATCGATTAAGTTAACTAAGACGCATCACATGAGAAACATGCTCATGGGTACAGCAACCTTTGCGAAGTAGTATACTTGGAAATCATTCAGAAAAAGGGAGAGTGAGCCTTCAGGGGAAGTTCTTTCCTGAAAATGTGATACATTTTCATCACTGAAAGGGCAATATAACTGTTCAGGGAGGCACTATAGCATAATGGTGCCTAAAAGCAAGTAAAATTGAAGGTCGGTTGAGTCTGACCGGGGATTTTCAGTATGGAGTTTGCATATTATCCCCATGCCTGCATAGCTTCCTTCTTGGTTGTCCAGTTTCCATCATCAGTCAAAAAACATGCTGTAGATTAACGGAGGACTCTAACTTTCAAGAGATATGAATAAGAGTGTAAATGGTGCGATCTCTGTATACGAGCTCTGATGCTTGCTAATGATAGCTTTAATGGTAGGGCACCTACATATTGCCCTGAGATTGACTGGCGGCTGGTCCAGGGTGTACCCCGCCTCTCGCCCAATGACAGCTGGGATAGGCTCCAAGATCCCTGCAACCCTAAGTACAGGATAACTGGTAGATAACGGATGGATCGATTGATACCTTGGCTAACAGGGTTTAGGATGTGTTGAACCCGTTTGTCTTTCGTAGGTCTGGTTGTAATTGCAAAAAGCCAGTGTTTATGTCTTTTTTGAGCACAACAATACAATAGTAGCCGGATGTTTTTAAGTGCAGGAAAAGACACACTGAAAAGCCAAAAACCAAACATATACACAACCAACTTCAAGATACTACACATTTCAAAATGTTACTTTCCAAAAAAAAATCTTAATGAATTAAAGGATGGACAGGTTACAAGTTACATGAACTGAATTGAATTTTGTATCAGTAAAATCGAGTTTAGAGTGCAAGTCCGACAACCATCGGTAGGTATACTCCAACACAGGTCTCAGTAAATTGCAGTGACAAAATTCACTGTCCTAATTCAATGCCTGGCTGCTTTGCTTACACAAATGCATTTTCTCCCATTTAAGGATAGGTCTTCTCAGATATGCAGTCATATTTTTGGAATACATACGTATGTACTGCGAGCAACTTCACCAATTGAACCAAAGATGGACCCAAACACAGGACTGTTGTCAAAATTAAGTGTTAAATTCGAATTCCATTATCTACTGCTATTATTGATGGAGCCTATCTCAGCTGTCCTTGGGTGGGAGGCAGGGTACACCCTCGGCTGGTCAGGGCCACATATAGGGGAAGACAACCGTTCACTCCCTCATTCACACATCTGGGCAACTTTTCCAATTTATCTGAATTAACCTCCTGAATGTGTTTGGACTATGGTAGGAAACCCACGCAGACACAGGGAGAACATGAAAACACCACACAGAAAGGCCCCTGTGGGAATAGAATTAGGGTCTTTTGTGCTGTGAGGTGGAAGTGTGAATCACAACGCCAATGTGCCGCTTTGGATCAATAAAGCACCATCTAATCTTAAAAATTTAGATAGAATTATTTTCAAGTGAGTTGTGTCAGGAATAATATGTGAAGTCCTTGTGAGTTTGCCTGTGTGCAGCGATCTGGAGACAGATGAGTGCAGGACAAGATTGGAATGGGATGGGATTGATGCTGGCTATTGGCAAACAGGAACAGTTTTTGGAACAATATTAAAACAGTTCAACAGAAGCAAAATAAAAGAAAATTACTGTAGCCAGAAACCAACCTATCAGAGATGCTACAAGAGAGAGACAGGAAAGAATGGTGGGCTTATATAATGTAAGCGTAATTAGTTTGATGAGAAACAAGGTAGGAGGAGTGGGAGCCACTGACACAAGGAAGAAGAGTAAACACATGCGTGCGAGCTCACACACACACATACACTCTCACACACACAGACATAAACACATACACACACACACATCAAAATTAACAAGAGATTCAAAGTGAAAACAAGTAAACATCCCTTTGAGATGGCAGATGGATATGACTGCCCGAAAAAGGGACGCTGAAAAATACTGGCACATTTTAGTGCATTTTTGAAGGCTTTTGAAATTGTAACCTAATGCCTCAGTCCAATCTGGACATTGCCTTATCCATAGACAGTATATGTCTACGCCCTTTGCCTTTGTCTCAATTGCTGCAGGGTCAGTTGAAGCAGCCTTCCATGCAAGCAGTACTCTTGACCACTTGATCACATGTGCATTATCTGATACTGCTCCTCTTGTCACAGACAATAACCGTACACCAATAACGCACAGGTGATAATCAATTTATGGGAGCAGCTAAGTGTACTTCCTTAGTAATTACATGTTGGCATTGATAGTTCACACAGAACCATGAGCCGCCATTCTATTACAGTTCATAGCCATGACTGCCACATTGCAATCTGTCATGCATGCCTTTGGTTGTCTTCGAAGAAGAGAATGCAGTAGGCTTTGCAGCTACTGCTAAACTAACCTAAGTAGCCAGTGTACATCCTGCTTCAATAGTAAATGGGAACTGGGGTGGTAATCAACTCAGTAGGTCACATTGCTATTGTTACCTTCCATCTGGTTTAAACTGACTTTTGACATGAAGGCTGGGGAGTTATACGCTGCATGCCAGGATCTGATCACTAGTGACAGTAATCAGGTATCTGTTGACAAGAGTTTGGCCAGGTGTACATGGTGAAGGACACCATGTAGTCTGCCAGGGAGATCATTGAAATTTGCAGAACTCTTTTGCCTCTTTGACACTGACGCCAGACATTCTGATGAGACTTTGGAGATTGAGAGAACCACATTGATCAGGCAGTCATAACAGTAACATCTCACCTTTTTAGGCCTTGTGAAGAGCCAGGGTGATGGACTGGGTTCTGAAGAGGCAATTTTGTTGTCGCAGTGCCTGTGGTTTTCCTTGTAGGAAGGTATATATGGAAAATTAGTTCCTTTGGGCCGCCATCTAGAACTGTTTGTTGCCAGGAATGCGTCTGAAAAAATCTGCAGTTCAGGTGCGCAGGCTCTTTCACTCTGCAATTGTGCTGTTAATTGCAAAATTGTTCCTCCTTTTGAGATTGTTGAGTCATTGTCCAAATTACATCACCAGTGGCATGGTCAAAATCCTTAGATCACAGAATATCAATCTATACCACTGTTCCAACCATTGTGTCATGCTGTCAGTTGAATTTATGAGAAGTCCAGTGGTGTGCTGTTGCATAATAATAGTAATAATAGTGTATACTTTATTAATCCCTTGTGGGGAAATCCGTTCTCTGCATTTAACCCATCATGGATGTTGGCAGTTGGCTGCCATCTAGCAGAGCCAGGGGAGCAGTTAGGGGTTCAGTGTCTTGCTCAACAATACTTCGACACACTGGGAGGAGCCAGATATCGAACCACAAATGTCCAGTTCAAAGGTTGATTGCTCGACCTCTGCACCACCATCTGAATTCTCTTTTCCAACATCAGTTGACCTTGTGAAATCAATGCAGTTTTCATTTAACCACTCCAGGTGTTGGTTGATTCAATATAGAGGTATTGTCACATCTAAAGAAACTTGAATGTAGCAAAATGTTAATGCATTGTTTGGAAGCTGAAAATTCATAGTATCTTTCTTTGCCCTTCATGTAATAGTTTTTACGTTTTTCAAATTTAGATCAGTTCAAGTAGATAGCATGAGAAATTTTCAAAAATGTTTGCTGTTGATGTATTACAGGCAATGTCCCAAATTCCCTCCAATGCAGCTGTGCATAATTCATCTAACTGCTCAAATCTCAGTGTCTCACAGGTGGAGGCAGACAGAAACCACGAGTGTAACAGATGTGACTCGGTCTTCAGAGCATCTATTTTAAGAAATTTTGTTTTCCTTAGGTAAGGAAATATAGTAGCCATCATGGTTCTGCATGGAGAAGGTCATAATGAATGTGGAAGATGTAGCTTTGTCACAGCATTACAATGTGATATAAATCTGTGAAGTTTTATAAAGTATGGATGACAATATGGAATGTTTTCTGCCACTGCAAGACAGAAATATACTGTCTATAGAGTATAGAGTATATAAATATACTGTATATAGAGGGCAACTCAGTGTTTCGGTGCCTCTACAAATGTGCAATAATTTTTGGTCAGTAGTGACAAACTGTTTACTAATTCTCTGATTGTTGATTTAATCTTTTGGCGATGCAGTTGGTTACTGATTTAAATATCCAAACGTTTCAGTTTAAGTTTTATTAATGCAAGTAAAAATTCTTGAGTAAATTTAAAAATATTAACTTAAGTACTTCTGGCAGTTTAAAAGTTAAAAGTGTAAAATTAAACTTTCCCATGATTGAAAACAACAAAACCAAAATTTGGGACATGGAAGTTGATGGATGGTTAACCTAAGTGAATGAGACATGAGTCACTGCCTCATGATGGGGAAGTTGACAGGGCAAATTATAATGATTGAATTTTGAAAATCTAAGCAGAGGACTCACAGCTCAGTAATTTCACAGATGTTTTCTCCAGGCTGAGAAAGTGTCTGGAAAATAAATTGAACGTAGTTTCGGGGGAGAATTTCCAACCCTGAGACCAGATGACGGTGACAAACAACCTTAAGAACAGTAAACATTGATGAAAATTATGCTTGACAAATGAATAACTCAATAGATGGTACTCCACCACTCCCCAGCAATGATGTCGGAATGCAGGAAACTCATTCGTTCAGTCTGGTGGTGAATGTCAGAAGTGGCTATTGTCTGTTTTCTTTATTTTTGTTAATTTCTGTCATTTGTATCAATCTACCAGTCTGAGAGGGAACAAATAAGATAAGATAAGATAAGATAACACTTTAAATGTAGACATAATAGGCATTTATATTTTTCCTCCTCACCCCTCAACTCCAGAAGGAGCTTTAAAAAAACAGGACTTCTCCCTTCTACAGCAGATTGAGCTGGCATGGTGGGAGCACAATAGTGGAAACTCTGGCAGTTGAGGCAGTGTGATGACTGTAATCATACAGTATTTCCCTAGAAGTTGCGGAAGAAGATTGGAGGCAGACCCTTGAGTGGTGAAGAAACAAAGAGTCCCAGAGTTGCAGAACCACCTCAGATCGATGCCCTGAAGGCACACAGCCATGACGTCAGTGCTAACCCCTGTGGCCTAATTAACACAAGTTCTTGTAAATTCACCCAGCAAATGAATATCCTAAATCAATATTACAATATTGAGTGTGGCGCAGCAATGACTTGGCTACTTGACCTTTCTTGTTTTATTATTATGACAATGAGGAAGTACACCAAACGTTCAACAGCACACACACGAGAAAATGCCACATCCGCACAAATTAATTATTGGGATGCGAAAAGATCACTTCTGTGTCAAAAAAAAAAAAAAGAGATTTTACTTGACATGTTGGCTGGCTCTAGAATGTTTGCCTCTGCATAGTAGTACCATGACAGATGGATGAAATTACAATTTCTCCATTCAGGAGCTGTCTTGCTGCTATTTAACTGTGTGCAATGCCAAGTGTGTGCAAAGTGATTCATTTCCAAAGGTGAACGGTGCAAATTAGTACTTGGCTGATAATGTTTACTTTGCAGAGATGACAAAAGCAATGACCGTTTTTCCTCCTGGGACTGCAAGGAATCCATCCTCTATCCCAGCGCATGTGTCTTAAGCATACAACACACTGGTATTTTAATACCAAACTGAAGTATCATTTTATGCTACACAGTAAAACACAGTAAACGCAGTAAAAAAAAAAAAAGGTTGGTTTCTTTGACAGCTTTGATGTCTCGTTATATTTGAGATAAATATTTTAAGCAATGTGTATTGAAGAGGGCTGTAATAATACATATCCATTTCAGTGCGGAAATATTCTCACAACAACTCGTCAGTGTCATGAATAAGTAAAGTCCCGCTCTGTGGCAAATTAGGGACGATTGCTTTAATTAATCGGTCCATAGAAATTTCAGTAATCTCCTTTACCTGAATTTCCCCTATGGGGATCAATAAAGTATTATCTTATCTTATCTTATGAGTGATGAAAATGAAATGTATGACGACCTGTGGAGATGGAGTATTACTTCCTCTCATGCAGACTAATGCAGTAGATGGGCAAGACGGCCATCAGCTGTGGTGCGGTGTGAAAAGCATCCTACATAACTAACTTTTGTTGTCCTTTCCAGCCTCTCATGCAGTGTCAGGAGACAAGCATGACTTACAAATATAGTTATATAATTGCATCTGTAACATGTAGCAAAGTTGTTATTATAAAGAATGTGACCAAGTAACAAGACAGTTTGCAAATTTTCTTTTGTTTTCAAAGTTCTTTTAGAAATGAAATATTATGATGGGATAATTGGGAACCTGTGCAGCCTTGCATCAGGATGCAGTTGGTCGGGGATGAAGATTTTCTCTGATGTTCCATTTCTTGCTCAACTGCTTTTTGTTTCTCTAACAAGGCGGCAATGCTAATGTGAATATTTTCTTCCCACTGAATCATGACATGATGAGGATGGAATAACTGCTTGTTAACAAAACGTCTTGCTGTTCGCAGCAACCTCAAAGGTTACTCTCATTTTAAACTTGCCCTTCAGAGTTAATTCAGCTTGTGGCTGAAAATTAATATTCAGAAGTAGCTCTGTCAACAATGACCGTTACAGTGCTTCATCAACAAATCTGACAGTGGTTGCGCTAAGTCACATACTTATTAATCCTGCTGCTTTGGAATTACAGTCACTGGTCCTGATAACTCTCCAGGACCCACTCAAAGATGAAGAGAAGAAAAGCAAAATCCAACTCAAACAAGGTGTGTGTGGTGGTTAAAGGAAAATAGTCTTGAGTATTTGCTCAGCTGACTTCCCGTGAAGACAAATAATAAATACGGGAGAAAATACAAGGGAGGTAAATACTACAGCAGCTGTCTGAGCAGAATAATAAACTCTAAACACATAATTAAACAGCATCTGACAGTTGTTCTCGCAGTAGGTTGGATTTAATGAGGGCCAAGGCATTTGCTTTCTTTGGAAAATGTGTGTGTGTAAGTGTATGTGTGTGTGTGTGTGTGTGTGTGTGTGTGTGTGTGTGTGTGTGTGTGTGTATATTTGTGTCTGTGCAATTCAGTAAGTCCATGATACAATGGTGTCGATACCTAATTAAGCTTCACAAGGCTGGAGTCTCTCTTAAGTAAAATGACCCTTCCTCATGCACATTCCCAGTTCCACAAAAGGGGCCGGCTTCACAAAGCAGAGTAGGAGTTAAACTAACACACCTCTGGACTTTGGCTCGTGAAAACTGAAATTTGCATTTGCTGCAAATGGCCACGATGTGACAACCAAAAGATGTTCATCGGGAGAAGAAAGGATGAGCTAGTGGAGGACATTTCATTGCATCTTCGGATCTAAAGCTCTCAGTGTGACACTGAAGATAAACTACCGCTGTGAGGGAGTCCATCCATCTGCTGACATTGAAAAGTACACAACATGTTCTTGACGAATAATAGGAGTCATAAGAGAAGACCTCAATGTTACATGTGTCTCTGGATGGAAAATTATTGTAGAGGTCAAATATTGATCTCTGGCAATGGCATGACCTAAAAATGGAGAGCAACCAGGTATAGAAGCCTGATCATATTGTGTTGCATTTTGGTTTACACATGACATATGTAAATTGTTTCCTACGTGTAATTGTCACATTTCACAGGTTTATTCTAAGGCACAATAACTGTGGAGCAGAACCTGTGGATGAGAAGATTTCTATTCCTTTGCCAGGGCGTCTGCCTCCCATCTCTGCTGAATAATGTAGCAAGCGCTGAGTGGTGTGGGTGGTAGGGAGAGGGATGGCCTCCCCTTAAAATAGACTCAGGCGCAAAAGCAGAAATACTTTAGAGACATGATAGAGTAGCCTTTGTTTCGTAACGAAACACCTCTGTAGGAAGCCATGCTGCAGTATGGCCTGTGGGAAGAGGGAAGCGGGAACTTCTTGCCACAAAAATAAAAAGCCCCCCAGCATTTGGAAATTCAACCTGAAATCTGGGTGAAGGTCAGATATTTTTTGACAAAGTAAAATTAACAAAAAAAAGACGTTTAATAACATAGCATGGGGTATTTTGGATTCAGATTCAGAAACACTTCATTTGTCCCCAAGGCCCAGTTGAGAGGAACATGGGGTGCATAGATCTACAAAGAACCACACTTCTATAAATGAACGACACATCTGTAGAATAAAATAAACACCTTTAAACTGCACATGTATACCGCGAGCTGTAGATCCATAACTATAAAATAAACATAGGATGGGGTGGGTTAGGATTCCTTCTGCGGCACATCAGAATCTTTATAGAGGAAAAAAAAAAAAAAAAGAAACAGCTACGCCCCGATAGGAGACGTGTCTGCGGGAGCGGTCCTGATGCAACCTGAGCTCCCCAGCAAAGCCGCGGAGCCAACTCCAACTTTTTCCGTGCGCGCGGCGTGGGGGTTGCGTGGTGGGTGGGTGTGTGTGTGTGTGTGTGTGGGGGGGGGGGAGTGCGTGGTGATGTGTAAGACAGATATTTTTAGCAACAATGTTGCGGCGGAAGGATCAATCAAAGTGGGGCTGAATCGGCGGATTCACGACGATCCGCCGCTTGCTCTTTCCCGGCGCGGCGATCTCGTGATATCTCCATCCGAGATTGCGGGTGACGGGATGAAGAATTACTCATTCCATCTCGTTTGACTCCTCCGACCGCTTCGGGGAACCGCAAACTTTGGTAACATGGATTCAACACTTCACGGCGTCGCCGGTGATCTGAGGAAGCCGAGAGAACAGCGCGGTTGGGGATGCACGTCGTTTTAAGCGTTTGAAGGATCCCGTGTGACCGGTCGTTTTTCTTGTGTTTTTTTCATTTTTTTTTTTTTTTTTTAAACCTCTGTATGCGCGTTTTGCTGGCTCACATGGGAATTAAGCACTCGTCCCGCTGCATGCTTCTCCGGAGAAAAATGGCGGAGTCTGAGAGCGGTGAGGTAAGTAGCACCTCCCCGGGGTTCGATCGGAGTTTGTCCGCATCCAAAGTTGCGTCTCGGGGAGACGCGGGCTGCTCGGTGGCGAGGAGGTCTCGCCCGGTCTGCACCAGCGATTCACCGACAACCGAGCGATTTACGCGGGCTGTCCTCCGAAGATTCACCGCAGCGTCTCGCATCTACTGCCCCCGCTCCCCCCATTTTTAATAGTAACAACATAAATTGGCGGTTTTCCTGCGGGATTGTGTTGTCGGGAGGGCTGGTGCTGCGACGCGGGTCCCGGCGTGCGTTGTCCAAGGTGCTGAAATCAGCTTGCGGAGGGAAAGCAGGGAAACACTACGCGCTGCGTCCCAGTTCCCGCAGAGACCTCGGACGAACTCAGCGGCGTGTTGGGGCTGGAGGGGCGGCAGATGCAATTACATTTCACCCTCTGTCCCCCCACCCACCCCACCCCAAACCCCCTGACTCCTTGTCCTTCCGTGAAAAAAAAAAAAAAAAAAATCACAAGTCTGCAACGGTCCTGCTCTGTGATCCATAGGGATTTGCTTCTTTTGCCGGGTGTGAAGTCAGAGCCAAAACCCCGAACATTCTGGATTCATCCGTTCTGTGGCATCTCTTCACAGCGGGGACTCCACGGCGCAGAGCCAAATAACGGAGTGCCCGATGAAGTTTGAGGAAGGGTCATGCGCGTCCCTGTACATTAATCATCAGTGTTCCCTTAAAGCCAGTGTATTCCATATCACCCCCCAACACACACACACACACACACACACACACACACACACACACACACACACACACATACACACATACACACATACACACCTACACACACACAACCATGCTGCTATTTTTGGGAGATTTTTGACATGTTTTCCCAGGAGCTGTGACAGAAAGACATTCTCCAACTGAAGTGATTTCAAAAGGGGATTTTCTTCCCCCTTTTTGTAATATATGCGAAGAAGTAGGTTAATTGTAAACACTACATTTCCTAGATGTGTGAATGAGATTGTGACTGGTTGTATATGTGCCCCAGGAATCAACTGGCTGGTCCAGAGTGAACCCCGTCTCCCGCCCAGTGACATCTGGGATAGGTTCCAGCCTAAATGAGACCCATACTGCAGGATAAGCATTCGAGCTCATGACTGAATGAATGAATGAATGAATGAATATAGTTAGACACTATGGAGAAATTGGCTTGAGTTTTGACGGAGTTCGCATGTTCTCCCCCTTGTGCCTGTCTGCGTTTGCTTCTTGTTCCAGGTTTCGTCCCACAGTCAAAAAGTGCTCTAGCTTAATTGGAGACTTTAAATTGTCCATCGGTATGTTGGAGAGAGAAACGGTTGTATGTATCTACATGTGGTCGTGTGATTGACTGGCAACCCGCCCAACCTGTCTCTCACTCGATTGGCTCCAGCTCCCCTGACAACTCTGTGCGGGATGAGCAGTGTTGGCAATAAATGAATGAATGACCTTACCTAAATCAATTTCCCATAATTGGGTACTCTAAATGAAGCTGCAACAATTTGTGTCCCTCCCACCAGCCACTCTGCTTTCCTCTGACCTCAGTATATATCTGTGCCACTTCAAGCAACAGCTTCTTTGTAACTTTTGGTGCTTCCCTCTGTGACCTCCAACCAGAGCACTGAGGCAAAGAGCCAGCAGTTGATCACGGCTACTTAGACTGACCGCTTTTGAATGGAAAATAAAAGATTAGGTTTTCATGTAATACAATAAAATCAGTAGACACGGTTGTAACCTATACTTTTACTTTTTGGACAGAAATTTGCATGACAGATGAGTATGGTTTAAACATATAGAACACTGTAATGGGTTCTGCAATTACTGTAAATTGATATTTCTCAACAGTCAGTAATGACACCACGTGATAAGCCTTTTTTTTTTCTTCTTTTTTTGGCTCACAGTTGGGCCAAGATCTCCTGCAAAATGTATGTCATGTCACAATTTAAGAGCACCTCTGAAAAGTTGATTTCCAGGTAGCACATGGAGATTGTTCCTCAGAGAGTGAAATCAGCACCTTTGGTGGCATACTCCTGATGTCCATCCATGAGGGGGACAAGGGGACCTGCAATGAAAAAACTGAAGGGAGGGTTTGTTTATCAAAACTGATAAAAGTCAGTCAAATATGTATCGACGCTGGCACAGAAATTACTTCCACCGTAAGTTTAGTTTTAACAGCATTCGCAACGTTTATCAAGTTCACTCATTTAAGCAGATATTTGTTTTTTGTAACCGTGGGTCTTAATTCTGGACCATGGCGATTTGTCTCGATACGCGACTGGCATTCCCATTTAGAACCGAAACTAATGAAGCGCTTCCTACCAGAAGTGTAGCAATTAATCAGACATTGGAATAAAATCATAGTTGTGACCCTGAATGACAGACACGTGCCAAATAGGGTACACTGTACCTAATTACTCCCTTCACAGACTGACACCATTTCCTCAAGGATTAGCATAACTTTGACAGATGGTCTGTAATTACAACACCCTCGAAAAACTGTGATCTTTTATGTCATAAACGATTACACCCACTGAACCTTTTTTTTTTTTTAACAAGCAGAACAGTCTCAAAGCTCTTCTTGTTCTCCATTAGAAAGACAGGTCCACATTCGTAGCGCTGAAGTCAGAGGATAAAGCAGCATTTAGATTATATTATTTCCATTTTGACTTTTGTTAATACAACTTTAAGAATGATCACTCTGTATTATATTTTCCAGGGCAGCCACACAGGGCACGTATGATACAATTACTGGGTGGTGATTAGACTAGCAGTCACTGTGATGGTGTCTATAATAACTGATGGCTAGATATTGATTATGAATTCATTCAATCTATGTGGATTTTGTTGGTACTCACAGGTTCTTAACATCTCCCGGTCAGCTGTGAAATAAGATACCTTTATGATTTACTTAATCCTTGGTCTGTTTCACATCAAGATTCCTCTTAATGTTCTTGGCCATTACTTGCTGCTTGAGCTGATTTGTAAAAGCTTGCAGGATTACTCTCTGACTTATTTACGTGTGTTGCAAGATGAATATTCTTATCCATTCCATGGATTTTCATTTCCTTTGTGAATTTCTTTTTCCTTTTTTGTTTTTTTTTCAACATAGAGAAGCTAATCAACAATCCAAGTGGATAATTAGTTCATGGATCTAATCAGCTCCGTGGAGTACGTAATAATAAATAAATGTGATTGAAAGGGCTGACAGACAAACACACAAACACAAACACACAGACTCATACACATGAGAAAAACAAAATTCAGACAAAAAACATTGGGTTCAGATTGCATTGAAAAGAATTTGTATTTTTGGGTTCTCTTAAATCTTCTCAAAGGTTATTTCCTCTTAATGGTTTTAAAGCATCCTCAAATGATAGTGTGGTCGGGCTCTCTGAGAACAGTGGAAAATAAGAAAAAGAGGATCTGACCTTTCTTCATAGATGCAGCTGATGTGTTGTATAGCTGGGTAAACTAGGAACGAGAGACTTGAAATAGTCTAGCCTGCTAATTATAAAAGTGTCTTACTTCACTATGAATGATCATTCTAAAATCTGTTTATTTTATTCTATGTCTCGTATGAGCAGTGAAATTACGATCATAATCCAAAATCGCTCCAAACACCTCCTGCATCTTGACATGGAATGAGTCCACCCCCTCTAATTTTGGGCCTGTCGCAGATCACTAAATGGGAAGTACAAGTGGGACCATTAGTTTGGGCCTGAGGCAGTAGTCATCTTCCAAGCCTCTGAATTAGCAAATAGTAATTTGATCCTTTCTGCATGTCACTGGTCGTGTTTGTCTGAAGATGGTGAGACAACTTCCCAGTGCAGCTCTTTCACAGCTTCTTGTGGCTCCCCTACATATGCTTGACATATGGTGCCCTGGTGTCTATAACACCTAACATGTCATTTAACTTAAACATACATGTCTAATATCAAGTTTATGCAGAAACTTGGGACATGTGGGCCACAGGGTCACTCCGATTTTGTGAGCCCTCGTTGTTATAATGTTAGTCAAGTCAAATTTGCTCAGCATATACGTGCTATGGAAATCTGTCTGCCAAGATAGCCATAGAAAAAAACAACCTGTATTTTTATAAACAAAAAGTTATTATTTCTTTCAGCATGAATACATTTATTCTTTCCCTTTGTAATTACACTCTATAACTGAATTTCGATTTGAGGAGATACCTACATTTAGAGACGTTGCATTGGTTATAAAGTACAACACAATAAACTAAGGCTCAAAATAAATGGGCAGGGTCGTAGTGGTTAGCACTGCCTTACAACAAGAAGGTTCCCAGTTCGATTCCCACCGGGACCTCTCGGGATGAACTGATGTTCTCCCATGTCTTGATAGGTGTTGACCTGTGCTCCTTCTTCTTGAAGCCCAAACACGTGAATTTGAGGTATTGGATACCTTGAAATTGTTCAAAGGTGTAAATCAGCGGTTGATTGTCTATGTTTGTCCAGGTTAAATAACCCCTCTCACTCAGTGTCAGCCAGATCAGCAACAATTAATGGAATGAATGATTGAATGACTTAGTGATGAGCGTGACAAGGCAGACCATACTTTTTACAATGGCCACGTGGAGGTGGGACTTCGTCAAGGATCAGCTCTGAGCCCCTTCCTGTTCGCAGTGGTGATGGACAGGCTGAAAGATGAGGTTAGACAGGGATCTCCGTGGACCATGATGTTTGCAGATGATATTGTGATCTGGAGTGAGAGCAGGGAACAGGTTGAGGAAAATCTTGAGAGGTGGAGGTTTGCTCTGGAAAGGAGAGGAATGAAGATTAGTCGCAGCAAGACAATATATGTGTGTAAATGAGAGGAACCCGGGTGAAATAGTTAGGCTTCAGGGAGTGGAGATCAAGAAGTTGGAGGATTTCAGGTACTTAGGGTCAACAGTCCAGAGCAAAGGAGAGTGGGGAAAAGAAATAAAGAAAAGGGTCCAAGCAGGTTGGAATGGGTGGAGAAAAGTTTCAAGGTTTTTGTGTGATAGAAGAATATCATCCAGAATGAAAGGAAAGGTTTACAAAACAGTGGTGAGACCAGTGATGCTGTATGGTTTGGAGACAGTGGCACTGAACAAAAGATAGGAGGCAGAGCTGGAGGTAGCAGAGATGAAGATGTTGAGGTTCTCTTTGGGAATGACGAGGATGGATAGGATCAGGAATGAGTCCACCAGAGGGACAACACATGTTTGATGTTTTGGAGAGAAGGTCAGAGAAGCCAGACTGAGTTGGTTCAGTCATGTACAGAGGAGGGATAGTCAATATATTGATAGATGGATGATGGAATTTGAGCTGCCAGGCAGAAGGTCTGGAGGAAGACCGAAGAAAAGATTTATGTAAATAGTGAGAGAGGATATGAAGTTAGTTGGTGTGAGAGATGAAAATACAGTGAATAGGGTTAGATGGAGAGGGTTGATTCGCTGTGGCGACCCGTGAAGGGAAATTCCGAAGGGAAAAGAAGTAGAAGAAGATTCAGACATAGATCTGTATAAACAATGAATTACTAATGCATAAAGGGAAGGGGGTACTAGAAATGTTACTGAGCGATACTTAGCATTTAAATAGCTAGATTTTATGATTTTTCTCAGTTAAGTCTTAGATAATGATTATTGTTTTGTTTGTTTACATTTATCAATGAATCAAGTTGAATTTTCTGCATTGTCATACATTCATATTCAAACTGCATAGAGACTTGGATAGCACTGATTTCACTGTGATACTGGAGTCTTCATGGAGAGTTTACAAAAGGTCAGCGCGTTGCAGCTGTTAAACCCCTCTGAGAGCACTTTTTTCAATAGTATTTTAACAGAACAAATCTCGTTGAAACTGTCTCGAAGATTAACAAAGTGGTTTTGTTACATTTCACAGCCATGACTGTGCTTTGATTTTTGGGGGAGTCGAACGAATATAAGCGGGGGAATTTGGAGATACAGAGGTTGCCATCATACTTAGCATTAGCTGAGATGATCAAAATGACCAAACCCACAAATAATAAGCAGAATCATAATGATTCTGATATAAGTAGAATGAAAGCATCAGTCATGATAAATATATGTTTGACATTAACTGTTTGACTCAATGACATACAACTAAGCAAAAATAAGCAGCACACGTGTTCAGTGGAATCATCCAAGGTTAACTTTTGCACTATTATCCGCCAATCACCTTCCCTTGAATAACAATGTTTTCAGCATGTATGTTTTGGCAAGCAGTGGCTGCGCACAAGATTTTGGAGTTCATTTGATGAAATAAAAGGACAGATTTTCCAGTACGAAGCTTTAAAAGAACATGTAGGAGTCTTCAGGCACAGTTTCACATTCCTCTTGTGACATGTTAAAGGTGGTGCATCCAGAGGGGATAAGGCTCCTCTTGTCAGTATCAGAGTCTTGTGGGCGGATTTTGAACCAGCAGCCGAGAAGGATTTTGGCTGACTTATACCGACATAGAGAGAAATGCATTTATCCGGGAAGGTGGAAATAGAAGCACAAACCCCTAATCTTAATATTGATTTCAGTCTTGTATTTGGGCTGCAAGAGCAGAATTGATGCCATACTACCTGGACACTGTCAGCATTTAGTCATGTTTCTTTTAAGAATGTATAAGTACACCTGAAACCATCCATAAAAAGGTAAAAAAAAACTGCTATCAAAACAAACCATTAAAAGTTGCTCTGAAGCATCGAAAAAAGAAACGGATGAAAATGAGAACAGATTGAATTCTTCGAAACTCCCCGCAGGCCATTAGATCTGAAGGAGCCTCTGGGATGAGAGGTGAAACGTCAAGTGAAGAAATTCAAGTCCAGTTGCCACAACAAGAAGATTTTGACAAGAACCCAATCTGCAGTGGATGCTTGGGCTATTTGAAATTGAAAGTGGGTAGGATTTCAAAGGACTTATTAAATTGCAATAACAAACTTGCAAGCTAAGGAAAAAAGTGTGGTGCCTGCATATTCGGGCGAAACGCAGAGAAACATGAGCATTTATTTTGGAGCTTTTCCTTTGCTAAATAATCAAACATCTTCACAAAACAGTGGCAAACGGTAACTCTGAAGGACTCCTTATATAAATTGTCCCGTAAACAGTTGTCTGCTCATAGTGTGGAAATCATCAGAGATGAGGTCGATGACGATTTACCTTCACAGTGTTTTTGGTCTCATGTTGACACAAACAAAACGTCTGCTCTCTCAGAAGAGGACGTTTCTTCTCTGGGTCTTACTCAAAAGGCAGTCCCTTTTTTCAATTTTCATTTATTGATTTCTATTTGTGAAATGGTTGCTTTCCGAAGCAGTCTGAAATATGCAACCTCTTAATCAAGTGCTCAGTTTCCTGTTTAATAGAGGATTTTTATGTGCGAATAAAATATATGGTCACTTTACATCTTAGTTATTGCAGAAAATGCGTATATTCGTATGAGTTCTTTACAAGTGAATACAAGTCATTGTATTGTTAAATGTGTATAATCGTCCCCCCCATGACAGAATCCCAACTGCCATACATTACACCGTCGTCAGCTCAGGACACGAAAAAGGGTAAACAACATAAAATCATTGACAACAGCCTAAAGGCTGGGTCAAACCCACAGTTCTATTACCATCTCATTCAGTGTTCTTACTCGCAAAAACAAGTAAATGAGGTGTCAAATTTTTGGGGGGGAAAGACAGAAAAATCCTCATATTTTATTTTTCTGAATCCATTAATGAAAGCCCCAAACAACAATTGCGAAGAAAGTTGATGGGCATCAATGCCAAAGTATGCCAGCAGGTATATCTTGACATTATATGACGTGACGCGACGTGACGTGACGCGACGTGGCGTGACGTGACGTGACGTGACGTGACGTGACGTGACGTGACGTGACGTCCCCATAAAGACAGGAAGTCCACTTACATTCCCAACTTTGGCATTGCATCTGATGTTGTGCACAGGAGTGGCGGAAGTAGTTTGAGAGAAAGACATAGACGCCGACAAAGACACAAATGTATCAGTTGCTCAATCATCCCAGGAGGCCTTAGAAGTGATAATCTGGCAAATTAACTGTTTAACTTTGGTTCAGAGCAGACGTCTCTTCCTTCTTTTGTGTCCACAAGCTGATTGCATGTCATAGATCGAACATGAAGTCGACAGCTTCATGGAGCACCAGGCTGACGGAAGCGATGAAGGGAATACGAGCAGATCAAAAGGGAGGAAGGCTCACAAGTCAAAGGAAATCACTGTTCAGTCAAACAAAGAGAATTAGAGACCATGTTTTTGAAGATAAATGAATCAATCAACATTTGAGTGTGTACTCAGCTGTGTTTTTTAAATCATCTTTCTTTACAGCAACCACAGCCCCAACCAGTCCACATCATTCCATCCCACTCGGCACAGCCCGCCCCACTGCCCAAGCCCGTGACTTCCCACCAGCCCACTCCCAGGCCCACTGTCCCACCGCACACACCTCATGCTGCGAGCCTCCCAAGCTGCCCTGGACGGGGCAAGATGGCCAAGTTCCTCACTCCAGAAGAGATGACTTCGAGAGATTACTACTTTGACTCATACGCTCACTTTGGTATCCATGAGGTGCGTCTTTATTTCCGGTCACATTATAACATCTACTGTTTGAGCATCACCTGGTAAATTTGTTATCTTGTTTCGATTTCCTTTGTATCTTTCACTTTTATTAAATTGAAACCTCTTGAGCTTTGCCAAATTCAGATGCAGACAGAAATATGTATCCACCAGAACACATACTGTGAGGATGTCTGCCAAATGAAACCAACCTATATTTATATATATATATATATATATACACATATATATATATATATTTGTAGATAGATGGTAGATAGATACACACACACACGTATATTCCATATATGCATACATACATACACACACATATATACACACATACATATATACCGAATGTATATATAAACAAACACCACACATGTATTAAAATGCTGCCCTGCTCCTCTAGTCTTAGTATCCAACAGGATATTTTCATGTTAATACATAATTGTCGCGCAGAGTTCAGCTTGATTCTAATTACGAGAGACAACACAAGAGGAGTGCTCCTTGTCTGACCTATGATGTGCTTTTCAATATTTGTGGAATTAGGTCAGGTGTATTTTTGTCATCGCTGTATATTCTTCACTCTCAAAATGGTAGAGGGGAAAGATAAGGGGAAGCAGAGAGGTTGAGCCCTCAGGCTTCATGGGACTTAATCGGAAACGTGGGCTCTATTTCAACCCACAGCCTCACGAAATTGAACAATAGGTTAAGATTTGGAGGCAGCCAGCAGCAGATAACCTAGCCAATGCAGAAGCCTAATGGTCAGACAATACTGAAATATATTCGAACCCCCGAGTCCCTTGAAAAGTAACAATTCATGTATTACATTTGAAGCTTGCTTAAGAAGAATTTGGTGTTGTTTATGAGTACATTTATGGGTCAATATGTTTTTGAGAATGTTACACAGAATGTTTGAAGTGTATGTGCACTTTTTTCATGCAGACATTTTATTATACAGCAGGTGGAATGCAGGTATGAGAGCTGAATATTAATTGCTTCCTTGGCATCTGTCTCCTTCTCTGAAAATAAAAGACAAGTGTTGTGAATGTGGGAAAATGAATCATAACGAATAAATTTCCATTGATGAAGAAAGACAAATATAACTTAATTATTTGGATGTTGCCTTTATATTTTAAGAGTTTTTTTTCTGTTATTCTTAAACACCATTGCCTTGGTTGACAGTCAAATGAGTACATTTTCCCGTCATAAGGTCAACAAACTGAAATAGATGAAATAATCAAGCAGGGCAGCAAAATTTGGCATCAATTTCAGACAATTATTTAATTTAGTAGTAATCATTGCTAATTTGCTGACTGCTCTTCTACACAACATCACTAGTTAAAAAAAAAGAGAAAATGAGTAATTGTTATCCAGGCATAAATACCTCCCGAAATTGGAAGTTCCAATTTTAGCAAGGTAAATTTTAGGAAACGACCTAAGAGATGGGTACATTTAAATATTATTTTGATTTATTTTCTAATACTGCCACAATTGATTCCAAATACAACTAAATTTACACTAAAAGTAATAATACACATATTTATATATATATACATATAAATAAGCGCACATACATACACACACATATATATATATGTACACGTGCACACACATACATTCATATATATATGTATGTACGTATATACATACATACACGTGTTTTTAAAAAAACGTTACTTCTTCAAGTACTTGTGATTGAGTCACTTCTGTCAACATTGTATTCATGTTTCTATAAATCATTTTGTGAATGCTTTAACCAGGAAATGCTCAAGGATGAGGTGAGGACACTCACATACAGGAACTCCATGTACCACAACAAGCACGTGTTCAAGGACAAAATCGTGCTGGATGTCGGAAGCGGCACTGGGATCCTGTCCATGTTTGCAGCCAAAGCAGGGGCCAAGCATGTGTATGGGGTAAGACCTGCTTCCTGCCGATATTATCATGTTCAACCATCAGGACCTAATCACCGCAGAGCCCACTCCCACTGTTTCCATGCACTGTATTCTGACATATCTTACTTTTGGAGCATTTTCATCAGGCTCCCTGTTCTCTTGAAAGAATATGATGTCTGACAGCCATGTGATAAAAGTGTGTGGCTTCTAGAGCAGGTTGACAGGCTAAGCTGTTGTGAATTGAGCGCACTTTTTTGTTATTGTGTACTAGTGCAGAGATAATTGCGGGTCGGGTCATGTCTGAGGGTACAGTTGGACACACACTGCCTGGTCGGGAAAAACCACACCAAACCTTCTCCTACCGTAATGCTCCTGACAGCGTGGCTTGGCTGCAGGGGAGTGAAGAATAACTTGGAATTGCAAAGAGAGTTGTGCGAGGGTTAGTGGTTGAAATCATATTTTAGAGATTTTACCTTGTTTCCTACGTTTTAAAAAAAATGTTTTGCTCATGGTCTCTCTCCGTTTGTCTCTTCCATCTTCTTCCCTCTATCCTTTACCTGTGCAGTGTTTTTTAATCGTTTCACATTTTGTGTGTTTGTATTGACAATCTGAGATTGTCTCAGATCGTCTCAGATTATTTAACAGTGGTGTAAAGGGACAGTGTGATTTAAGTGCTGCGGTACTACAATGCTGAAGAACTTATTCTGCACCCAAGTGTTCCTATGCACTTTTACATGCGGGTGAGGGGGAGTATGTACTATTTAACCAGTCATTTCAATGTAAAACTTCAAACAAAATTAAGGAAATAGTTTCACCGAGTAAAACGATGTGATCGGTGGCCCAAGGTGCATTTGTTTTGAGATTATCTGTGGGAATGGCTGGCTTTTCTTGAATAAAGATTGTAATTGTTTTATGGTTCCCAAAGTTGAACAAAAAGATATTTGTCAAGTGAAAAACAATGTCTATTCCCAAAATTCCTTGACTCAAGATCAATCGCGAACGAGAGATTTGTGATATTTGGTTAATAATGGTTGTTCCGGTGTGTTCTAACATTTTTGGCCTTCTGTGAGCAAAATTTTCACTGAAGACTTTGCATTAGTTTAGACTTTCCTAAAATATTCAGTATCATACAAGAAAAAAAGTCCCATAAAAATCGAAATTACAAAAAACCCCAACATGTTTCTTACTTAATTAATCTGAATAATTATGAGGTTTTCCACCATTTGTTCAAAGCATTTAATGTATTTGGAGTCTGTAAATTGCATAGCTCAATGTTTCCAAGTGCAGAGACAGATAAATACAATCTTCATTTGCATGGGGTAAAAGGTGAGATACTTACATGTGCACCAGCAGAATTTGGCCTATTCACACATCCAGTCGAGGCGGCGATGAAGGTGGAATGCAGGACAACTGAGAATTTGTCAAACCTTCATACAAACACAATTGAAAGATCAATAGAAAAAAGACAGTCTGTATTATTGTATTACTTCAGCACCTTGGCTAGCTAATGGATGTGGACATCCTGGATTTGCAGCATCACTCTAGTCTAATCTTTGGTGTTGTGCCTGTTGGAAATTCTCTAGATAGAAAGATAGATAGATAGATAGATAGATAGATAGATAGATGTAACTGGGTGTATTTACACTTCTACTGTGTCTCTGAATTTTGGTGAAAGGATGATGACGCCAAAGGTTGATACCTTATTGTTTTTCAAAGCTTAAAAAGCTTCAACTGAAAAACTGGCCAGGGATGTGGAAGCCCTGGGCTGTTGGCCAACAAGAACATTAGTCCATCATGTGTAGGTTGTTAGAGATCGAAAATAAAGCAGGTCATTTCTTTTAAATCTTTGAGGAAGCGATACAATACTCTGGTGCTGAGCTGCATTTGTGCGGCGCTGATACATACTGATACATTTTTTTAGAGTTTCTTAATTTCACATTATCAGTTAAGGACTCCACACAGACTGTACAAATTGTGTCCACGGGGTTAAACGAGGCATGAAATATGATTGGCTTCTCATTTCAGGCTCATTGATTGGGGCTCCTTTTTCTGCTAAACATTATTTGAAAAATGCGGGGCAATCTCTGCACAGTATAAAATAATGCGAGACAGAATACAGTCACAATGATTTTCAGGTTTTACAACAGCTCTGAGCAAATGGTCTTTTAATCCGGTTGTGTGTGTGTGTGTGTGTGTGCGTGTGTGAGTGTGTGTGTGAGTATGCAAGTTTTGGGCCAGGAGAAGACGGGGGATCTGAGACTCAGTAATATGAGAGGGGCCAAAGGGTTCATCACCCTCAATGCATGCTTCGAAGCCAAACAGTCCTGGTTCTGATTGGGGGATAAAAAGCAAGGCGTCATGGATTGCGTTTCTTGATGATGCAGAGTTCCGCTAAAGCAATGCTGGGCTTCAGCGGCAGTGGAAAAGAGGGCATTAAATCCCTTTTTGTTTTTCTCAGTAGTATTTTCAGGTGTTCAGATGCTGTGTTAGAGCCCTGTTTTGGAAATTGGGTAGGCTGGTAGTTGGTCATTTTTTTGGTTGACGTTCAGGAGAAGTTCATGGCTATTTGCCACAATGTCAGCTGCTTCATCATCTGCCCGCTGTCATAATAATAAGAAACTTAATGGCTTAGTGGTTGTTAGTTGGCAATACACCCCTAAGTTTTCAAAGTGCACAACAGAGGGTTCAGAACAACATCCTGCTGAATCTTTACTCACTGAGATGGGGCTTGATATATGTTTGCTGGTTTGTGGTCACTTTGGAAGTCAATCCATGGTTCGCTTGCTGGTTCAAGTTTCCCTGAAGTCAATGAGTCAGTGTCTGGCATTGGTTCTCACTTTTTAAAATGGTTTCAGATGTCTTGGTGGTACCACACAAAATGTACAGAGGCATTTGACATGGAGGAAGGGCAAGTGAAATTTAAATCCCAAAATAAACAGAGCAATTTCTTCAGTGACTCCAGGAAAGTGTGTGTGTGTGTGTTGGTTGGGGGGGTACTCAGCGTAAGGAGACGTTGCAGAGCATACGGGTAATGACATGCAGACCATTCATTTCACTAATGAAAAAGACACCTTCTGAATGATATTCCATGATTTTCAGACGTGAGAAAAATGATTGGCAGCCGGATACAATGGAAACATAAGCTGTATGTAATTAGTTAAATGCGTTTTTATGCCTTGAGAATCAAATTTCAGGCCGACAACTTCCAATTTTCTCATATTAAAGTCAAATTGACATATATTACTGATTACAGTGTGTCCGTAAATGTTCTCATCCAGGTCATGGTCTTTCAGTGTCAAATCTTTTTGTGGCAAGTGGACTTTGTGTAGCTTCTTAAGGATTTTTTTTACCTCCCATCTGAGAAGCTTCTTTAGCTCAAACAGACTGTGGGAGGTTTCTGGTATGTAACTGCGAGAATTAGTGAATGGGTACTGGTCTAGGTTGAATGTGGCCCCTTCTGCTAATATTTGCTTCGTTGGGCTGTCATTGAACTGAATGGGGTTGTCATTGGGAACCAAAGGTAAGAATCAAGGTGGCTCACCTGTGTTGGTATTAAATAGAGTATTGCAAAGCTAATTCAGGACTAGTTGCTAAAAGAAGAGGTCTGTTAGTTCTCCTGAGTGTCCCCTATCATGGGGGCATGGTGTAGGTTGTCGTCTCCAGGCTAGTAATAGGGTGCAGATAGTTCACCTGAGGTTTGTTTTGAGAATCGAAACAACCCCTGCAAAAAAGTGTAAATCTCATAAAGAACACAGAAACGTCAATAAGGTCTATAAATTACAGGTACAGATATGGTTATCAATTTTCTCATTTATACCCATGGACTGTCTTCATGTAACATACTGGATGCTTTTGAACATCAGAACAAAACCAGAGAACCTGGTCAAAAGTCCTTTATGGGACAAACAAACTCAACATAGAAATAACAGGGTAAGCTTCGGTTATCTAACCGTCTTATTGTGAGGTAGGAGTGTCAACCAATGCACTGCATGTAAAACCAAAACATAAATGATATTCTCCCCTCTCTGTTTTATTTTGCACCTGGACCAATCTATTGATGATCACATTATCAATCCTCTCATACAGGCCCCTCTGTCCAACTAGAAAATTCAAGCTAAAAAATGGACATTAGCTTCTTTATTGTGATTGTTTTTGTTTTAATAATGAATCTATGATTACAATTTGAATATTTGGGGGTTTTGGATTATTTACCTGACCTGTCCATTCGATGATCTTTATGCAATATGTTAGCTCTTCTATGTGCGTGTCCCAAATTTTAATGGAATCTTCTCTGAAAACCTGTACCATACAGAATTAATTTTCTCCATGGCCTGTAAAGCATGGGCAAGGGAGAAAATAGAAATGAGATGGTGATTCTTGTGATAACAGCAATGACCTGATACTTTACTGTTGCCGCGCATGTAGTGTGGCAACATTCATATGCTTTATTTGAATGCATCAACCTAATCCAGGGACAGTGGGAGTTTCAAGTCTCCGGCAAAATTAAATCTTTGCATCACCACACGAGTGCATAATAACACCTGAACAACAACTTTATTTTTTACTTCACTGTCAATCACAGATCCGTAAGTAAAAATCATCACAACTGACTGAAGATACCTTGATATTAATATGTAATTAGATAGCTTTATTTATACATTGATCCCAAAGTGATTTTAAATTGATTTGACAGCAAAACCGAGGCCAGTATATTTTACTCAACTCAAAAGTGCTTCCAATACACTGATGGATCAACAAGACCAGATTATAAATAAACTAAATTTGCACACAATTTCAAGACATTTAAAATCATAAAAAAGTGCTGGTCTTCATCAAGAAATGGATAAGCTGGAAGCTAAGTATGCTATTACTGTATGCATTTAGACAGAAGTGAGCCCCAACACTGCTTTATCTATGATCAGTCTTTTCTTTTCCTCGGCAGATTGAATGCTCCAGTATATCAGAGTACTCAGAGAGGATAATCAAGTCCAACCACCTCGACAGCAGTAAGCGCTTTTCTGCTCTTGCTTCTCTGATGATGTTGCAACAAACTAGGTTAGCATGGTGGTGAAGACACTCCGTGGGGAGAGCTGAGGGGAGTTCATGAGTTCATCCCTGAACAGGAATTCTCATTAGTGCTTTCTTATTTCAGTCAAGCTGAGTTGATTCACTTCCATTCCTTTCTCCAAACTGTGTAATGTCAGTGAAAGTATCTATCGGTTTTGAGCCAATAATTTCTGCTCATATCACAACCACACATTTGCATCCAAAGACCTTCTGCTATGCAATTGTCTTCCCCTAATTAGAGGAACTGACAAATGTTTGGACTGGGACAATCCACATGTTCAAATCTTTGGATAGACCTCCCTCCCTGCTCTCATTTTATGGCTCACATCCCCCAATTATATTATTCGCTAAATGTGTTTGCCTCTATTTTTCCTTTGTCTTTAAATTGGAAATCCTTATGTGGATGTTAAGTCCATTAATTACTTTATACCTCATATTATCGAAACAGTACTTGCACATATTCTGGACTATGTGATAAAAAAAAGAACACTCCCCTGGAGTGACCTAATGTTGTTTCTGTTGTTATTATTATTATTATTATTATTATTATTATTATTATTATTATTATTATTATTATTATTATTATTATTATTCATTTTAAATACTAAAATGTTATATATCACAGGCAATAATGATAATAAGGTTTACTGCCACTTATCAATGGTCGTAGCTACTGGATATTACCCTCTTGATCCACTTATTATTGTTTTTGCTTGGAAAAAAAAGAAATCTTTGAGCCTTGACGTCATACCATAAACTATTTATCTGCACTTTCAGTGTTGAGTGTCTGTCTGTGCATTTTTCCAGAAACAGCACTACTCCTGTTAGCAAATGTCCTGTCTATACACGCTGGAGGAACCAGTTTGTACAGATAATTGAAAGAGAATCCCTGTGAGCTTTGGGATAGGAAAAAACAGCAAAGATGCAGAAAGAGATTATGAGGGAAATCATGCATCAATCATGACCACACATGTATCACCACTTCAGTATCTTCTACAAAAGCAAGGACAACAAAACTTAAGATCCTAAATAATTGGCACAAAATCTATACCACATATTTACAAGCTACAAACTATCTCTTCTTGTTTCTCTCTGGCTCGCCATTATCTTACTTTACCTGACTGCATATGAATGCATTGACCTTAATTTTTATTTATACATAATTCATCGTACACGACCTTTTGGTTTGCATATTGCAATGCCAATCCCAAAATTGTTAAGGGATTTGTAAGAAAAAAAAATCACAAGGTTTAAAGGGTGTGTTGTGTTTCAGTGATAACCATTTTCAAAGGTAAAGTGGAGGAAGTGGAGCTTCCCGTGGAGAAGGTAGACATCATCATATCGGAGTGGATGGGCTACTGCCTCTTTTATGAATCAATGCTCAACACCGTCATCTTTGCAAGGGACAAGTGGCTGGTAGGCTTTGTTTTTCTATATCTTTCAAAGTGCCCTGTGATTTCTGATCAGATACACAATAATTTCCATATAATAAGCCAACTGAATACAGAGACCCAATTTAGGATGTAACTAATTGAACCGTTAAAATAGAAATACATGTGAATACATAGATTTCTATTGTGTAATTGCACTGTAATAATGAAACTGTATATCATGAATTGTGCCTCCAATATGTCTGTGAGCAGAATTCACAATTACATCTCAATGTGTCAGAAACATTTAGCTAAGGAGGGAAATGTGAAAAATTGCTATTATGTCGACCTTTAAGAATTAATTGTTGTAATAGTGTTTTATTTTCTCAACTCCTTTGTCAAATAGAAACCGGGCGGATTAATGTTCCCTGATCGTGCCTCTTTGTATGTAATGGCCATAGAGGACAGACAGTATAAAGACTTCAAAATACATTGTAAGTGTAAAAGTGTAATGGGTGTTTGTGTTTGTGTTTGTGTTTGTGTTTGTGCGTGTGTCTGTGTGTGCGTGCGTGTGTGTGTGTGTGTGTGTGTGTGTGTGTGTGTGTGCATGTGCATGTTCTGTTGAGCAATGTCTGCTTGTTGCATGATTCCTGAGTTACAGAAATTCTTTTTCAGTTTTAGTATTTTTTTTTGTTTTAATTTAATTTTTCCAGAATAAAAAGTAGGAGTTAGCTGGTAATGGTTTAATGCAGCCTCAGGGGGCCACAAGCCAGTGTCTCTTAACCCTCTTCCTGAATAAATGAAGAGGGTTGCTTTAGGAAGGGCATCCGGCGTAAAACGTGTGACAAAACCAAATGAGAATCAAACCTATGAGTCTCATCGGTGGAGGCCCGGGATAGCAACGACCGCCATTGGTGGCAATAACCTAAAGGGTACCGTTGCAAATTGGGCTACTGTGGGTCAAAAAAGAAGAGGAGGAAGGCGTGTTTGGAAACAAAAGGGAGACGTTGGAAGGCAGTTCAGAGTCCCTACTCTCAGTCACAGACTCTTGCCTTTTGCTTCCGAACACGCCTTACTCCTCACCTTTTTCGACCCACAGTCGCCCAATTTTCACAGGTACCCTTTAAGTTATTGGCACCAAGAGTCACCAAGAGTCTTTGACTGAGAGTAGGGACTCAGAATATCGGGACGATGACAGGAAAAGCTGGAAAGTTGGTTGACATGATGGAGAGAAAGATGGTGGATATACTATGTGTCCAGGAGACTAGGAGTAAAGGTAACAAAGCGAGAAGCTTAGGAACAGGTGAATGAGGAGTTCGTTAGGAACGTTCTCGAGATGAAAAGAGTGTCGACTAGAGTCTGAAACTGGAAATTGAAGGTGAGATGCTCAGTGTTGTTAGTGGCTATGCCACAGAGGTGGGATGTGAGTTACAAGGGAAGGAGGATTTCTGGTGTGAGTTAGATGAAGTGATGCAGAATATTGCCATAGGTGAGAGTGTGGTAATTGGTGCAGACTTCAGTGGAAATGTTGGTGCAGGCAATAGAGGTGATGAAGAAGTGATTTGCAGGTTTTGTATCCAGGATAGGAACACAGAGGGACAGATGAGTAGACTTTGCAAAAAGGATGGAAATGGCTGCAGTGAATACGTTTTTTCCAGAAAAGACAGGGACGTAGGGTAATTTATAAGAGTGGAAGTAGGAGCATGGAGGTAGACTACATCTTGTATAG
Organism: Fistularia tabacaria; assembly: GCA_901007705.1. Lineage (NCBI taxonomy): Eukaryota > Metazoa > Chordata > Actinopteri > Syngnathiformes > Fistulariidae > Fistularia > Fistularia tabacaria. Next base: position 27,316 of record CAAKHD010013567.1, on the reverse strand, counting down.
ACGATATAATCTGAAGGAGATCAGTGACTGCAATGCAGTGATAGGTGACAGTGTAGTCAGACAGCATAGGATGGTGGTTTGTAGGATAAATCCGGTGACAAGACAGTTAAAGATGACGAAGGCAGAGCAGAAGCTTTTAACTTTTTTCATGTCCTCTCTCACTACATCAGTTGATCTCTGCTTTGGTCTTCCAACCTCAGCATCCTTTTTTTCCCCAAAATTTTCACTAATCACTTCTGTCTGCATGTCAAAACAATTCTCAGTCTGGACTTCATATGCAAAACATTTAACACACACACACCATTTTTCTTTTCTTAACAGAGAAAGTTGTATAGATTATACTTTATTTATTAATGTGCCTTTCCCAAGTTCATCCTTCGCCTTCACAATTAAGGCTACATAGAGTAAGGACGATACAACAAGTACTTAGGATCAACAGTCCAAAGCAATGGAGAATGTGGAAAAGAGGTTGAGAAATGGGTTCAAGCAGGTTGG
>CAAKHD010013567.1:12653-26704 GCA_901007705.1 Fistularia tabacaria | reverse complement strand
GGATCAGGAATGAGTCCATCAGAGGGACAGCACATGTTAGATGTTTTGGAGAGAAGGTCAGAGAAGCCAGACTGAGATGGTTCGGTCATGTACAGAGGAGGGATAGTCAATATGTTGGTAGGAGGTTGCTGAGATTGGAGCTGCTAGGCAGGAGATCTAGAGGAAGACCGAAGAGAAGATTTTATTGAGATAATGGAAGAGGACATGAAGTTAGTTGGTGTGAGAGAAGAGGATACAGACAATAGAGGCTCAAAAAAGGGCTAAACTAAACTAAACTAAACTAAACTAAACTAAACTAAACTAAACTAAACTAAACTAAACTAAACTAAACTAAACTAAACTAAACTAAACTAAACTAAACTAAACTAAAGTTGGGGAAAATAGATACTTCTGTTCAACAAAATTGTGTTGGCATTTTGTTGTGTTATACTGACGTTCCAGACGTCTCCCTCAATTTAGAATAATTGATTTCATCAATAGAATTCTTGTCATAAGCACGAGGGGCTGCTGTAGGAGGACATGAGTGATGTGACATCCACTTTGGGCCCCGATATGTGCAGTTTGCCCTGTCTATGTTTCCAAGCCCCCTCTTTCGACTCAACATGCGGGGGCACTCGTGCACAATCTGCTCAGCTCCGCAAATGAATTTGAGGTGCTCCTCGGGTGGATCGCTGGAGGCAACGAGACAAGTCAATAATCCTCTCCGTTTCTATCTTCTCACTCTCACCCAGCCAGAAAGACAGCAAAACACTGCCAAAGTCAGTATTAACTTGACAATAGAAGCGATAGCCCATGGGCCTTTCAAATTCACTCCCACATACATCTGGGAAGTTATACAACAACAGTGTGCTCGACGATACGAAAGTCACATAACAATGTCTGCAAAACATTCAAACTTTCTTGCTTTGTTCATTTTGCAACAATTCACTCCAGAATCTTGAGTTGGAACATGGGGCGGCCTGAAGTAAGTTCACTCATCAACTTCCTCTGCAGAGCCCAGATTACATTAAGTATGAGTTGGACATGCCCCCCTTCAACTCTACTCATTAGTGCCACCCTGGGGTAAATGTTGTCTTATAGGAACGTCTGGCGAAAAATGCAAGCACAGTCCATTACATTGCTTCCCCAAGGATACTTGACCTGTTCATCATCACCCGCTCAACAATTAAATTCAAAGTCTTCATATTTTTAATTTTATATTTTTTGTCACTTGGGTTCACGCATATCTGAAGGAGCTCAATGAATAATGCATGGGAGCGATTTCTCCTTAGCAATACGGAAACGGAATGAAGCTGAGTCAGTGCTGAAGGAGGGTTATGTTTACAGTCCATCCCTGAATACAAAGTCACTTTCGACTATAAAATTAAGATTAAGATTGCTTCAAAGGAAAATGGGGTCTGACCGCAATGTTGTAGATCAGGCTGTTCTGCGAGAACCTCTTTGCTTCGTGGGATTTTTTAAGTTGTTTTTTTTTTTACCATGCTTTGACCACCTTAGTGTTGGAATACCAACTAGGAAACCAAAAGAGTTGTTTGTAGATAGGAAGTCTAAGGGAACGTTTGTTCGACAGGGTGGGAGAATGTGTATGGCTTCGACATGACATGCATCCGCAATGTGGCAATGAAGGAGCCGCTAGTCGATGTCGTGGATCCCAAGCAGGTGGTGACCACGTCTTGCTTAGTAAAGGTGAGTGAAGAATCCAAACACGCATGTTTACAAAAAAAGATTTTAAGTGAGGTCTAATGTTGCACAAAATTATTTGCTTATATTTTTTAAAAAATTACAATGCAGAAGACAAATTTTGCTGATCTTGTGCTTGTATTAAATAAATTACTCTAAAGATCTTGTGTTTATAATTGAATGTGACAAAATCGAGGCTTTTCTTCTTCTTCTAAAAGATCATCCTGGTGAGTTAAGGCTCTCCGCATCAGCAGGACAATCACGTTCCATTCCTGCCCTTTACATACATCAGCCTGTCCTCCTACCTCTGTGCAGGTAGCCCGAGCTAAAATGTCATCACACTCTGTAAAATCAGTGGCCCAGATGATCGTAATAAAACATCCACGGGGATTTTAACAACAAAATTCGTGGTGTTATTTCTGCTGTGATCTTGATGTGTTGCTTCAGCCCTGTTGGTGCCTCCCTGTTCATTTTGAAGCGATAGCACTGCTCTGTTGCACATCTCAATGGCCTCCCCTTTGTCTCCCGGATTTTCCTCCTTGTCATAGTGACCCTCTCATCCCTGACACTGATTGGCTGCCTCCGTCCAATCTCACCTTTATCCCTTTAGAATACTGCTGTGAGAATGCACTCTGACTTTGCTGTCTGTTTGCCATCCCCACCACCCCACATCTTGAATGGTATTTAATTTATAACGAGAAAAATATACAGTGATCAGTCCATGAGAACAATGTTAATGGTAGGAAAAAAAGTCTGTCTTTGGATCTGTGGGAAAGATTTCCTTTGAATTGATCACTGCATACCTGAGGAACGCCTCACACACACACACACACACCCACACACACTCATACACACACACTCATACACACACAATGCTCAGTGAGGCTCATAGCCAGTATAAACCTGAAGAATATAATCCATTTTGCATGACAATCAGCCTTGTATCGCCCTCAGCGGATCCTGAGCAAATGTGGCAGTTGGTCATCCAAGGTCACAATGCACCTTGTATTTACCGGCAGAAGGCTAAATGTGGTTGAATTGACCAGATGCAAGCCTGCATTGTGGAGGCAGGACAGACAAGGAGGAATAAAAACCAGTTTTTTAGCAAAGCAGTGCTTCTAATTCCATTTCTGCAGCTGGCGGGTTAGTGGGAATCCAGCCTTTATGTCGGCGTGTGCATCCACCCTCCCCCCACACTGGACTGCCAATGGCATCGGCGTCATGAATAAAGCATGAGGAAGTTTTCTGACACTAGCCTACAGTGCATCCTCCTGGCCACACTAAGAGGCAGGACCACTCCAAAACTGAACATCTTTAGCCATGACCGCAACTGGAAAGCCCAGGGAAAGGGTTTCAATAGATTCCCCCGATAGATCCAATATATCCCCACCCCAAATCAAGCTTAAATTCACATCCCTGAAGTCTGCAAAAAGATTAAAAAAGACACTCAAGACCCTCCCAAGTACACCTTAGGGTTGCCGGAGGAGAAATTAGGGAGGTTTCCAAAACGGGTCACAGAGGCATCAATGTGGCATCCAACCAGCAGCTCCCCGAGTCTCTTGCCATCGTCCTTCAAGCAGAAGAGGCCTCTCAAAGACCTGGCGTGGTGCCGGGACGTGAAGAGGGAGCATCAGCCGCAACGGATGGCAAAAACATGTCCCTTCCACTACAGCAAGCAGAAACGCACAGCAGCCAGACCTGCTGTGCTTACGCCGAGCTCTCAAATGTTTTATTTTGGCTCAAGTGTAATAAAAAGATAGTTACGATCCAAGTGAAATGTGACTTTGAGAACCCTTTCCTCCTTGTCCAGAGTGAATAAACTATAAATGTGTTTATGAGAGTGATTTGGTATGTGGAACAACAGCAGGGTTTTCAAATAAAGCAAGAATATTTTTCTGTGATTTAACTGCTTTTTATGCTATTTGGCAGTAAAGACAGCAAGAGAGCAGAGGATATCAATTAGCAGAGCAGAGAGATTGGGACATCGATCTAATCCAAATCCCCTTTTTCAGACGAATATAAATTAAAGCTAAATTGGAACCCGAAAGGCCTCTTATTACAGTTTTATGCAATACCTGCACCGATTAAAATGCTGTTTACTCAAAGTGCTGAATCTTTTTAATGTGTTACTTTATCATGACTCTTACTGCTCTTTTACAGGAGGTGGACATCTACACCGTGAAAGCAGAGGACCTTTCTTTTGTCTCAGTGTTTTGCCTCAAGATCCAACGAAACGACTACATCCATGCACTGGTCACTTACTTCAATATCGAGTTCACTAAGTGTCACAAGAAGACTGGTTTCTCCACCGGTAAGACGCCTCCAACACTCATATACTATGATATATAATATCATAGTATAATATCCTGATGAGTCCCCGTTTTGGTTACTTCAGGAACAAATGTGCACCAGAGGTGGTCAGATTCAGGAGGTCATTCAGGGTTGCAAGGATGCTTTATTGAAATCGCTGTCAGTTGCTCATGAACAGCGTATCCTTCCCCGGCATCTCTAGTGATCGCATCTCTGATACACAAGAAACCAGCCTTGGCTTGGGAATTAATCCATCGGGCCCCACAACACGGCCAGCGAGTCATTTAGAGGATGAAAGTGCAGACATTTAATCGAGCAAACAAAAAAGTGATTAAAACAGACCGAAGAGACAGAAACTTCGTGATTTTTTTAAAAATAAAAAAATCAGAAAAAAAACTTATGCTGCACTGGTCTGTTTCTTAAGGGCTCATGTTTGATCTCCTGTTGCTCATTCAAACAGAAAATAGCTTTTTTTTTTCTCTCCCCTTTTTGTGTTCCCTGCAATCCTTCCATTGTTGTAAGAAGTAAAGAAAAAAAAATCAGCACATTCTTAAGACCACATTGGGAAAAATACATCCTACCCGTTTTATGTTTTTCCTTTATAAAAGTCATCATGTGATCACAATCACTGATAGTGACACCAGCATTGTTCGGTGGATAATGGAGGCAGAGATTTATAATCCCTTTATTATTTTGGAAAGTAAGCATGAATTGAATTATATACCCAGATACCTGGAATCAAATACTTTATCTTTTTTCTGCTTTTTGCCTTTTTTTTCTTCTTTTTTTTCCCCTAAAGCTCGCCAGGGTTTTGATCCCAACACTGGAAATAAAATCAGGCGGCAATTGTATCACATCAATAGCCGTCTACGTTTTGAAGATTAAAAAGTTTAGCCTCTTCTCGCCCCGGTCGTGGAGGCTTTCTCGGTGTGAACCTTGTGTATTGCTCTCCCCTTCCTGATAATTTGAAAGTGCAGTGTATTCTAATTGCTTCTGTGACGAGGTTATAAAGGCACGGATCAGTGCCTTTAATGACAATGTCATTGCACATTAGAGTGGCTCAGATCGGGCAGAATGACAGGACTTCAGCGCCAGTTTGAATATTGATCACCAGCCTGAGCCTTGGGTTTCAAAGACTGGCAGGCCACTGACATCTAGGGGCCAGAGAGTGAACAATCCTTCATTCATTACGTACCACTGATCTGACATTCAAGGATGTGGGGGATGCTGGAACCTATCCCAGCTGTCATTGGGTAAGAGGAGGGGTACACCTTGGACCGGTCACTCCCAGGGCCACATTGACACTGTTGATACAACTGTACTTTAATACTGGTATCACTTTGCACTCTAACCATACCTACCTCTGCATAGCTCTTTGGTGTTTGTTGTTTTCTGAGAGAAATTATTTATAATTTTTCTATCTTAGCACCGTGGGTCTAAGAGTAAAGCTATTTCGATGCTCTGTACATGTGAACGTATGGCAGCATTGACAATAAAGTTGACTTTGACTAGAGACACACAACCATTCACTCCGTCATTCACACATTAACCCTAACCCGATTTTTCCAATTAACCTTCTGTATGGATTATGACGTAAAGGAAATTGAACCAGGGTCCTTCTTGCTGTTAGGCGGAAGTGCCACAGTGCCACCACTGAGCCACAGTGCCGCCCAGAGAGTTAAGAAAGTATCCACATATCCATCCTTTCAGTCATTATCTATACTGCGGAAGCCTATCCCAGCTGTCATTGGGTCGACGTGGATTGGTTTTCATCCTATCACTGGGCCACAACCATTAACTCAAAGACAAGAGTCTGATGAGATTAGCCTACTTTAATTAACTTACTGCCTGGTTTTGGACCGTCGGAGGAAAATGGAGAACCCGGGGGAAACACTGTAATAACATGTAGAAAGGCCTAACTTGTTGGAATCGAACCAGGGACCTTCTTGCTGTGCAAAAATGAATAATCCAACGGTAGCAATGAGTTTGCATCTTAAAGTTGTGTAATTTAAATTCAGTTGAATTGAAAAAAACAACTTAGTTCAAAAATTCTCACTCTTTCCTGCATCACATGTGCATATTTGCGTGTTTGTGATTGCAGAGCACAAGTTGTACAGTGTAACCACATTTGGTTTCCGGCTCTGTAAAAAACTCATAATGAAAAGGAAAAACAGTATATACAAGAAAACAGGAATGTGCAATATTATCTTGGTCTAACAAAGTCTAACATAGGGATGTCGAATGGCTCAGGTGTATAGAGTAGAAATATGAATATAAATACAACCTGACATCAGAATACTTTATTGATCCCCGAGGGGGAAATTGCTTGCAAAGAGCTCTCAAAGTCCCATAACTCTGGAGGATGTATAGATATGCAGATCTTGTGCCCAGTGTTGTGAGATATGACTTTACCGATGAAAACCTTTAGAATAGAAAATAAGCCAGGAAGTATGTAATTAAATAAACAATATGAAATAAAAAAAGGAAATAAAGTAAAGTAAAATAAAATAAAGACTGGGGGAAGGATGGCAATTGCACATTTACAGATATTATAAATAGTGCAGTGCAAATAGTCATCCAGTACGTTGTTTACATTGTGGCCTGTCTACATGGCTACATCGTCCAATAGCCACGCAAAAATGCGAAATTTGTGTTGGTCAGACAGTGATTGCTTGTCCAAAGCACATATTAAACAAAAAAAGAAAAATAGGAAAAGAAGAAAAAAAGCCAGAGTCCAGACACTGTGGCTGATTGGCAGGTACTTTCATCCATCAACTCACAGAGAGCCTAAAACTAAAGGCAGAGGAGCAGTGTTGCTCCAGGACAGCTGGCAGATATTCAATCTTAGCAAGAATGACCTTTCAAAACTAGGCCGTCGGCCCGAGAGTTTACCTGTCTTTCCGTGCTTCCATGAGTGCATCAGAGGCAATGATCCAAACACATCGATAAGGGAAGATGATTCTCCAGAATGGTTTTCCATCCTTTCATTTTTGCAGCCATCGCGTTCACCTCAAGAGCTTTTGTTTTTGTCTTACAGTGGCTACATGTTTTCCTTTTTTACACTTCTTTTTATGAGGAAATAAATGAGCATATTCCCCACAGCTCAGAGGACACAAAGTTCATTTATCGAAATGCTTGTTTTACAAGCACTTTGTCTTTCCTCAAAACATACGCTGCTGAATAATGTCTCATTATTTCTAAAAAAGTCAATCACCAAAACAGAACTAGAAAATGAAAAATGCATATTGATTGACGTTGGAAGAGTGGAAAGTGAGTAAAAAGCTGCTTATGATTTATTACATTCAACGATAGGGATCACCTATAAAAACAGTTGCTGTGAATTTTTTTTTTTCATGTGTGACCCACCCTCTCTGATCATTATGTGTACAAAAAATATTAATCTAATATTCAGATCTTAAAACATTCAAGTGTACAAAAAGGAAGAATTTCTGTCCGAAGGGGTCTTTGAATATGAATACAGCTGATTGTGTTATTACGGCCTTATTAATTAGGCATGGCATCTCCAGGACCCCATGCAGAACATTATGTGCAAACAATTAAAATGAGTGTATTTGTGTGTGTGTGTCCCAGCTCCTGACGCGCCATACACCCACTGGAAGCAGACTGTGTTTTACCTGGAGGACTATTTAACAGTGCGACGAGGAGAAGAACTCACTGGCAGCATTACCATGAAGCCCAATGAGAAAAACATAGTGAGTGTCATTAGGTCTTATAATTATACTTTCTCAATAACGTGATTTTATAATTCACCTCAATGTCTGACCCCCGAGTGTCCCAATGTAGATTGCAGAGTCCTATAAAAGCCAGCCATCAATAATTGGGTAATAACCTTGTAATATGCTGGTTGATGTGCAACGGCATGAAATTTCACAGTTACAAAATGTAAACAGCAACATGATATTTGAAGTTATGACACTGATATCATCATAATATTGAGGTCAACGCTGGTGTTTGTCATCAGTCAAACAGATTTTTTTTATGACTATTACAGTTTTCCTTTAGCCCCGTGTGTTATCCTCAAGTCATGTTTATAAATAACCGCAGTCCAGGTGTAGAATGTGTTGAGATAAGCTTTTTTGTGTCTCGACTAAGAGAAAAACAATTTCCTGGTCCAAGGAGATTATTGTCTCTGCAGTATTTGGGCCTTGTTGCGAGCAGAGTCGGCAGCAGCGGCTTGACTACCAGACAAAACACAGGCTCTACTGTTGACCTTGCCCTCGTCCTGCCCTGACCCTCTCCTGGGACTATGAGCTGCCGGGGCAGGGAATCCTCCTTTTGTCTGATACAAACAATCTCTCCACCCCATCCGCCCCCTTAACATGTCCTTCTCTTCTTCTGCCGGCTCGCTTTGCAGCGTGACTTGGACTTTACATTCGAGCTGGATTTCAAAGGACAGTTGTGCGAAGCGGCTATAGCCCATGACTACAAGATGCGCTAGGGTTTTCGCTCGCTGCCCAGTAAAAAGGATGTGTCCCGAGCAACAGGAGGGAGGCAGAGACACTCCCTTTTCGCAGCAGACAACGCAACACAAACAGCAAATAACAGGCAAAGCGTGAGAGGGAAGACCGGCAGTTGGTGGAGGCCGGGCAGTCGGAGCTCCGCTGGCAAACATCACATCGTAGAGAAGACACTGATGCTGACTGTTAAACAGCTCTGAATGTAACACTGGCAGATTGTGGTTAAGGATATTCAAAGGATTGATGAATGTCATTGAATATCGATGTACTGTATGTATATGTGAGATGAAGTGACGTGCTGTAACTTTTCGTTCAGTATTTGGTTTTATTTTACCATCAATTGGACCTTTTTAAGAGGTAGAGGCATCCAAGTGAAACTCTCCGACGTCCACACGCTGTTTCACCCTTAGCTAGAGAATACCTTTAAAAAGTACGTTTTATGTCAGTATGTTGTGTAAAGTGACGGTTCTCGGAAAAAAAACAACCTTCAATTCTTCGTTATTGAACAATATAGGTTCGATTTGGGCACCTGAGGAATGCAGACGAGGAGCCTGTACGTGTAAATCTAAACGGTTTGGTGTTTTAGCTCGTGTGAAAGACGCTGTCACCCTGTCGAGGTGTGAAATACAGATGTGCCATGTGTTGTCAGTGTGAGTGCAGGTAGTTGACACGCCAATGACATGCCCCTCCCATCCTGAATGACTTGACCCGATACCCAAGGGTACCTGGATCTTTACTGCACGGCGTGCATCTAGATATTTTCCTTTGTTTGTATGTCATCACCGGCCACTCTCATTGAATTTCCGATCGATTTAAGAATTGTTTACGAAAACTCTATTGCGCAATCTTAACCCAAATAGATTACTAATCCTTTTTCTTTAAGTTGATGTGGGACTGGGCAATACATTGAAACATACTGATTGTTTTTACTTTAGTAAATCATTGCTTGTTTAATTATGCAAGATGTGATGTAATATGTTGCTATATGCATTCAGCAATGAATCAAATATTTGATTGCAAGGAATTTAACAACGACATTACCCAAAATAAACAAGATATCACCTCAAATAAAGAAAAAAAAAAAATCAAATAACTTTTTATATGCATGTGAAGGGAAAAAAATAGAGGGATAAGATTACTATGCTTGAAACACATAATTGATTTTATGTCATTTGGGCCATTTTTACATACATAATAAGTGATCATATAAACATTAGCGAATGTATCTATTATTACTCTTTTTTCAGTCATAATAATGCCCGGTCCCATTTACTTGTAAGTTAATGAGCTGGGAAACAGGGATAATAGCATCACCCAAAACATACAGAGAAATGTTGTCATGCTTCACGCAGCATCACATATAATGAGCGTCACACATCCACGAGTGTAGAGACAATGTTATCACCTCTGCCTGTGCTCTTACTGAGGTCATCGCCAAGGCAAACACTGCAAACTGTTGTCACTTGAGATTCGATCATGATTTTTACCAAAGGCTCTTTGATATTTTTTAAACGGTTAAACCAAGTTTGTTACTTAGCCCGATACATCAGTAATAACATGTGAAGTGACATCATTTATTAGATGCAATCTTTTAAATCTGATAAATATGGTGCAAAGCCACATTTATTTGCCCCGCTTTCAGGAGAGTCTGCTATCGAAACATGCACCCGGAGGTGGCAGAGTGATCTGAGTGACTCGGACCGCATGTTAATAATCGACCAAATTTGGAATATTAAACGGCTTCATGCTACCAAAAGCACGTTATCTCTGCTGTCCTGTGTGTTCAAGGGGATACTGGCTGGTACAGATAAGCAGTAATTTATGAGTAGTTACTGGATATTTCTGATCAAATAAATGTAATAAGTTATTTTCAATAATGATATCTCTATTCAAAGAGCATTGAAGTCAATCCAAAGTCAACGGAAAAGAAAACATGTACAGGCTCAAATTAAAATAACTTTTGGATCGTGATAGTTATACGATAATTATATATCATGAAACATAAATTGGCATGTTAATTTTTACTTATTTTTCGTTCTGTTAGCGATATTGAACAGGCTGTTTTACATCATTTTGAAATTTAAATAAACAGCAATGTGTCAAATCGTCCACTGGGTGGAACTGTTTATCGTGTTGGGGGACAATGAAGTCAATTGGTCAATGACAACAAAACAATTCTTTATTTCTTTTTTTAAATCCACTTACATTTCTATATACACATACAAAATTACCATGACATAAAGAAATGAGTGCAGTTATTTATAACTCGTGACTTTTGTATAATACTGAACAGTAGAATCTGGGCTCCTCACCAAAATTTGATTTTTTTGTTCTTCTAACAGATCATTTGACAAACTTAATTAATTTATGTAATTAACTGCTGAGCATTCTGTGCATTGAGACATTTATTTATAATTACTTTAACAGCAGATTAAGAGATACAAGCTGAATACCATATGCTTACACTCTTATTTGCCCCGCCCCCCCCCCCGAAAATAAGTTCTACAAAAATTTGGCACTGATCGAAGCAACCTCAAACAAATACACAAGTCATCCATTAGCCTTCAGCATTACAGATCGGAAATCGAATTGCATGACAGGAGACCAAGGCTGCATTCACGACGACGTCGCCAGAATAAAGGAGATGAGACACTGCAAGACATGAGGATTTCCGCCTCTGTTCACCTGACAAAGTTCCACAGGGAAGAGGTGAGGAGCAAGAGAGCTAACAAGCCTTCATCTATGAATGAAGAAACACACAATATGCAGCAATCACAGTTTGACGATTAAATGTTTAGAGTTAAAAACCTGTTTTAATAAGACTATAGCTTTCTAACTTTGAAATTCTCTAATTTTGCCTCGGAAAAGGAAAAATGCCTTAATGAATAACAACATGTGCTATAGCATCCCAGTGTACAGTATAATAGTGCATTAATAACCAAGACATGACACTTTTCTGCTGGTGTTTTATCTTGAACCCGGCCTTACCGTGACAGCCTGACGCACATGTAAAAAAATGTTCAAAAGCAACCACGCAGGAGTGACAAGAATGTTTTTCGTCATTCATGATTAACATTCATCACACACACACACACACACACACACACACACACACACACACACACACACACACACACACACACAAAGTGTTGATTGTTAAAATATTCTTAATAAATGGGCATGTGTGATGTCCAGCATGTTTGACTGACAAAGTTATAAAGTAACACAAGAAAGACTGATATCTAAATGAAGACGAGTGCCGAGAGATTTGATGATGCACTTCGACATTCAGATTGAACAATTCTGAGCGCCATTATGACACAATGGTGTGCGACTAGTAAAGTGTAAAACAGCGATGTGCAGTCAGAACTGTTAGCAACAGGATTTTTTCTTGACTGAGCTGCTGCCAACCAGTTGGACAGTCCTCTCTGTCTCTTGGTTTTCTTGCTCTTTCAGATTTCTAAAATAAATCAATAGAAAAAATAAAGTGATATTCTGCGATGCGGTCAAGTATTATCATCATCTCAATGAAATAGACAGCCTGAGCATGATTATTATCTGATAATTTAATGTCCTTACAGCGCAAGTATATTACTGCGAAATTTGATTACTAAATTACAAAATAAGAATTTCATCCAAGGTTGCCACTTTGAAAGCTAGGCTGAAAATGTCCAGTGTCTTGCTGTCATTTTTCACATTTGTTTCTGCCATATAAATAAGATCGAAAGGAAAGGAAGAAAAATGTCTTGACCTGGACAAATGAAGCATGGACTCCATCACGTTGAATCCAGTGCAGGCACTGCATTCATAAAAAGTAATTTGGCAGTCCTGAAGAAGAGCAACAACAACAAAAAAAATAGACTATGAGCAGTTTAATTATGTTTACTTTTACATTTCCATTGAGTGTGTAACTTTAACTTGTCAACAAGAGAAACAAAGGACAGACCTTGGCTAGCCTTTCACCCACTTCTTTCTCAACTTGTCTCTCGTTTGCCTTGTCAGTTTTGTTGCCCAGGAGCATAATGGGTATGTCCTCCCCAGCGCTCTCCTGTGAAACGGGATCAATGTAGACTAAGGCAAACTCTACATTGGAGTGTTGTGCATGGTTCAAGAGCTCCCATCCCAGCTCTGCTCCCCAGAGCATGTATAACTTAATCACACTAGTATCAAACTTGACAAGTAATATTTTAATTTTGTATTAATTCATTACCCGTACTACTTATCTCGCAGTCAAGGTTACATGGGGGCCGAACCCTCTCTGCTGTCAGTGCGCAAGAGGCAGGGCTCACTCTGGACTGGTCGGCAGTCAATCACAGGGCCACATATACAGACACAATCGTTCACACGTTTCGGCAAATTAAAATCTTCAATTGACCTACTGCTACTTTTGGACTAAAACCAGTGGAAACGCACGTAGGCACGGGGGAGAACATGCAGTATATTTGATCCGAGAGCTAGGCAAAATGTAAGGCAGCATTCTTCGGCTAAAACTGAATCAGATTCAAAAGGCTACCGTTACCTTGACACTGGTCAGCCACCCTGTGACGGCAGTGAAGCTGAGGTCACATGTGATGTCATATATTATGATGACACCGTCAGCCTTGCGAAAGAATTGTTTGGTGATGCTTCGATACCTGAAGTGTGTGTGTGGGGAGGCAGCATTGAAAATTACAAAAAGACTGAATGCTTAATTGCTTAGTTAAGATGAGAAGACCTCTCACCTTTCCTGTCCTGCTGTATCCCACATCTGCAGGGTCACCTGGTTGTTGTCCACAATCAGTGTCCTCATACTGTAATCTATTCCTGTATATAAAAACATGGTAGTCATTAATGAGCAAGTTCTGTTTTTTCACATTAGCATTCTAGTAAAGCAAAGGGGACAACACATTAATTGACAGCATTTACCTTACTAAAATATGTTGCTTAACATGTTAATTACACAAGCAGGTAACTGTTGAGTGAAGATTTTTTTTTATTTTTTTTTTTAAGTACAAGCTATTTCAGTTATGACCAGAAGATAAACTGGACAGATATTTTGCCTGAATGGCATTTGATCTCCTTTAAGATTTAAAACCAGGCAGACCATTTAAATAACATCCATCTATCGTCTGCTGCTTATCCTGCACTCAGGGTCACGGTCGATGCTGGAGCCTATCCCAGCTGTCATCGGGTAAGAGGCAGGGTACACCCTGGACTGGTCGTCAATTGCAGGACCACATATATAGACAGATAACCATTTGCTCACTCATTCAGGGCAATTTTTCCTTTTTTTTTCCCCAATTAATCTGCTGAATGTTTTTGGACTGTGGAAGGAAACCAGAGAGCCCGGAGGAAACCCAGGCAGACACGGGGAGAACATGCCACCCATTTAAAAAGATTACAGATTACAGATTACAGGTAAAAGATGCAGGCATGAACCAATAACACCCACTAAAATTAAATTTAAAAAAAAAATTTAAAAAAAAAAAAAAAAAAAAAAAAAAAAAATTTTTTTTTTTTTTTTTTTTTTTAAAATTTTTAAATTTTTATAATTTTTTTTTTTTTTTTTTTTTTAATTGTTTCGCTTTCGCTGCAAACCTCTTT
>CAAKHD010013567.1:0-12633 GCA_901007705.1 Fistularia tabacaria | reverse complement strand
AATAAAAAAAAATAAAAGTTTAAAAAAAAGGAAAAAATGTCAGGAATAAACAAAAAACCCCCAAAAAATAAAATTTAAAAAAAAAATTAAAAAAAAAAAAAAAAAAAAAAAAAAAGCACTTTTGTTTGTGCTTTGTGTTCCAGACTTTGAAATTGTTATAATTTTATTTTATTTATTTATCTTAATTGTTTCGCCTTCGCTGCCAGACCTCTTTTCAAGACCTGACAGTCCAATATTAATGCTCATACATACCGACAGTGGCAGAGGTACCAGGGTGGAAGCTGTTGTCGCAAAAACGCTTGAGGAAGGTCGTCTTCCCCGCACTCGAGTTTCCCACCAGAACGATCTTGAAGAGTCGGTCAGGTAGCGAGGAAATTTCTTCCTTCATAGGAGAAAAAATTACAGATCCTTGGGGAAGCTGTAGGAAGGTTAAAAAAAAAAAAATGCATTTACTAGAAAAAGTATTCTTAAGACAGTGTTTTTCAACCTTTTTTTAAGAAAAGTTTTTGGGTGAAAAATAATCCTACAACACACTACCAAATGACAAATGATTTACAGGTCGCTGAAAATCTTTTTGGGATCAAACAGCTGAAATCGGCACAGTTGACAATCACTGTCTTAACAGAGGGTTCAAATTAAATTGGGTTTAGAATTGTGAGCGGTCAAAGTGCCAAGCAAAAAATTCCAGCTTTCTGACTCTTGGTAACGAATAAGCATGCAAATAGGTTTTTCTTTTTTCCAAAGTAATACCTCATGTTTATACACATCACACATCAAGAAAAACATCAGTTCCAACTGGCATGCAAAAAATGTTAGTGTTTACATTTATGCTGGTCTCCTTGCCGACAGGTTGACCCCTCGGAAAGGTGGGTGTTTTATCTCCATTTTCCCCTGACTGCTGCTGAACAGAAGATGCACAGGGGAAGATGTCGCTCATCACTAAGTCGATGTCCTTGTTCTCTGAGGCCTCCTTTCCCTCACTGTGCGGCTGAAGTAACGTGTTGGTCTGGGTCTTGCAGTCATTCTGCAGCAGGTATGGAAGGTGGTCCTCCTCTATGGAGATCATCCTCTGAAGGTACCCTCTCCCTACCTCAGGGCCAGAGGGCTGACATGAGCCATTGGCTAATGTCTGTCTCACAGAGCTCGTGAATGGATCCTCCTCACCATCCACACTGCAGGTATAATGAACATTTGAAAGTAACACTAAGGAGTACAATTTCACAACAAAGCAACTTCTTGCACATACAGAGGCTTTTTTTCCCAAATTTAAACCACTTTAAATCAATGCGCAGAATCATGTAGTGATTTTTACCTTTTAAAGATGCCTATGTGATTCCCCAAACTGGCGTGACCATGCCAAAAAAGTGCCGCTTTTGCAGAGGTCTTTGGTTTCTACAAAAAAAATAAACATTATTTGTCTTTCCGAATGAAATCCACATTTCAGAAGGGATACTATGGACTCAACTGATCAGTTTCATGGCTGTTATCATAAATAGTACGTACTTGATAGCACATGTCTTTTTCATCCCTTAAGTGTTTGATAATTTCCCTGGAAGAAGAAAAGACATTGAAGGCAGTCAGAAAGTTTCATTGACCTGAACTGTTGAATCAATACGGTTTGTACCTTTTAAATTGGGATAAAAAAAAAAAAGACATATCCTGCTTTTGCTATGTGTGATAGAGAATGCAACCTGGCGCCGGAAATGCTGATCTGGGCTAACAAACACTGACAGTTTTCTTTTTTAACCAACGGATATTTGAACACGTTAAAATTTTGGACTGTACATAGCAGTGAGCTGTAGCAGTATTGCAACTGGCATACACCAATGCCAAAAAAAGCAAAATATTTGACTGTAAGACATTGGAAATTGGGGTCAGACACTGTGGTTCACCGTTTCTAGTGCGGCACGAACCAAAAATCCAGAGCAGGGTATGTCATACAAATGTTTTCATCTTTAAAATAGCCGACCGCACTTTGCAAGAAACTTCGCAAGAAAAGAGACAGCACAGTAATTGCAATATATACAATCCCTGCAAATCATGGGTAATATCCAGTTGTGTGGCGGGGATTTTTATGTGCTTCTTTGATTTTATTTCCTGATCCATACCTGAGCAGGTCCAGCTGCTTGAGAAGGCCGGCTCGTTCGCGTTGCAGTCCTTCTGTCAGCCTATATATTTCCCTGCATCCAAAAACAGATTTATATGCACCCACGGACAAACATATGAAAAAAAAAAGTTGAAGGGTGACCGTGATTTTGGCTTCCTACATCTCCTTCTCCTTGTGAAGGCGAGTGGACTGCTCATGTAGCTGACTCAGCTGCTCTTGAGCCTGGGTGAGCTCTTGACTCGTGTGCTCCAATTCCCTCGCCAAGTCGTCATTTGTCTGCTTCAGTTTTACATTCTCTACTTTGGTTACATGTTGTTCACTGTGAAGCTCTTGGTATTCGTGCTCCAGCTGTAAATATAAGCAATATAGATGATGACATAAGAATTATATGCCATGCATTATGTTTTATTCATTCAAGTGTATGTGAAGAAGGCTGTTTTATAATTGTACAGTGACTCATTTTTAACCAAAATAGAAGGGTGGATAAAGGGAGAAACCATAAAGGCTGCTGATAGGGAGGAAACACCAAACAACAACATTGTCTTTCCTTTAAAACGGAATCTCATTAACAGACATAATAGGAGCAATAAATGAATTTAAAGCAATTACATACTGTCTTATACAACACTGTGGAAAAGCATTCTCCACATGCAATCTTCAAAAGCAGTTATTTTACTAATTAGAGGTCTTACTAAACTGTGAGTGAAGGGCAACCCAAATATGGTGAAATCATTAACTCTTATCTTTAATTAGTCTCAAATGCTTGAAGGCATTTCGAATCGTAGTTCGGTATAGAAAATATTTTAGAAGCAATCGGGTGCCCTTTGTGAAAAAAATCATTTGCAGAACCGAGGGTGTGATTCTTTTCATGTAGATCGAATGCAGATGAGTAAAAGACAAGTATAAATGACTTGAACACACTGGAGAAAACTTTGCCTCACCCTCTTCTGTTTTTGGAGCAGCTGCTCGAGATCTCTCTCCTTGACGGTCAATTGCAACTCTAGGTCTTGACTGCATGACAGGAACCTCTTATAGTCCTATAGTGAATATATAAAAAAGGGGAGCAAAAGAAGTCATTTCAAAAACAGATATAAATAAGTAACGCTGACTTTATTATCATCACTCAAGATGACCTGCAGAAAAACTTGGTCTCTTTCCGTTTTTATTTGCTGCTCCATTTCTTCGTAGAGGCTTTGGATCTCAACATCATGGATTGCTGCTTTCCTGCACACAGAAACTGATATATAATACTGCGCTAGACATGATAATGTATGTCTCACCCAAAACCAAATTAGGGGGAATGTAATGCCCAAGTATAACACATTAGGTCATTAGTCAAGAATATCATAAAGATCAATGTATTTTATTTCCATAATAACACAGAAATGTTAATATATATGTTAACAAAACAAAACACACAGTGGCCTTGCTTGTATTTAGTCAAGCAAATACTCTTCCCTAGAGAGCTGAGAATATTTTAAACCTTCCTTTCTCATCAATTTCAAAATAAAATACGCCGGAGTGTCTCCTAACCTTTTAAGAGCGCTCTCCATCTCCCTCTTTTCCTGGTTAGCTACAGTAATTTGAGATGTCACTTGTGCCAGGAAGTCCTCGAAATTGGATAAAAGGTGCGGTTCGTCGCGGCGCAGCTGAGCCCATAAACTGCGTACCTCAGCAGAACTGATGAGGCAGAAAGATTAAGGAGCAGGTGTTACATAGGAAAACATCAGTGCCCCTTTTGAATATTGGCTACCACACTAAGATTGTAATTTTAAATTCTTATTAAAAAGTAAACAGAAATAATGAATTGTAAAGGAGAAGAATGGGTTGAAAGTCTACACAGGGCTCAGTTGGGTCAGCACTTGACACTGTAGTGGGGTTGAAATGAGAAGAAGCAAGATAGGCATGATTGGTGTAATGGTTTGTCACATGTAATATTACATCGCTGCTTGTTTTCTTTTAGTCCGTGAGATTACTTGCAATGTTCTCCAGCTAAGAAAAACACTTTGATAATAAACAATACATTTTCATTGAACACTTGTATCTGTTTTGGAATTGTGGCTGTAGCACTGTTTTGAAAAAAAAAAAAAAAGTGGTAATGAGGTTAGTAAAGTCAAATAAAAACTGTACATGGTTACAAATATATCTCCTTTACTGGATGAGATCAATAAAAGTTAGTGCTGCACAAAACGATCTGATTTGAAATGCCATGCTTGGTCTTTTTGTCCAGTCTGGTGGGCAGAAGCATATGTGATGAGAGAATCCGGTGTCCACCTCCTTCATTTCTTTTGTTTTTATTCCTTTTTAAGCAAATACTATTCTTTAAAAAGGTGACTCACTTCATGCACTTCAGACTGAGAGCTTGACTAGATACTGACTCAATGTCAATATTAGTCAGAGTAACCACGTTTTTCTTTTACTTGAACTGAAAAGCTGGTTTATTTTACATCAGTGTGTGTTTCAAGCGCAAATGTGTCAGTCATGGATTGTTAGATTTGTCAAAGAGGACCATATGGAGGTCATTTGCTAAACACCAAATTTTGACTGATTTTTATTTTGCACAGTCGAACATAGTTTCAGACAGTCATTAAAGTTACTTTGAAGACTTAAAAGAGATCTTTGGAACATGTAAAAATATAAAGCTAATGTGAGGGTGTAGGTTGTTATCATAAGGAGTCTAAATCAAACGCGATACTCACTCTTCAAAGACGCTGTCAGCTCCGAGACTCTCCATTCGAGTGCAAAAATATTTCTCCTCGTCATCCTCTGATGCTGACAGGTTCTCCTCCCACTGGGACTGATATAACACCTCTGGTGAGGTTTTACAGGGGCTTGTATCCCCCACATCTGCAACCGGACTTGACTGGCCGTACAAAAACTCACCTGGAAAAAATAAAACATGAGGTGGACAACCAAAATTATCCAAATACCACAACCGATAGTACCTGTAGTATTACTTGAAATGTCTGGAGAACATACTGAAACCCGTTGAGAACTCCTCCAGGGTGAGATATCCATTGCTGTCAGAGTCAAGGGAATCAAAAACATTCTCCAGCTCCTCTGCACTGAGCGGGAGCTCACCATTAAGCCTCTGTGTCAAAAAGAGCAATGTGGTTGAAATTGGCAAGGAGAAACCATCAATGGCATCAACTATAATTCTGCTACTTGAGACTTATAAGGACAAGCGTTGGTGATGTGCCACAGAGCAGTTGCTGGTGATTTTCTCTGTTAATTTAACCCTTTAGTTTACAGTGGCTAGGACGCGAGTAAAGACACCTGTCTGAAGCTCAGTATAAACAGGGAAAAGTCAGAGGCATATTATTGACAAACACAGAGTCACAGTTGCTGAATTGACATTAGCAGCTGGCGTTTTCCCAGTGCAGATACTGTGCATTCTTCAATGATTGACCATTGGCCAGCTCTAACTACCAACTGCTCTAAGTACAGTTGAGAGAATTTCCCAAAATATTTTAAACAAAGTGGTTTTGGGATAAACAGAAGCTGATGGTTAACCAATTAAATTACTTATCCAAGAGTTATAACGTCCCCTAAAACCTTGCAAATTATGTGCTGTTTTTTGTTGTTGTTGTTGGCACAACTCTATAAATCACTTGGATTTCCAACCATTTTTACACAGTCTAACTGTTGTGCCTGGGGAGGCAGTACACTGCCGAGCTGTCTGACAAACAGATGTGAGAGAACTGTCATGAAGCAGCTAATGGACGGCCAAGCAAGGATCGACCAAAGAAAACTTCCTGGGAAGTACAATGTCTAGTACTACCAGCTCACCCTCTGTTGGAGGATGATATGGCTGCTGAAAACAAGTGAGATCTTCTCATCCACTACAAGAAAGATGGACAGAAAAGCCAACTCACTCATTCAAAAGTAGTTGGGGCTGCCACACTGCCGATTCAAAACAGGCCTCTTTAAGCAGAACACACTGCAACTGCCAATGTAATCCATCATTGGTGGCTGTTTGCATGAGAAGACCAGGCTGGTTCTCAAGCTAAGGGAGTCAACTGATCAGTCAGTAAGGAATACTAACACCAAGATCCTATGGTCCGGAAGTGGAATGCCCAAACTGCTGTCGAACAGGCTGTGACAGGTTTTAATATCAAGAGATTGTTGGCAGAGTCCAGGCAGAGTCCAGGCAGGATTAACAGGACTAGGATGTAGAGAGGCAACTCACTTCTGTTCCAAAGCCAACCGCAGAGAGAGGAAGGAGATGGGGATGGCAGAGGTGGCAAGGATAGAGGACGAGATTAAGGCTTTGTTGCAAGGCCGACAAGGAAGCCGGACGACTTGGAAGGGAGTTGTCAACCGAAAAATCAGTTGGCCGGACTTGTGGAAGATGCCACAGGCAAGGCTTAGCTCCCTCATTTGTGCAACCTGGACACACTTCCCTGTCCCCGTAACCTCCACTAGCGGTTCAGAAGTGAGGAATGTTATTACCTCTGCAAAGCCCATAACGCAAGGCTCCGGCATTTCCTGTCAGGCTATAAGATTGTGCTCTCTCAGGGGCCCTACAGATGGTGCCATGACCAGGTCTTGAGAAGGTTAGCTGAAGTGCTGGAGAGGCGTCTTCAAGACAACAAATAAAGTCATTGCACATAGAGAGCAAATTCAGCAGAAGGTGGGGAACTAAGATAAACCAGGCTAAGAGAATCACCTCAGCCCTTTCCCCCTGAACAGGAGGGTTGGCCTCAACAGGCAACTTCAGTTCCCCACAGAGATCACCACCGCATCTCTCCACCCGACATTGTTTGGTCCACCAATGCAAGGTCAGCATACTTCATCAAATTCTCAATTCCACATGAGGAAGGGATTGAGGCTGCCTTTGAGCAACAAAAAGGACAAATAAGCTGAGCTGGCCGCCAAGTGTTGGGAGACTAGAAGACCACCATCTACCCTGTTGAGGTGGGAGACCGAGGTTTTGTGGGATTGCCAGCATGCACCTCGCGGGATGCAGGAGTGGCCGGAGGAAGGCTAAAGAATGCGGTTAAAGAGCCGGCAGAGGAGGTGGAGAAAGGCAGCTCTTGGCTCTGGCTGAGGAGGAAAGAACTAACCCCAACAGCAGCCACAAGAGGTAAAGCCCATCAGCTGCATGGAGTTACAGCGAGACATCCCGGTCACCAGGAGACGCTCCAGGATTAAAGGGGTGAAATGTTGACGAATGGTGGTCCGTGGCTGATGACTCAGCAGCTGGGGACCCTTCAACTGACCCATGGGCACTGGAGGAGGCAAACGGGCAGAGATGCCCAGCAGGAATTTCCATCTACCTGTACATTTACTGACTAAAGCCCCTCATACAATTCATAGGTGGGAAAAGGAAAGAACCTGTAAGCAGGCATTGAACAGCTGCTCTTGTAAAGTGGTTCTCTGGGTGGAACATATCCCTTATGCCAGCTAAACAAAGAGTTGTAGAGTCTGCCTGTTAGTCAAATAAATAGGACCAGTGTCCTTCTCACCATCTAATTTCAAATCAGCCATCATCAGCACCATATCAAAGCTTCCCTTCTATGTATTAATATTCTTTGGCGCAAGGATCCATGAGTGCTTCATCAAAGGGTTAGAGACAGCAGGGATGAACATCTGAGGGGCAAATGAATTTGCACAATAATGGGGGGGGGGGGGTGATCACAAAGGGCCTATGTGGCTCTCTGTGCTGTGGGCTCTTATCGCATTTCCCCTTTCAGCATCTTTTATGCAGCTTTGAATACAGTGCAAATGTTCATACCATGTCCATCATTAAGGAACACATAGGCTGTCCCTTAAATAAAGGATTTTTGGTTAATAAGAGATGTCTAATTATGATTTTAAAAACAAGTCTGTGATATTCTGTTCACGTTAGACTCTAGATACAGCTCATGTAAAGTTGACCACAGAAATATAATTGGATCCGTGGCGCAACTCTTACAGATACCATGTATTAATAATCAAGCAAATTTAATTTGTTATTGGTGATCTTCTGCCTTTCCACAAACTTTGTTGTTTTGTTGTTTTTGTGGGTTGCACAGTAAATTTGGCATTTATATTTTTGCTGTTTTAAAACAACTGTTAAATAAAGCCCAATTTTAAAACACTAAATTTTATGCACATACTTTTTGGCATTTTGGTGTTCAAGCTTCAAATACAAAAACACAAATACATATGATTTATTTTCTAATTAATCTATTAGTTTTAAAGAGATTTGAAAATAAGTAATTTCTGCTCAATAAGTTTCATGACAAGTGAGCTTTAGTTGACTTTTATATATTCCATGATAATAGGGAACTGTAAGTATTATATCGTATAAGCTCCTTGTATGAAATTTTGAAATATGCCACAAAATGTTCTCATTTAAATGCAAATATCTCCGTCAATGTACTCATGACCAACATCCAGTATCTCAAAATTGATGCTTCAAAAATCTAATTCTCATCCTAAATATTCACAGTAAATTAATGGTATTTTATCAAAATGTCAAACTGTTACATTGAGATATTGGCCTACATCTGCCGAAAAAGTTGTCAGCCACCTCACCTGCATGTCACGTCGGTTGATAAAGCCTTTGTTCTCGATGTCACAAAGCTGGAAAAACTCGTGTGTTTTCTCCATGATGGTGTTTTGTCCCACGTGCCCATTTTCACACTTCTCCCTCTCACATTTTTCCACCTCTCTACCACTCCCTTGCCTTCGCTGTGCACTTGGGGATACTGCGGTGGTTGCAGTGCTACTGACAGCATCAGGAGCAGTGAAAGCTTCCATGGTGAACTGATTGAATAGAAGCACCTACACCGTCCTTCATATGAGCTGGGTGTGGAGAAGAGTTCAGAGACTTTCAATGATAATCGCACAGTCATCTCTGAGCAACCATTAATTAGTCAGTTGAACATGAAAAGAAATAACAAGAGCAATTTAAGTGTCATCATTTACAAATATATGATCAATAACCGAATATGCACTGATGGAATCAGACATTTGGGGAGAGTAGCCTTTAAAAAGCTACATTTAGTTGTTATTATTGCCTCTTATTTCAAACCTCATCGAAAGTTTGTCGTAGAATTATACACTTACAGTATTAAACTGGTCTCTTCAATATTACAGTATAGAATCCTCTGTTTGTTAAAAGTTGTTTTTCATTTTTTTCTCCTCTCTATTTTTGCCTTGTGACTCATTTTGAAATGTACCACAAAAAGACCACTACTTGCCCTCTTCATTTCAAGGAAGCTGTTCTTTACCGTTACTAATGTGAGTTGACAAGACAAGTTAAACCACAACCGCACAGAAAGTTGCAGTATGAAGATGAGGCAAGATGAGGGTCTCGCCTAGTAGGAGATATTGAGTGACATGCCATATTTTGTGTCTTCATGCAGGGTACAGGCCAAAGCGCATTGATTTGGAAGACTGCATTTCAGAGGGGTTTCGCATTGCACGTTGACTCACTCAATTCATGAAAACAGCAGCAGAGCTTCTCGGTCTGATGGGGTCAGCTAATAAAGTGAATTACATGTGGGGGAAAAAACAATCATCAATCACCTAAAAAAGGGTTATCTTGCAATTTTTTCTGAGGTCACTCATGCTTTACAGAGTTTGACATTTTACAAATTTTGCCAAAGTTATCTAATGAAAGTCCTTGTTGAAATGTTTTCGTGGCAACTGGACTTGAATTTCAGTTTCTGAAGAAGCCTCTCGGAAGAGGTGAAACGTCTTTGAAAGGAAGAAATTCAAGTCCAGTTGCAACACTGGATGACAGAGAACCTCCAGAGACGTGTGATCGAAAACTATTCAAATTTGATTACACAGGCCTAAAGATTGTGCAACATCCTACGTGACAACTCACGAGTCACAAACAAAGGCATAAGGCAAGGCACAAGTTTAAGAGAGGAAATAAGAAAAAGAACTTCAGCAATGTAGCGTTCATTTTCTGAACAGAATTCCCATTTACGGTCTAATCTCAACAGGGTATTCTACAAGCCAAAACACAGAAAAAGATTTCTGTTACAATGGTCAAACACTGCAAATGCGTTGCATGTCATAGACTTCCACAAAGATATTTTCTAAGCCAGGGAAACACATTGTTTACACCCAAAGAGGTCCCATGTTTGAAATCAAACTTTTAGTGCTGAGCAGAAGACAGGCGATGTGCATATATAGGGTCCCAATAGGGGTGAGACGCATCCTTCTTTACCTGCACTTCCTAGTGGAATAGAACAATGGACCTGGATGATTTCTTTTCTAGCTTCAGTAAAATAAAAAAATGGTAAAATTCGCCTTAAGTTTCACAAAGATCTATATGGCTTTTAAAGCTTGAAATGCCGTAATCTTATCTTGTCCATTATTGCATGTAAACAGCTGGTACGAGTACAGAAGGTTGCACCTTCTAAATATTAGTTCAAAACAAAGTAAACCTTTTGTTTTAAAAGGACTGGCTTTACTGGAAAAAGGCAACATTTTAACTGTGTGACTTATTGTATAGGTTATCAGTATTTTAGTGCCCATAAAGAGTAGCGGTGCAGTGGTGGTACGAAGCTCACGGGCAGTGTCAAAATAGACTCAGAATCTGTAATCAGGAGAATTTATTGTACTTGAATTCATTTGCAGTGCCAATTTCAGCAGTTTTATAATTTAAGAGTTCATGTCGGAGTAACTACTGGGGAGTTTTGAACTTCGATCATTTCCAGCTAAGTTGCAATGGCATGATGAACATCTAAAATCATATCTGATGATCAACATTGTATTTGGTATTTGGTTCAAGCGTGAGAGTCTGGGACGAGTAACCTAATCAACTTTTTAATTTAAAAATCCAAAAAAATTCTGAATAGACCACGTCAGTCATCCATCTGCAATTTTTCCGAAGGTATAGTTTAACAGGTAAACAACGAGTCATGGGTCACTTGTTAAGTCTCTGAAAAGACAAAGAGCAGAACTACTGCATGTGTCTGTGTTGGCAGCACCTGCTCAATTAGAGGCTTCTGACTCAGGAAAAGACAAGAGAAAAAAAAAAACAAAAAAAAACACGTGTAGGTCTGTAACGTCGTTTCCTTCCTGAAAGGCGGTTCGTTCTTCTTTTAAATAACTTCCATTCGACCTGTAAAGTGTATTTTTGCTGGTATTTAGAGGATAAACATTTCGAACAGATGGAGCGGAATGTGAATGCCGACCAACAAACACTTCTAGCTTATGCGTTGGGACCACTTCGCCGACGAATAAAGAAGTACAAATTGTCAGCAGGTGTGGTGAAACTTATGCGCTGCGAGTAAACAGAGGACAAGGAAAAAGTAGATACTTACGAAAGGGAACTGTTTGGAGGACTTCGCTAACCTGGTCGGTTATCAGTATCCTAATCGGTTGACTTCTCCATTTAAAGTGTCAACAGTGTGTGATGGAACGGCCGCTGCAGTGACCTGCAAACCGAGGGGGCGGGGCTAAAAAGCTGCTCGCAGGGTTGCCGTAGCACCGCCAACACGGAAGTTTAGACCACAATCCCGATTTTTTGCTCTGGCAGACGACGTGTTTTCTCCTGCTACCTGACTTTTGCATGCCTTTGTGTCGTCCTTGCTCTACTTCTTTTCACCGCAGCGAATCAACCCTCTCCATCTAACCCTATTCACTGTATTTTCATCTCTCACACCAACTAACTTCATATCCTCTCTCACTATGTACATATATCTTTTCTTCGGTCTTCCTCCAGACCTTCTGCCTGGCAGCTCAAATTCCATCATCCATTTATCAATATATTGACTATCCCTCCTCTGTACATGACTGAACCAACTCAGTCTGGCTTCTCTGACTTTCTCTTCAAACATCTAACATATGCTGTCCCTCTGATGGACTCATTCCTGATCCTCTCCATCCTCGTCACTCCCAAAGAGAACCTCAACATCTTCATCTCTGCCTCCTCCAACTCAGCCTCTTCTTTTCTTCAATGCCCTTATTTCTAAACCATACAGCATCACTGGTCTCATCACTGTCTTGTACACCTCTCCTTTCATTCTGGCTGATATTCTTCTATCACATAGAACCCCTGACACTTTTCTCCACCCATTCCAACCTGCTTGAACCCATTTCTCAACCTCTTTTCCACATTCTCCATTGCTCTGGACTGTTGACCCTAAGTACTTGTTGTATCGTCCTTACTCTATGTAGCCTTAATTGTGAAGGCGAAGGATAAACTTTAGAAAGGCACATTAAGAAAATAAAGTATAATCTATACAACTTTCTCTGTTAAGAAAAGAAAAATGGTGTGGGTTTGTTAAATGTTTTGCATATGAAGTCCAGACTGAGAATTGTTTTGACATGCAGACAGAAGTGATTAGTGAAAATTTGGGGAAAAAAAGGATGCTGAGGTTGGAAGTGCCAGTCTGGGGGTCTAGAGGACGACCAAAGCAGATTGATGTAGTGAGAGAGGACATGAAAAAAGTTGAGTTGGTGTGAGAGAAGAGGATACGGAGAACAAGGTTTGATGGAGAATATATATATATATATATATATATATATATATATATATATGTATTTATGTTGAAGTTGAACATCGACTATTAAAT
>CAAKHD010013566.1:26651-39170 GCA_901007705.1 Fistularia tabacaria | reverse complement strand
CACACACACACACATACACACACATACATACACACACACACATACATATATACACACACACATACATACATACACACTCACACACATACACACATACACACACATACATACACACACACACACACACACACACACACACACACACACACACACACACACACAGACACACACACACACACACACACACACACACACACACACACACACATACATACACACACATACATATATACACACACACATACATACATACAGACTCACACACACACACACACACACACATACATACACACACACATACATATATACACACACACATACAAATCCCCAGCGACACACACTCGCGTCACACACGCATACACACTCACACACATACACACATACACACACATACATACACACACACACATACATATATACACACACACATACATACATACACACTCACACACATACACACATACACACACATACATATACACACACACACATATATACACACACACACATACATATATACACACACACATACATACATACACACTCACACACACACACACACACACACACATACACACACACACACAGACACACACACACACACACACACATACATACACACACACAGACACACACACACACACACACACACACACACACACACACACACACACACACACACACACACACACACACACACACACACACACACACACACACACACACACACACACACACACACACACACACACACACACACACACACACACACTAAGTTGGACTGCTACTTTTTAATGGCACATCCTGAACACTGGTGGTAGTTTTGGTCACCTGACATCTCCAGCCTGCATTGAACTAAACATCTCAGTCTCAGGGGCGTTCCTTTCTCCTCAGGGTTTCTTCTGACGACTGGACTGATGAAGGAACAGCCTCACCTAAAATACTCAATTACAAGTCTTCTTCTTCTCCTCTGAACTTCTCCCTTCAGGGTCTCCACAGCCAATCCACCTTCTCCATCCAACCCTGTTCTCTGGATCCTCCTCTCTTCATGTCCTCTCTCACTACCTCCATACATCTTCTCTCTGGTCTTCATCTAGACCTCCAATTCCAATATCTTCACTCTCCCTCCTCTGTCCATGACCCAACCATCTCTGAGCTTCTCTCCTGAACATCTACCATGTCCTTCCTGATCCTCTCCATCCTGGTCACTCCCAAGAGAACCTCCACATCTTCATGTCTGCCACCTCCAGCTGTGCCTCCTGTCTTTTCTCCAAGACCATCCATCATCCTCACCATTCCATCTGGGTTCCTCTCATTCACACACATCTATTCTGTCTTCATTCCAGATCTCACCTCCACCTCCATCTCTCGAGATGTTATCACACTCTGTTACAAGTGCTCATCCCAGTGTGAGGTTGTCTCCTGGCTAGAAGAAGGTGAGATGTGAGACTGAGCTGCAGTGTTTTCATCCAGAGTCTGGATGCTTCCTGTTCCATCACCAGAAATGTGCTCGTTTCCAGGTTGGGTTCATTTGAAAAGCGGGAAGTTAATGTCAGCGTTTCTGCCTGAGGGTGGAGAGAAACCAGTGGAAGCATCTGAGAAGGACATGGTCCCGCTTTTGCTTGGAGGTGTCGTGTTTCCTCCCGTGAGCGGCGACAGGTGCCTTCAAGGAAGCTTATCTGTAAATCAGATTTGGGGAACAACTTCTCCCTCCTTCCAGCCGCCGTCCAGCCATTAAAGTTGGTTGTCCATCTGCTGCCGAACCCCCGGCCAACCAGGAATCGCCGCTCTTCTCTGGCCGTAAGAGGATCAGGCTTATCTTCTCTGGTGGCTCTGACCGGTTCAGCCGGTCAGTGTGTGAGCGGAGGAGGCAGCCATGTACCGCCGGCGCGCTCTGGAAGCCCAGGACCTGCTGCCCGCGGTTTATGGAGACGAGGAGGATGAGGAGCTCCTCGGGGACGGCGACCGCTCCAGCGAGGTGAGGCCTTTCGGACGGGCTTCGTCCTCGTTCTTCCCCTCTGAGGGAAACGATGCGGTGCGAAGGAGCCAGAAGCTCCTGAGCTCCTGAGAAGTTCCACGCTGAGCAAGACACCCGCCATCGGCGCTCAGTCCAGGTCCGAAGCTGCGACGGCTCTTCGCGTGTCCGCACAAACACTCCGTCGATGTCCGTGGCGACGCCTGGCCGGGAAGTGTCTCCACACATGCATGCTTTGAGTTCCACAGGAAACGCAGCGCCGCCTCCTGCTTGCTCACAGGTTCTGACCCTCCAGGAGTACGAGCCGGACTCGGACGGCGGCGGCGAGGAGGGACGGCGGGACGGGGGCGTCCGCGGACGGCTGTCCCTGGAGATCCACGGCCTGCGGAGGGAGCGGCGGGTCTTCTTCTCCAACCAGGAGTACTACAGGAGGCTGGAGGAGCTGAAGAGCTCTCACTTGAGGAACATGGCCGAGCTGGAGAGGATGTACATCGGTCAGGCGGACAGAAGGCGCCCGGGACCCGGACGGGACTCGCCGTCGCTCAGGTCGGTCTCCTTTCCACCAGGAGGTCAACGTCCAGGAGTGCCTCTGAAGGTCTCCCATCCCTCCGTCCTGCAGCGGCCCGGCCAGGAGGCTCCAGAGGATCAACTCCCAGGAGGAGCTGGACTTCAACGAGACATCCAGCGGCTCCGACCGCTCGGACGCCTCCGGGGAGGACCTGGCGCTCGTGGAGATGATGGAGAGGACTCACGGCCTCCACCGAAGCTTCAGAAGGTTGGTGACTCAGCAGGGGAGGCGGGGAGGGCGAGGCTCATTTACCTTCCTGGCTGGATCCTCAGCTTGGATCCTCAGCTCCTGCTCAGCTCCTCTTCAGTTCCTCTTCAGCTCCTCATCAGCTCCTCCTCAGTTCCTCCTCAGCTCCCCTTCAGCTCCTCCTCAGCTCCTCCTCAGCTCTTCATCAGCTCCTCTTCAGTTCCCCTTCAGCTCCTCCTCAGCTCCTCCTCAGCTCCTCCTCAGCTCCTCCTCAGCTCCTCCTCAGCTCCTCCTCAGCTCCTCCTCAGCTCCTCCTCAGCTCCTCCTCAGCTCCTCTTCAGCTCCTGATGTGTAAGTTCTCCCGCTGACGGCCAGCGGCTGGACGAGACGTCCTCCAGGCACCAGGGGAGCACAGATGGAGACAGATGTTCTTCACAGGAGAGGCGGTGGATCTCATCTGCTTGTGATTTCTGCTTCTGCCGTTGTTCTGAACATGTTTGTTGCCTCTTTCTGCCGTGAATTCTGGTGAAACCATCGAAGCTTGGAAAGAAAGCGAGTCCAGGCTGATCTTCTCCGCGTGTCGCCCGACAGGAGCGGCCCGCCGGGCCCGGACGTCGCCGGTCCTCCGCGCTTCCCGTCCGTGCCCTCCGGTCCCGAACCCCCGGGTCGGGTCGGCTCCGCCCGCAAGGTCACCGTTCCTCGGCCCTTCAAGATGATGCTGAGGGAGGAGGAGAGGAAGCGGCGCAAGGTCCGGACCCGCTCCCAGATGGAGCTGGAGAACAGCCTCCTGCGGCGGGAGCTGGAGGAGCTCCGGGAGTGTCAGAAGAAGTTCCGGGCCTCGCCGGCGCCGGCTCACATCCACCTGCCGCTCTACGAGAACATCCGCCTGCGCTCGGGGCGGCCGGCCGGCAGACGGTGCCGGAGCTCCCGCCGGGCCGGAAACCGGGACGCCTCGCCGCCGCCTTTCCTGTTCCTGGAGCGAGAGAGGAGGAAGAGGGAGGCCAAGATGGCGGCGGAGCTGGCGGCGCCGGGAGAGGAGCGGCGGGCCTTCAGGGCTCGGCCCGTTCCCGGCTCGGCGCGCCGCTCCGGGCGCAGAACCGACGCCGAGGCCCGCGGGGGAGCGGCGGAGGGTCGGGGCGACCCGGAGCTCCTCAGAGACGACCCCGCGGGGCCTCGGCGGCGCCGGCCAGCCGGAGCGACGAAGAAGCAGATCCAGTTGTCCATTGAGATGGTGAAAGAAAGGGAGCGGCCCGGCTCCGGCCCGATGGACGGCAGAGGACGAGGAGCTGAGAAATAAAGCCGTGGTGCACGCCTGGGACCGGCACGGCCACGCAGCCAGGTCCAGACACACACACACACACACACACACACACACACACACACACACACACACGTCTGACTTTTCTCACGAGCAAGAAATTCAATAAAATCCCTTCAATAAATGTTGTCACGATGAGCTTCTCTTTGCCGTCCTGTGGTCTTTGAGAAGAGTTGTCTCTTGTTGTTCTTGGTTCAGTGTCTCGTCAAGGACAAGTAGGCGAGAGGAGGCGGGAATTGAACCGCCAACCTTCCGATTTGTAGCCGGCTGCCGAAACGCTCCGCTCGATGGCCGCAGCTGCGATCCCACGCCATCCAGTGGCAGTTCTTGATCAGCGCCACTAGATGGCGTCAGATGAGAACCGGGTCAAGTCTCTTCTCCTCTTGACCCGACCTGTCAATCAGTCCATCAGTGAGCTTCATTCCATCAGGAAAAAGTCTCATCTCTGATTCAAACCTCTCAGAGAAATCGGACTGCATGGAAACACTCCTGGCCGAGGGCAAAGGCGCGGGCGGACGGCGGAGCCACTCGACGGCGAGTGCGGGGAGCGCGGCTGGATCGCATGTTAGGAAAGGTAGCCGTTAGCCTAGCGACATCGACGCGCTTCACTGACATCTAGTACGGCCAATCCCAGATCTCCATCCACATACGGTTCCGCCACGACTGAAGGACATTTGGAAGTGAGTGTGAGGCTGGACTTCCTGTAAGCCGTGGAGTCCATTCAGTGCAAGACGTCATCAGAGGGAAGCAGAACCGTTTCCTACCTGACATGTTCACACTGCTGGGACAGACACACAACACAAAGTTGAACGAGAATACACACACACGTCTGCTCTTAGCTCTTGGTTCTTGGCACTTCCTGTTTGATTTCTTGTTACTCATTTTGTGAAACAAACTGCAAGGTGTCGCCATAAAATTTCCTTTCACCCTTGAATCTCTGCGCTTCTTTTCTTGACAACCCTGCACTGATCAAGGTCGTTGCCCGGGGATGGGGGCGGGGATGGGGGCGGGGATGGGGGCGTGGCCAGGGGCGGGGCCTGCTGTTCAGCCTTTTTCTGTGAAAGAAGGAGGTTGAGTCACTCACATTAAATCCTCCTGGAGGAAGGCAGCAGTTGAAGGTGTCCCCGCGACGTCCATACGCTGAAGCGCTGAGGATGACCAGCACGGGCTTCTTTATCTTTTCAGGTGAGCTCATCTTCAGCCACACCCACAAAACCACATATTGTGACAGGATTGGTGACCTTTGATCGCTGGAAGTGAACGTCTTCATGTGCCGACGCATCTCCCCTCTGCCTCAGCGGTGCTGTGGACGGCCGGCTGCTCCGCGGACTCCAGGTGTCGGAGCCGGACCTCCTCCGACGGCCATGTCTATGAGGTGGAGGTCAGACCCGGCTGTCTCTGTGACATGTGGATTGACGACAACGTGAGTACACACACACACACACACACACACACACACACACACACATGCAACAAGACAGAAAGTGTCTCATTTCATTGTGTGTGTGTGTGTGTGTGTGAGTGTGTGTGTGTGTGTGTGTGTGTGTGTGTGTGTGTGTGTGTGTGTGTGTGTGTGTGATGCGCTCTCTGCTGAACCTGACATCAGAACTTCAACGTTGCAAACTGTGGGGAAGCGGTTTACCGGCAGAACATGACGGTTTACACACTCCACCGGGTCGATTGTTTCTCCAAGCTCGTCTTCCAAGGGCTCTGTGAGGTGAATCTTCTGAAGCGTTTGCTGTGGTTTCTTCCAGGGGATCATCCAGGGCGGACCAGAATGATCTGACAGCTGTTCTTTCTTGCAGGGAGTGCATGAGGAGATCCTGTGCCTGGGTGAGTGCCGGGACGTTAGCTCCGGCAGGAACCTGCGTGGAGGAGCACAAATGGACTTTCAGCTCGTCACCCAGCTTCGTACCAACTCTTTATTTGCCTCTCGCGGTCAAACAGCTTCCTGCCCCCCCGTCAGCAACCAGAGCAGCGGAGGAGCTTCATCGTCGCCGCTCACCACGGCCGCAGTAACGGGTGAAAGATCTGGACGCAGACAAGTTCTCACGCTGGGATTCCAGATATTAAACTGTGTGTGTCCTGACAGAGACACCTTCACCGGCTTCCAGGAACCGCAGTCTCACACTGACCAGTGTGCTGCTTCTGCTGCTTCTGCTGCTTCTGCTCGTCGTGCGCAAAGGATTTATTGACCGCAAAAGGCCTGTGGTTTTAATCCTGGCATTTGATTTTTATGGTTCTTTGATAAACACACTCACAACCTGATGTTTGAATGATGGCCTGTCCTGGTGGCTTTGCAGGAGAAGGCGGCGGCGCGATGGATCGGAGGAAGCAGAGCCAGGACCTCACCATGATGAAGATGAGCACTTTGAATGAGAGCACGGCTGTTCGATTCACGATTTCAGATTCAAAGTATTTCTAGTCACAGGTACAGGCTGGAAAGCATTTCCAATGGGAACCAATGTGAAGAGAGGGAGCAAAAAAAAAGCGAAGAAAGAAATAATAAGCTTGTTATTGCAGAGAAACGCCAACAGTATTTCAACAGAAGGAGGAAGCTGAAAGACAGGTGAAGGCACCGGCACGCGGAGAAGGTGACGGCCGACGGGTTAAAGTTGAGTGCGTTTGCATTTCGGAGGTGTGGTCACTGGTCCATGTCGGCGTGGGACTGAGAAACATCTCCTCCATTCCTCCGTACGTCCCGTACACGAGGAGAAACCGACAAAGCTGACTTTGACCGCCGGGACTTGAAAGAATTTCATTTCATCAAACGAACGCTTCCACGCCGGTCACCAGCTGTGGGTGGTGACGGTTGTCTCGGACGCTCCCTGAGAGATGGGGCGAGGAGCCGAGCCGCCCGTCCGGCACTCGGACGGAGAACACGTACACTCGTACTTCCCCTCGCTGTGAAGAAGCGTTTCTTTTTATTCGTGTTTATGACTGACCTGAATGATTTCTGTGCAATGGCTGCCTTCGTGCTGCTCCGTCCTCCTGTCTCTGGAAGCTGTCCTGTCGTCAGGTGTTGTCAGACACGCTGGCTATTCGTCGGTTGTGATTCCGTTCATCGGTTGTCTGAACCGGCGTGTTCTTACAGCATCTGTGACAATAAATATCTTGAAATCGGTGGCGATAATGAATGAATGAATGCCTTAAAACTCAAAAGCGCGCTGAAATTTGCAGAGCTGCCTCTCTTACGGTGGCAGGAAGAGGAAGGTTGACCTGTGCTTCCCTTAGGCGGCGCCTTGGCCTGAGGTGCACAGGTGTTTGCGTCCCTGTGGTCCATTCCAGCTGAAGAAGCCCCAGGCACGAGAGCCGAAACCTCTTCAAGTGAAGAAAACCGAGTCCTGTCGCCACAAGAAGACGTCGACGTTCTAGGAGATTCTAGAAGTTTGCTCCTTTCCAGACACGGCGTCCATCGTGGGAGGATTGTGCCCTACAAGCACCGGGAGGTGGATCCCCGCGGTTTGAGTGGCCTCAAAATCAAAGAATACTAGCTTTTGTTTGGTATATGTTGTCCTCGGGTTTGATCGCTTTTTGACGCATGCAGCATTCGTGTTTATCTTCTGCTTCTGGGCCTTCTGAGGTCTGAACTCTGGGCCGATCAGAGGATGTTGACGCACACTCTTTACCCCTCCCCGTCAGGCTGCTTTTAGGCCGCTAGCATATTGGACACATCTCGGGGGCAGAGACATGGGCTTGAGGATTTTGACCGCTACGTAGTAAATCTTTTTACATCTTCCGCATTTTTTATTGAGCTGACAGTTTCTGACCGCTTTCCCGTGGAAATGTGGTCCTTTGAACGCTCTTTGCCGCTTGTAGCACGGACTGTTCACACAGAATCTGTTGCAGGCGGCGCAGTACGTTTTTTGAAAAGGTAGCTGTTCGCAACGCTGAGGCACACGTTGCAGCTTCTTCCACAGAGGTGACGGTCCTGACGCTGGTACGCCCTGTGACAGTGTTTGCAGAGAAAATCCACCTTATTGTTTTTTATCCCGTAAAAATGATAGTCGTGCAGAAGGAGATAGTACGTTGTTTCCCGCGCGGGTGCAGCGGTTTGAAATGCAGCCGGATTTACTTTTTTTTCTTTATCGTCGACACGGTAAAATAGGACAATTTTACATCCCGGCGACTCTTCCAATTTGACTGCGTCATCGAATGCGACTTTGCTTCCCACCGGCATACCTGCACTGGTGTGACTGTTCAACCCCTCGCCGCTGGTTGCCCCGTTGTCAACTCACAGCTTCTCAAGTGCGCCAAATTTACAGCGAAACATGTCTGATTGTGAGTGGCAGGTACAAAGAAATGCCTTGCTTTTTTCTTTATAATCTCACTCTCCAAACAGGTTTCTATACGTCTCTTAGCACCTCCACGCGGAGTCCTCACTAAACTGACAATTAGCTCGAGGCTGCCATCGCTTGAAACACACATGTTGCTCAGCACTCGTCCGTGTAAAAGCTGCTGGAAATCGGACACCGAGCCGACCTCGTACCGCACCGTCGCTGAGACATCGTCCTGCAGGCTGTCGGCGCGCAGACTAACCTGAATCAGGTCATTCTCACGGACCTCGGCTCCATGAATAGCCCGAGATATCCTATCGTGCAAGCTGTCGGTGACATTGAGATAAAATTCGTGAAAATTAGGGACAGACATGGGTGGGGGAAAGCGCAGGAAAGTGCGCATCTCCACATTATTGAATCTTTCACGATTTATGACTGTCCCAGGACGTAGATGCCGGATGCGCCTCGTTGTTGTTGCTGTTGTTGTTGTTGTTGTTGATACCCCGATCGAGTTAGCCTCGCTTCGCCCGCGTCCCTCTCCCTCTACCATGATCTCCCACGCAGCCCCGTCGCCTCCTCCCCGTTGATGAGCTCTCCCACCCGTCTCGAGGTCTTCGCAACACTCTCCGTCTGTAGGAGTCCATTCTTCATCGGACGCTCGATCGCTCGAGGACACCGGGAGACCCGGACTTCGCAGCATTTGCTGTCTGTAGGAGGCCTTTTCACGGCGGATCCCTGTGGACTCGAGGACGATTCCACATCTTCTTGTTGATGACGATGAGAGCGCCTGCGATCCTTTTTTTACGCGAGTTGATCCGGCGTCTTCTTCTTCTCTGGTGTTAAGACATCATTTAGAACAGCGTTGTCGTACGACGAGTTGATCGGCTCATTGTCTATTTCCCTCGAATTTTGAGTTCGGCCGTCTGGCCGCGCCACGTCCCCCGCCATCTTGCCCTCGAGGCTCATACAAGCGCGGGTATTGATTCGAACATGCTTCCACATCACTCGCCCCTTTCAGTCGACAGATGTTCGGCTGCGGGGCGGATGGGTTTGAAGCTTCCTGAGCGCGTCATCTAGCACGGAAGCCTACTGATCCTCCTGGCTGGACATGCCCGGACACAGCCCTCCTGGTGTTAGTCACGGAGCAGCCCAACAATCTGAACGCGAAGGGCCGCCTCCTGGTTCCTCACGTCTCCGTCTGACGAGGCTTGGCGAAGCGCGGGTGTTCCCTGAACGCAGCTGAAATCCAGTCCTGTGAGGTTCTCCCACCCCGTTGTACATCCACTCAAAGGATTCTTCTTCCTCCCTCCCTTCCACGGCGGGGCTGAGTCAGCGCTGCCGCGGCTCAAATGTGGTAATACATCGAAATCACACCACGGCCGAACGAAAAACGCCCTGTAGATGGATGCTTCATAACGTTCTTGTTCCAAACTGTGTGTCTGCGACTCCTGCCATGTCGTTGTCATGGCAAACCAGAGGGAGTTAGAGATAAAAGGGAAAGCACAGCTCTTTGCAGCCAGGCAGCTGCAAGTCGATGTGTCGCGAGACACAGGAGGAAAACGTGACCCTCCCAGCAGATGCACAAACCCCGGAGGCTTTACAAGCCGGAAAAGCTGCCTCTGTAAATACTCAGAAGTAGGAAGTGAAGCGTGTCACAGTTGTGTGTCTGCAGTACGAGCAGACACGCGGCGAGGGCGGCGCCTGACGCGCAGGATTCCGTCCGAGGGAAAAAAAAGCTCGAGATGTACGAGGGTTCTTATGGGTTCTTATAGGTCATGTTAGTTCATTGGATAATCCTTGATTG
This sequence comes from Fistularia tabacaria, assembly GCA_901007705.1. Classification (NCBI taxonomy): domain Eukaryota; kingdom Metazoa; phylum Chordata; class Actinopteri; order Syngnathiformes; family Fistulariidae; genus Fistularia; species Fistularia tabacaria. The sequence goes on along the minus strand of CAAKHD010013566.1, from coordinate 29,042 downwards.
TTTATTGTTAGTCCCTAGCACACTTTTGTGAAGGATTCTTCACCTGCCCCAGGACTACAGATGTATATTAGCTTGTCGCTAACTCTGGCGTACAGCGTGCGTCTCTTCTTTTTAACATTTGTGTTTTCTGCACACTGTCCTTGTTGAAAGAAACTGATAAATGAATATGAGCAGCTTTTGGTGTAAAATGCCGAGCTGCAAATGAACGCTGTGGCAGAAAGAGGTCTGCTTGTATTCATGTTTACTGGCACTGCTGTTAAGATAAGATAATACTTTCTTGATCCCCATGGGGGAAATTCAGGTGTGGCAGCAGCAACATTTGAGGGAAAAGATTGTCGCACTGCTGTGACAAAAGAATTTCCCCTCTGTTATCTGATCACAGGGTCAGGAAGCGGTCATTTTTCCTCACAGGATCCAGTGTCTGACGTCCATGAACGCCACCTCGGTCCTCCTGTGTGATGTTCAAGCCCTGGTTTTGAAATGGGACATTCAAACATTGAGTGTATGTTTTGTTGAAAGACGGCATGGAGGGCGAGAACCAACGAGTCCTTGGCTTGATTCGTCCTTTATTGAGATCCGCTGTTCAAACGGCACCGATTGACAGAAGCATTGATTAGCCTCCGAAATACACCTCCCTGATTGGTTCCATTCAAACGAGAGAAGAGGCAGAATCTTCACTCTCGGTAGTTTACAGCTTTACAGTTACATTCCCTTTTTCATGTTTTTACTTTACAACAGCAAGCGGCCTCGCAGGTGGAAGAGGAGCTCCGGTCTCGGGTCTCTAGCCAAGAATCGACGTCAGAGTGTCCTTGAGCCCTGGTGGGGGAAATGAGAAGAAGTTGGCACGGGTGAAGAAGAAGAAGAAGAAGAAGAAGAAGAAGAAGAAGAAGAAGACAACCCCCAGCCAGCCCTCAGGGCAGCTCTCGGGGAAAGACTCTAAAACCCCTGACAGGCAGAAGACCTTCGTCCACAAAGGACTAGTTTCTGGGTTTGAGTCTCAGCCGTGGGATCTGACCGACCACAGACCTCGCAAAGGTTTTGAAAGTCAAACTTCCACCCCATTCTTTTCCCATCATTTCCCATTGTTCTTCCTTCCTGCCGCTCACGGGTTTCCTGTTTCTCATCTACTGGTTGCTGACTCCGTCGAACGGGGAGGCAACACAAATACTTGCGGTCGCATGAAGGACGTTTCCAGGAAAGGGCCGAGACGACGTGAGCGCTGCCACTCTTAAGATTCCCTTCCAGTTTTAAGTCCGCGGCTTGAAAAGTGTCGATCAGCTGTCAATCATCAGGTTCTGCGTTCCTCTTTGTTTTTCACGCAGCTAAATCTTTTCTCCCTCCCCGAAGGCTTCCTGGAGCGCCCGCTGCCTCTGCACGTGATCTGTCTTACGATACTTCTGGGTTTGCGGCCGAAGGTGCGGCGGAGCTCCAAGGCGTCGGCGGGAACTCACCTCCTCCGCCGCTGTCGCCGCCCAGCCCCAGCGGCAGGTCTCCCAGGCTGAGCGAGCCGCCGCCGCCGCCGCCGCCGCTCTCCTCCTTCTTGCCGCCGTCGCCTCCCTCGGCGGCCTTGTCCCCGCTGAGGATACTCTTCACCTTCTCCTCCACAAATTCACCTGGAAGACAAGCGGCCGCTCGGGCTTTAGATCCCTTTGGTTTTCTCTGTGGTGTTTCTCAGACAAAGCACCTCGGACGAAGCGTCTGAAAAGGTCATCTGACCTGAGCTGGATCACTGACGCAATGGGAACTATCCCTGGAATTCATCCCTTTGTTGCCCCGAGACACAACACACCCCTGGCAGCCCAAGGTGGGCAGAGCGGCTCGCCCATGTACGTGTCTCAGCTGGAGGCGGCGGGTCACCCGGAGAGCCTCCACGCTCGGAGGAGGCCGTCAGGAGAGGCCGCAGAAACAAAGTCACCAACCTGCTTTTGCTCCCATGGTGTCGACCAAGCTGTCGCTGACGAGGTTGCCGAAGTTCATGTCTGCTGCCGCGCCGTGACTCTCACTGGGACTCGGAGGCAGGAATGTCGGGGTTCTTAAAGGCCTCCCGCCGTCAGGACCTGCAGGACGGACCGGTCGGGCCCGTCTGCCTGCAGGGCGTGTCGCAGAAGAGATGTTCCGCCCAGACACCGTCGGGCTGATGGAAAATTAAGTCAGTGTCAGTGTGTGTGTGTGTGTTTGAACAAATGTTAAAATATTAGAGCACCAATAAGGGTCATAGATTTGGAAACTGGTTTCAAAAGCTGGACCAGAGAGCACACACACACACACACACACACACACACACACACACACACACACACACACACACACACACACACACACACACACACACTTTCTCTCTCAGCTGGGCTCACCACCAGACCACGTATGAGTGCACACACTGAGATGGAT
>CAAKHD010013564.1:12173-115971 GCA_901007705.1 Fistularia tabacaria | reverse complement strand
AGAGAAGTTCAAGGTGGGGGTGGGACTTCATCAGGGATCAGCTCTGAGCCCCTTCTTGTTTGCAGTGGTGATGGACAGGCTGACAGATGAGGTTAGACAGGAATCTCCATGGACCATGATGTTTGCAGATGATATTGTGATCTGTAGTGAGAGCAGGGCACAGGTTGAGGAAAATCTTGAGAGGTGGAGGTATGCTCTAGAAAGGAGAGGAATGAAGGTTAGTCGCAGCAAGACAATATATATGTGTGTGAATGACAGGAACCCGGGTGGAACGGTGAGGCTACAGGGAGTGGAGATCAAGAAGTTGGAGGATTTCAGGTACTTAAGGTCAACAGTCCAGAGCAATGGAGAGTGTGGAAAAGAGATAAAGAAACTGGTTCAATCAGGTTGGAATGGGCGGAGAAAAGTTTCAGGGGTTCTATGTGATAGAAGAAGATCATTCAGAATAAAAGGAAAGGTTTACAAAGCAGTGGTGAGACCAGCGATGCTGTATGGTTTGGAAACAGTGGCACTGAACAAAAGACAGGAGGCAGAGCTGGAGGTAGCAGAGATGAAGATGTTGAGGTTCTCTTTGGGAGTGACGAGGATGGATAGGATCAGAAATTTGTCCATCAGATGGACAGTACATGTTAGATGTTTTGGATAGAAGGTCAGAGAAGCCAGACTGAGATGGCTTGGCCATGTACAGAGGAGGGATAGGGACTATATTGGTAGACGGATGCTGGAATGGGAGATGCCAGGCAGGAGATCTAGAGGAAGACCGAAGAGAAGATTTATGGACCTATTGAGAGAAGATATGAAGGTAGTTGGCGTGAAAGAGGAGGACACAGAGATAAGGGTTAGATGGAGAAGGTTGTTTGCTGTGGTGACCCCTGAAATGGAAAAGCCGAAAGGAAAAGAAGAAGAAGAATTATTATTTTATTTCATTTTCTTATCATTCAAAATAGTTTCTAAATTTGCACAATTTTCACTGACACATTAAGAGTGCCACAATATCGTTCCATGACACATCTTGCTATTTTAAAGATAAATAAATGTTGAAAATGATGGTTTTGTTATGAAGACATTTTCAATTGCAACTAAAGGGAACCCAAAGCTAAATTTAACCTTAACTTTAAAAGCCACCTTTGAAGGTGTCTCTCAAAGAGGGGGCAAACCAAATTGCCTCCATGCTCTCACGGTGTTGTACCCAAGTTGATTTAATGTCAAAGTGGTTTTCATGAAGGGTCCACAAGACTGGCTCCATTTATTCTGACAGCTTCTATCTGCTTGCATATCTGCAAGCAATTAAATCTTTATGTGTGGTTTATGTCCATATGTGTTTGAGTTTTTTCAGCTCTTAGAGAGACAGATTTAGTTTTAGATCTGTGAAGTTGGGAAAATTTATGATGTGAAATATTTGGTTACTACTTCTTCAAGATTATATTTCAGACTGGGAGTGGGGTTAGGGTTAGAGAGAAGACTGCATGACAACCAATTAATCATATATTATCAATCAATGGGATTTAAACAACAAGCTTTTACACTTGGGGTTTTCATGATAATGTTGACACACGATAGTTGAGAAGTCCCATGCGGACTATGAGCTCAATTTCATATTGGTCTCCATTGTTTACCTCAGACTTTCCACACAGGGCACTGGCTTAAGGATTTGTTCAGCATTGCAATGTTTTTTTTCCTTGTGATACCATGACTCAGTCCCTATCTTGAGTCGCCGTTACTTTGACTTCACATCCAAATGCATTCTTTATATTTTCTCCTCATTTGCTGCAACAATAAATTTTACCTCCATACTTGAACTTTCACTCGTCTGCAGCACAAACCAAGTGAGTACTGAGCCGTGTATTTTTGTGAATTTTTCTTGTCATAGCTATGGAGTCATTTGGAAGAAAGGAGAAACTGGCTGCTCGCCTAAAATGTGTTTGGACTTGACTCACCAATCAGATCTGGATATGATCTGTTTTTTCAGTGCCATCAAATACAGTATGCACTGCTTTAGCTGCATGCCTAACTGGACAACATAGATCGATGCGCTCCTCCAGGATTATCTTTGGCCTACAAGAAAAGAAGTGTAAACGGCTCGATCGGATAACTGTAGTTAAAGCAAAGTCTATCATAGAGCCGGAATTCTTAAAAGTCGTGTTTTTGAAGTTTCTAGACGTTACATTAATATAAAAATAAAATAATGTAGAATAGAATGCAAGATTCCAGTGCTGGTTGCATGTGATGCTACAACAGTGAAGGGAGTGGAGCTTTGGCTTGCGTTAATACAATTAATTTGGCAGTTGTTTGGCAATAAACCATAGAATTGAGAAAGTTTTCATGATTGTTTTTTACATCCTCCTCTCTATTCAGCTGGAAGCAGTCCTCTCCCAGTCGTCACATTTCAACACATTCTTTTCCATATGAATCCTCTCAATGAACTTTTTTTTCAATTGTTATTACATTCTGTTTGTGATAATTGAGTTTTTGCTTCCCATAAAAAATGATTAGAAATATCCTCTTGGTTTCAGTTGTCATGTAGGAAATGCACAGAGTTGCACAGAATATACTTGGTGGAAAAACTGCTATAGTGTGTTGTAAGAGATCTGCCTTTGCCATTTTTCATTCAATACAAACAACTGTTTAAGAATCAAACAAGAACAGGTGTCTATGAGTTATTAGCACAAAAGGGAGTGAAGCAACAGAACCAGGTAATACAAACACATCGTTCTTGTTTCACATCATGACTCCACCTGACTTTGATAGAATTACCTCACTCTTGCAGCAACAGTACGTCTACGAAAACAAAGTTATCTCAGAAGTATTGAAGAGTCATGAGTTCTTATTTTGCTCATATGGTGATAACAATAGATTAATAGTTATGTAACCTTACTGAGGGGTCTTGTACATTGTGCTGTCCACATCATCTGCAGTCTCCAGAGAGGGGCTGCTTGTAATGCAAAATACTTTTTCTGCTATATTAAATCTGGTTTATTCAACAATATTAACAATCAACATAGAGATCGAGTGAGAGAGAAGGGGGTTAGAGTAAAGCCACGCTGTCTTTTCCCATAACAACTCGTATGGTGTCGTAAAGCCAGATAGCCAAACGCCACAGGGCTTAATTTTGTGTGTATGTGTGTGTATGTCAGCTGAGGTCACATAACCCAGCTAATCAGCATCAACTGCTTGCAAATTGCCAACACGTGTAGTCTCGTTTATGTGGGGGGGGTGGCTCTGGAAGGAAACCTAATGATGAGTATTTTTGCACTGGAGATGCAATCAGTATCTTTAAATCTTGATTTGTTTCATGAATAAAGTTTGCAACTTTTGCAGCAACCCAATCTTGTATTATGGCTGCCATCATAACAAGTTGAATTTTCTTTTTGGTTTTGCTGCAGTGCATTAAAAAAAAAAGGAAACATTTCAAATCTTTTGAGTAGAAGAGCAGTGCTAAAGTCATAATAGAGAGACTGGTCCCAGTGAACATTACGTATTTGACAAAACCACTAAAAAACGGGTACTCTGAGCTGTGTGTTTGTTCTCTGTCTCCTTTAGGCTGCCCTGATGGCTACCTAAAAGTACCCTCAACACATTAAGGTACATATTATGGCGTACTATATTACTCTTTTAAAGATATGAGTCCACCCCGGTTTGTGCAGACGAGTAGCATAATGACCACATTAAAGCTGCCATTTAAATACCACCAACTCTCTCTTTTGTCATAATTATTTTAAAAGTGTATTCACAATTTTGGTACTGTCCATAAAATATGCAGGTATCAGTTAAAACAATGTCAATAGTTATGATTAGCCAAAATATATAGAATTATATCCTAAGGATGAGACCATGGGTCTTGACAGATTTTAGTTTGAGATGAGAAATCCAAATCCAGGCACCCTCCTGTGAAATAGAAGCCAAATATCCCAGAACTTTTGTTCCATAAAGAAAGTATGTTAAATTCTAAGATGATGATGTAGATGTAAATCTTGGGATGTGATCGTTTCCCAAAATCGTACAAAATGTGTCTCCCCTGCCGTTTTTTAGATCAGTAAAAATGTCTCCAGATATCGTTTGATAATTCAATGAGACTTCCCTGAAAATCAGTTGATGCAATTTTACCAGATCTACCATTTTATGTGAAATATATATGGAATCATGATGTATATCTTGAAGAAATCATATCTGGAACAAGATCCAAAATCTCAGCATTATTTTTATGGATGGATATGTGACAGATCCATAAAGTTGCGTTGTGCTGGAGCTTTGTCTTTGTCTAACATATAGTTCACAGTTGAATTTGAAGTGCTTGATACAGGATGTCTCCTGCTTAACTATAAATCCATTCTCAATGTGCTGTGACCTGGAGGCTTCAGGTTTCCATATCATGCTTATGTCTATGGAGTAGGGATCAGGATATGCCAGAAAAATATGTCAGAAATCATGCTTGTATGTCTCCCTTTGGAATCGCTTTTTAATGAGCTATGAGAAAATTTAAGATCTAGTGTCAGACTGTGCACATACATCATTTGGTGCAACGAAGATCAGATATCCAACTGTGGGAACAAATGGAGAAACATATTTCCTCGTGGATAGTGGGGGACTTCAACCGGCACTAGAAATTCTGACTCAGAGGTGACACAGCACTTGATTTCCAAAGCTCAATGCGGATTTTAACACGCTGCTTGGTTTGTTGAATGTAGCGCAATGCTCGGTGGTGTTTGACCTACTGAAAACCACACAGTCCCCTGACCGCCCTTTGGTTGCTCCCCTAATTGGTTCCTCGTAGTTTCAGTCATGATTTAGGTCTGAACCCAAAATCCCCATCTTTCCCCACCAGAGACCATAAATCTGCTTAAAGTCAGCCCAGTCAGAGCCCGGGCAGCTTGCCAAGGTCTGTGTACTGTATGCTTTGTTCACTTCCACACAGATGAGACTTTCTAATTTCATTAGCAGACAGCGTGCAGCTTCTCTTTCCTCGCTGAACCCGTCTGGCCGGAAACAACATGTAAATGAAATACAGCATCTTCTCAGGAGTGTTTCAGATTTAGTTTGTGCATTCGGTGCAGCCATGTTAAACTTGGCAACAGAGAGCTGTGCTTAGCTGCTCTGGCCCAGAGTGGCTGAGTTAAAGCTTGCCTCAGCATCCAGCTGGAGCTGAGCTCATTCCCCCTGGTCTGACTCAGGCCAGAGTGAAGAAGCAGATGATGTGTATGCGTGCATGTGTGATTATCTCCCTGCCCTGCGTGGGCACATTGTTGGACTAGAACATATACACAGAGATATGTGTTTTGTGGATCTCATCTTGACTCATATATTTCTTTTTTTCTTTTCTTTTTTAATGGTGTCCTTTGAAAAAAAAATTTGTAACTTTTGAAAAAAATGTTTGTAACTATATTCTTCAAATCTTGAATCTTGTTTGACAAGTAATGTTAATGTTAAGGTAAATTAAGTAAGATTAAGGCTTCAGTTTTAAACCTAATCAGGTCACACACATCTTAATTCAAGGGATGGGCTCCCACATAAACAAAGTTTTTCCTGCCAAAGTTTTAACATAGTGGTTAATTTTATGAAAGAGATTTCTGCATATCTATTTTTTTTTTTATCTGGCCATCTTTTGTTTTTCGAAAGCGGATAAGGAGAGGGCTAAAAGTGATGTCATTCTGTATACCCTCAACAGCAATCGTGTAATCCTGCAAGAATTAGAATTTTGATCACATCTGATAAATTTTTTTCCTCCTCCACATCTTGTTTAGGAAATACCAAATGTCATACTTTCCATATAATACTGTGAATATTGTACATAATCATTTTGGGGGGGGAGTAAATGAATACAGTAACATTAACATTTATCTATACTAATCATGGGCAAAATCAATCATAAATGACATATTTCTTTGGAATTAATTTATATTCAGGAGGCACATGATACATCACAAACCTCCAAGTAGGTAACAAGCAGTGAAAGCCTCACAGCCTTTAGGCTTAAGTGATCATCGCTTGCTCAACTAAACAACAAGTAAACAAATTAATTAACATCAGAACTAATAGAGCTCACTAGGGACCACCCACTTTTTTCTGGCCTTGGGTTCCACAAATAAATCTCGAAATAATTACTTCCATTGACTTTTAAGGAAATGGTAGCAAATCCTAGTTTTTGGCTTGGGACAATGCTACGCAGTTATGGAATACAATATGACAATAAGTATTTTATTTCTAGCCAAAGGAATGAAATCATAAATGAACTACTTTTCTATCAACCACTGTTGTAAGACCATATGGGTAATTTATGTAGCTGAACTGAATGTGCCTGTTTGTGAGGAAAAAAAAGGTTGATACATTCGGAAGTCATTGATTCTCTTAAAGCAGATACCATTGTTTCATATTCTCATAAGCCAATTTCTTTTGATGGTTATAGCATGATGGGCAATAATGGCAATCGGTTCATATGATGAATAGGAGTTTAATATGTAGAACCTAACTGCTTGTACGAACGGGATTTTATGACCTTGGGATTTACTTTGAGCCTTTGAGGTTAAAAAAAAGTCACGATTGGGTGCCCCTATATGAACAGGTGTCATCTTGTTCTCGGTACATGCTGCTACATCACCATCAGTCTTGCATGTTATGACACCACACTTGATCTTTGCTTGGATATGTATTTGTCATTTTCAGACCTTGGTGACCTCCTGGCCCTGTATTAACAGTGTGCTGTTGGTGGGTTCGCTCTCACGCAGGCATTGATAGCTCAACTCCCAAGAGGAGCAACATATCCCCCTAAATTTGTCACGAGTGAAACCGATATCTTTTTCACAAGTGAAACCAATATCTTTTATTGCCAGAATGAAGTACTGGAGTCATCAACATCAGCAGAAACAAATGGTATTGATGAGCATGCAGCTGCTAGTTAAATTTCCAGCCTGCGTGTGCCTTCAAGTGGATTTATGCAGATAACCAAGAGAGTTAATCAGTTCAATGAAAAAAAACATGTAACCAAGTGATGCCTCATAAACAGTTGATATTAATAGCCTGTGCCTTTAGACATATGCAGCCCATCCTATTTGCATAGGAAGCAAGCAGGAGATATTCTGAGAACTTTGCCTCCTCAAACACTGGCATGTTGTTTGCTCTATGGAGTATATGTATAAGCCCTCTCCTCAGCCACCTAGCTGTATGTTTATCCTAGATTAGGTCATTTGTATCCTATCAACATTATCTCCTTCTTTTCACAACATTAAGTGTGAGAGGACTGTATCTTACCGCTTACACAATTTTCCGCTCATAGTGTACAATTGGAAAACACGATATTGCTCTCTCCCAAAGCAGCTCTCTTTCTATCTTCTCAGTTTGTTTATCTGAGAACTGTGAGCAGCATGCATCCTGTATGTAACATCAGCTTTTAATTATAAAAGGCTGTAGCTGTATTTTGTATGTCTACAGTGTTTTCCCACTGTGTGTGTGCCTCTCTGCTTACCTTCATGCCTTCCTGTGTGTGTACAAGTGTGTATGTGTTTGTGTGGTTTGCTCTTGAAGGTCCACATTCATCCAGTGGGGCCCAGTGGTGGCCAGCAGCTCGCCAAGCACACAACAGAGCGCCTGTTGTATGAATGGCCCAAAGCTGCATCAGCTCTTTTTGGAGAAATGTTGAAAAATGTCTTTGTCAAGAATCCAATTTCTGCATGGAACATTCAGTGCACTCTTAGCCTTCTGGTCATTTTGAATCACCCATTAGCTATTGGAAATATGTGTGAATACAGGCTAACAGTTTTGGTCAAGAAAAGTGGTTTCTTTTCAGCTTTGAAAAAACTTTTTTTGTTAAAAACCTGTCTTCCCACTCATGCATGCCCACAGTGATATATTGCAACCAGAGGTTGTGACACATAACTAAGTCATGGAAGAGCAAGAAGCAGCTAAATCTCAAGAGTTAATTTTGTTGAAAGCTCTCAGATTGTCATTGAGCTCATCTTTCCATTTATTTGGGCAAAAACATTTTTTTTCTTTAAACCATTGCAGGAAAGATGAAGACAATCTTCATTAAACTAATCATTTACATGCCTGAATTAAAAAAGATGCAGGAAGAGTTGTGCTTTAATTAAGTTGTTTTAATACTGATAATGAACTTACTAAGATTAAAGCTTTGACTTGACAATCACAATAATTGCCTTGCAGATACGGCCCATTACTCACTGATTTATTCTATTTATTTATTTATTTATTTATGCTGCTGCAACTAATTCGTTTCAAAGAATACACCATGATAATGCTAAAATATAGGGTTTTCAGCCATTTGACTTAATGTGAAATTGATGATTTGATATTTTTTCTTATTTGGTTTTTGTCTATTTCTGCAGTGACAACTATGTCCTCGTTAAACTATTGCATTCTCCTCGGTCTCAAAAAACAAAGCTTGCATGGATCAAGTGTCAAACAACTGCTATATTTTGTGCCTTCAACACTGGCCATAAGGCTGCAACAGAAGGCAATGTGTTTCCAGATTATCCAATAGATCAGAAACACGTTGACATCACAAATACTGGCTCTAAATATAATTGAAGAATTTCTGAGCCAATTACAATCAAATTTTGGAAGTCAGAAAAGTTATGTGCATGTAAATTGTTGCAAAGTGAGAAAAAATTCCTGTATAATGAGTCAAAAACAAATGGCAAACTACTGTAAAAGAACAGAGCCCTGCAACTGCTGTATTGCTTCAATTCCCTTTGAAATTGCACAAAGAAATCTTTGGTCAATGCTTGTCACTCTGAAAGGGAGGCAAACGCTCAGCTCTATTTCTTGGTAAAGTGGCATCGGATTATATCGCATAAACAATTTCACTGTGATTATACCATTCTGGAAAGATCAGATTAGACAAAGTTGGAAAATTGGCAGAAACTTTGGTAGATAGATCCATTTCTATTATTTTGTGCTGCACTGGTGACTTGTATCACTAACCATGGATCCAGCCTTTTATACCAACTGAAAACGTTTTAGATGACACCAGTATAGCTACCGAATCAGACACTTTGCAGTGAATGGAGTTAATGGCCCCATCTAACTGTGAAGTGAAAGTTTTATTTAAAGAATGTTCCACACTGAGTAAAACTTTTTAAATCAGTTTGGCAACAAACATTGATGTTTATTGTTGAGAGTTATTGGTGGAATAACACTCATTTAAGGTATTTTGCCCGTTTGCCCTTCTTTTAAATTGTGTTTGAGTTATACAGGGTTGAGGAAACCAGACTGATTTTCCAGTTACATGGTACCTCATCAATGGCCTGTTCAGTCTAAGCGTCTTATTTCAAGGTTTTCTTCTTAAATGTGCACAAATAGAGTTGTGGAGAGAAGAAATATTGGGAACACTTGGGAACGGTTTCTGTCCGTGATGATCCATGAAACAAACCCTCCTTTTTTTCAAACTGATTTTAGCATCTATAATCAAAACTCAAAAACCAAAATCAGTGTTGTGAGTATCCTTCATTAATATCATTCATCTCGATAAACTGTAATAAGCAGCATTTATATTTCATATTTCAAACCCTTGTGGCCTACTGGAGTTCAGCTGCTGGGACTTATTTTAAGACATGTTTTGTCACATAAATAGCAAGCTAGTTGAATATGTATTGATATTGTGTGGTTGACATCAATGTTTTCTCAAATAAATAGCTTTTCAGTAATATATCTCTCATTGACCAAGTACAGGCTCTAAAGAGCCTTGTGCCTGAGAAAAGCTGCACTCTGCTCCGCTGTGATTGCTATTCAAATATCAATGTATACAAAAGTTAGAAAATGTATCAAGAATAAATGCTAAACCCCACAAAGTTTAAGCCAAGCTGTCTTGTTCTTTCAGTCAAAAGCTAGTCATTTTAAATGGTTATATCCAGGTCAAAAGTAGTGCTGCCCAAAAGGAAATGGAACACTATTTTTTAAACCTGTGAATATCCGATGGAACGAAATCAATCCAAATGTATTGCAACCAGCGCCTCTATCATCTGACTGCTATATTTTAATTGGGTCAGATTGAGCCAGTCCAAATGTATTGCAACCAGCGCCTCTTTCATCCGACTGCTATATTTTAATTGGGTCAGATTGTTCTCATGACAGCTGAACTCTGAGGCAGAGCAGAAGGCAAGACTGATGGACAAAGGCATGAGGGAAATAAACGCAGTAGAAAAAGTAAGCAAGCTTTTTCTATTTTCAATTTAACAGCTCGGCTAAACGCAGGAGGACACTGCAAATGGGTTTTGGAAGTTAAAATCAGTTTTTAGAGAAGAACATCCATCTCAAATGGGTGACACACTTGAGACAGATTTTTGGCCAATCCAAACATACTAATACTTTCGAACACTTCTCCAAATCAGATGATATTGTTTTAATGAGAAATAGACAGATATCCATTTTCTTTCTTATTGGAAAATGGTAAAATCCATGAAATATAAAGCACAAGACTTGGTAGAGGGGAAATGATAAGACAGTGTCCTCGGATTTCTTGAATGCAAGGAAAGATGTACAGTTGTTGTTCTTTGGGCGTACATAATTGCATTATTTAAGGACGTATCTTGGTTTTGCTAATCTGATCTACATCAAATCGCTCGAATGCACGCAAACCCAGTCATCTCATGGTACAAGATATCCATAAACTAATCTTAAACAAGTGGTTTTTCCCCTCTGGTCCCTCTAGGTTTGATTTGTATTATATCCTCAAAATCTTCAGCTCGCTTCAACAGCATAACTCTTCATGATGGCCGGATTTGGGCTAAAGCTTCTGACAGTACAGGATATCTGGCCGATGTGTTGAGCTGAGAGACAGAGAATGTAGATGCAGGAGAGGTGGAGAGGACAAAAGGGGGAGGAAAATTGAAAAAGTTCTCAGTAAGTTTCAAGTGATATGGGTGTAGAGGATGAATAATGTTGACGCTTTGATCCCAGACGATTAATTCGGGACAGTGCATCGATCCTTTTTTTCTCCGTCTGTCTTGAATTTTTTTTTTGTGCTCCTTTATTCGCCTCCACTGTAATGCCCTCTGCTTCTCTGGCCTGACAGCAGTGCACAGCTGCAGCCACAGCTGTGCGTCAGGCAGCAGCAGACCCTGCTCTTTATCAAGGTGATCGGTCACATCTGGCGTCATTACTTCCACCTTGGGGTTGTCCGGAGGGAGGAGGGGCAAGGTATTGGTGGGCAGGGGTGGGTGGAGATTGGGGTATTAAAGCTTTGGCTGAAAGCAGCATGACTCTGTTTGTGTTTGCTGGCCGGGCTCCACCTCCTTAAGCTGTCTGGCCCAGAAAATATCTTCAGTCCAGCACATTCTTTTCGGTGTCTTTTTGGGGATGTAATGCCCAGACGTATGACAAATTGCCAGTTGGTCATCTTGTTAAGCGATGAAAAGATTTGTCTTTGATAGTTTGGCTTTGATAGCAATCCAAAATATACTCCATGTTAATAGCCGAGTATCAAACTTCTACAGTGGAAGAGATGAAAGGGTCTCGCTGGCACTGAGCGCTGACTCCGATTAAATATGTCTACTTCATTGCTTAGTCTTTGATAGACGCACTGTTACGGATTTAAGTCAAAATTTTTCCAGTGTTTATATTACTCAAATTAAAGTTAGGTTTTCAAAGAAGTACTTGGTTTGTTTTTTCTCCGAAAATTTGTCTTGCTGCAGGCATACTGTTGTGGTTCCTTACCCAAGCTGAGGTACAAGAAAAACCCAAACTCAAATAGTGTTTGTGAGTGGTGAGGAGTTGAGATGAGTGATGTCTTGGATGGGAAAAAATATTTTGATTTGAAGCAACACTGCACAGAGGGAATATAAGTTGACAGCTTACCCTTTTGTTCGCGTGTTGTTTTTTTCTTAATAAAATTGTGGCTTAAAAATCGATCACAACATAATTTAATATCAGAGGTAAAAATTGATGAATGACAACATGCCATGATAGTTTATTATTGCAATACTGGACCATCTCTGTAGCTCTGCAGCATTGTTATTGAATTAGTGCTCATTATTTCTTAAATTGTAGTTTTTTATAAAGGCAACGGTATTGTATATTCATCATAACTACATCGGTAGCCAATGCTTTATGATGAACTACAATATCTAATTTTTCTACTGTTACGCTGAAATGACCTGTTCATAGTTGTTGCAGTGTGTTTTTCTTTTTAAAAGAAAAGAGAAAAAAAATGTCATTATGTTTTTCTTTTATTGATGGAGAGACATGTAAAATGTTTCCATAAGGAAAAGAACAAGTGTCATTTGATGTTCCGGATTACTAACGTTTGACATAAACATCTCACATAGACATCTCTTATCTATCCTCTCATGTACAAGAGCTTTAAGCCTACAAAAGTATTGACAAACCTGGCACACTCCGAGATACCTGTGCACTTTTTCCCATAATACCCATTTCCTTTGTTCCTGTTATCTACAGATTCAAGTGGTGTGGAGGATGCATTGAAACTTTCTGTATTTGCGAAGTGGCCTATAAGCAGTAAATCGAAGCCAACGACAAATATATTCAGGACTGCTGTACACATGCTGAGTGGCGTGTTATATGGAGGCTAAGTAACAAAGGCTTTGTAAGGCTCCATACACTATGTAGCCAGTGCTAATTCCTTGCACATGTGCTGAGTAGCCTAGTATCCCTCTGGCTCTCATCCAGGGGTGTTTTGATCCAGATGCCGATACAAGCTCTGAACTGATGTGACCTCTTTGTGGCATAAGGATCCGGATCACAGACATGTGCCCCAGTATGTGTATACTGTGAAAGTGTTGCTGGCAGGAGCGCGCTGATGACGTTCCGCAAGGGTAAAAACCTGTGTTTAGCCATTTAGGCTGGATGGGTGAGGAGAGGGGAAAGGATGGTTGTTCTGTCTTTTCCTCTCCTTTCTAAGGGGGGAATAGAATTGTAACAACCCTCCATCTCCCTCCCAGAGGAACCAGTTTCCTGCTCTGCCTGCATGCTGAAATCAGATCCCTGCGACACTGAGGCCTTGTTTTTCTTGGCGGGAGCCGCACACAGACGCTCAGTCAGAACTGAGGCTCCTGACCAGTTCCATTCCCCACCATCACCACCTTTCTCTTTTCCTTCACTCTCCCACCACACCTCTGTTCTCGTGTTCAGAAATTGACAAGGAAACAAGACCTTTATCCACATTCCCTCTTAACCACTTTTACACTACCACATCGTAAACATTTGACAGATAAAACTCAGAAAAGGTTGTGATGGGGAGAGATGCTAGACTTTGCATTTTTCTCTAACCATTTTGGGGCTGTAATTTGAGCACAGCCTGTTCAGCCTGTACATATTTTAATGATATTTAAACATCTCCAGATGTAATTTGAAACTGGGCCAAACAAATACCTCACAAAGCTTTTAAGATTATATTTATGTCTGCAGCCGAGTGACACATTGTGTTTTCAAGATAACTTTTACAGTAATTTTTTTCCTAATGCCGAAAGACCAGAAGGGTTTGTCGGTGTTTAACAGAACAGCATTCCTCTGAGTTCACACACACAATATTTCCCTCCACTTCATTCAGCTTGGTACTTTGCTGTCCCCCCAGCTTTGCCCAAGTGAGCCGAACCCGACAGTTTGTGAGTGATGCAGAATAAGTGTCTTGTTTTCAAGAGAAGCTCTGCAGCTTGTGGGAACAGGGTAGTGCACACAGCTTGAATGACAGAAAAACGTGCAATCTGTTCAGTCTGCTCATGGTCATCTGAGCTTGAAAAGCTGGAAATCCAAACTTTCTTTTGCAAATCTCAACACCTTTTTTTTCAGTGCCAAAGTTTTGCTTCCTGTCTAGTTCCACAGACAGATCAGCATTAAAAATGAAAATAACCATAGCGATGGCTTGTGCTGGTCAGTAAAATGAATTCATACAAATTATACCACAAATTTCAAACAACATTGTCATATTCATAATGCCATAAAACTGCAATTGCTATTGACAAATGTATTTGAGTTTGAATAAATATTATTATGTTATTTAAGAAAAATTAACCCAGACATTCCTTTTTCTGCAAAGTGCAAAGTTAACTGTATTATGTGCTTGAATTTAGTTTTAAAATAAATTTGTAAGAAACAAACAAAATCAAGCTTTTAACAAAAGTTTACTTTGTCATTTGAGCCCTTGTGATTAAACATCTGTTAGCTTGTGGTACCGATAGATTTGCCATTGAATTGGTTTGCTGTTTGTAAGTCTATTCTGTTTGATTCGTTTGGCTATTTGGACTACCGTTTTTTCTTAAAAATTGCAAACTGTTACAAGTGTATGACATTCTAAAAGGATCTTCCCACAGGAGTTCTGTACCCAGAAATCAAAGTAATTGATCGAAGTTATCTCTGACTGCTAACTCCAACTCCATCTGTCCTCCTCCTCCTACCTACAGCAGAGCATAGATGAAACCCATATGCCAATGGAAAAGGCGATGTGAGTTAGTGAATCGAAAAACAGCCCTACGCTTGGATTCCTCCTGTTTGTCATGCAATGTTTTCCACTGAGGTGCTAGTGTGCTGCACAGAGAGGAAGGATAGGGCTGTTTGGGTAAAAATAGGAGTGGAGACACACCACCTTTCCCACCCCGATGGAGTTATCGCACGAATTACAGCTGTTCAAATACAAAGACCTGCCTTGTACTTTAGCCGACATACATTGACCGCAGCCCCCAACCCCACCCCACGACTCATTATGCAACCACTGACCCTCCTTTTTTTTATCTCTGCATTTCTTTTTTTGTCAACACTCCCTAATTTGATTTCAGCCTCGGCGGACGCTACAGCTTGATCTTTGCACATCACAATGTTGTTGTTCCTGTGTGTTGTAAAATGTTGTTGTGTTCCCAGCTTTCCCATGGCTGGTAATTAGAGGCGTGTGATGTGTGGGCCAAAGCGGGGTGGAGGGGCAGGAGGGTCGTGATGTGATGGTTTGGATGAGGCAGTATAACCCCCCACCCCACCCCAACCCACTCTAACCCCGGTGTGTCGTTCCATTCGAGGCCAAATTAAAGCCCTTGCTCACATTCACATTCAGTCAGAAGCTCCCCTCTGCGGCCGCGGAGAAACAGCTGCGCAGACTCCACACTGTCTGTTCTCTTCAGTTGTTGTTGCCACTGCTTGGTGAGAAGGTCTTTTTTCAGAGTTTTACATCCCCCTTCAACAGAACACACACACACACACACACATACACACTCACATTAGACACCAACAGAGAACTGCGAAGACATAGCAAAAAAACAACCATCTGCTTACTCGGGAGGCGGTGTCCTTGTTTCATCTTTCCCTTATCAGGGCTGCATAATAAGGCGCAATTACAGAAGAGATAGCACAATGTGGATAACAAGCCAGCAAGACATGGAAGTGAGTAATGGCCTGTAAGCAGATACTCTCTGGCCTGTATTCTTTGATGGGAAAAAAAATGTGTTCCTCAATGACCTGAATGAGCCCGTCCATAATTATGTGTTATTTTCTGATCTGAATGCCGGTCAGACTTTCCACCTCATCCACAATCTGATCAGACATTTCTCCATTATAATTTGATTGAACTGTTGTTTGAAAACGGCAGATTGAGATGGATAATTGCTCATTGTCATCTGTCAATACTTTGTGATGAAGTTTTCAGCATTTTCGAAGTGAACGCAAGGGTTAGCGGCCAGTGAAAACAGCCTCCCACTTATTTATATACAACTTTCAGCTGGTGCTCTGAAGATGTATGCGTATAATGTATACAATGTGTCAAGATTTCAGATTTGTAGGTGGGAAGTATGCTTGCAATTTAAAGCCATAATTACGTGGAAATGAGACGCTGAAGTTAAACATCCCAAACACTCTGAAACATATTCATCAGCTCTGTGGACGAAGACAGGTTTCTGTGCTCCACAGAAGACGGCGTGTTACTGCATCGTGGCGTGAATGAAAGGGCTTCTTGAATCCATCTTGAGATTTTTCCGCACTGTACAGTATAAAGTCAAGTTTAATATCGTGTGGCAGTCGCCTCTTCCCAGAGAGGTGAGTTGAAATGATTAAATGGTCCACAGTGGTTTCTACGAGTAACATGTTGGTGGGCTATAAGGGCGAGGGACAAGGCATCACATCTAATCCGGCCTAAATTTAAACCTGTGGACAGACAAGTCTAGCCAGCGGCCCGCCTCATTCCAGTCACTTATTATCCACAGAATGAAAAACACAGGAGAAGGGGGGGGGGCATACAGAGAGAGAGCAAGAGAGAAAGAGATAGAGAGAGAGACAAAGCCCCGGGCCTTTTTAGTCCATCCTCCTCCTACTCCTCTGCTTTCTCTCACCTCGCATATTGTGTTCTTTGCCTTTGTCTTTTCAACTCCCACTTTAAAAATATTATACATTATCGTCTAGGATGTGTACTTCCAGCCTACAGGTATTCTCCAATTGGATGAAAACCTGTTTTTATCCATCTCACGGTCACTGTTGTGAGCCCTTTTGGAGATTCACCTTTTGGCTTGTCAGCATAGTTCTGGGGAATTTTGAAAGTTGTCGTTTTCAAGTGTTTGTTCCAACGAACACGTCAAATCTCTCTTCCATGGATATAAAACAATGCTGACTCAATTTGAACAACAGCTGTTTTCGTTTCGTGTTACGAACACCTGGGAGGGTGTTTTCCATAAAACTCCTCAGACACACAGGAAATAATGTGTCTCACTCTTTCAACTGGCTTGTTTGGAATCACAGTAAATAAAATGTGAAGCAATAGCGGTAATAGGCACCCTGCCTGAAAAGACAAAGAGACAAAGAGAGACAAGCACAAGGAAATAATCCAAGATTCAGCCATGACAAGAGGAGCACAAAAAAAATCTGAACGATTTCTTTTTAATAAGCAGATTAATTTCATCGTGTTTTGGTAAATTGATAGGCAGACTGTTCTGGATCGATTTGTAGGGGATTATCATAATTGTTGTCTATTGTTCTCGAACGTGTCTGGTCTCTGAAAGCTTTAGCTGTTCAAATTGTACAATAGATCGGACAGTCTCATCGGGGGACTGGAAACAGCTCAAAAAATCTGCAAGCATTTGAAGAAACAGTACCGATATTATGCTGCATTTGTCTCCCCGGTTTTATTGCTGCACTGAGAATTTGTTTGACTTTTATGTGAGAATGGAAAAGGAGATTTGTGCGTATGCGCTGTTGTATCCTCAGATTGGAGCACACATGGCTCGTGCCCTCCAGGATTGAGCCGGTTAGGAAACATCCGCCCAGAGCTGAACAGACCCAACGAGCCTGATCGCTTCATAGACAGACAAGATGTGTTTCCGTTCTGGTCCTGTCTACCTTCCTCTTCTGCATTGTATCCTTCCTCCCTTTCATCCCTCTGTCTTTCTATTCCCTCTTCTTGCTCTCTATTCATTCTTCCCCTCTCTGTAATCAAGGCTGTTTGAAGTGGGCCGACAAGACGGATTAGAGTGGGACCTTCGGGGTCTTTGACCTCGAGTGAGCCGGGGACGAGTAATTAGACAGCGAATTAAGAGGAAGCCTACACTCCCCTGCCACGACCCCAGCCCTTCTCCCCCCTGCCTCTCTGAATTGTACGCCTACAGTATTTGAAGCCAGTTACTACTTAGATTTGCATTTACTTTGGTTAGGTTTCTGTTTTTTTGTTTATGTAGTGGCAAAAATGTCTAGGCTATGCATTATATTGGAAGCAGAATGAGCTGTCTGAAAAATTCTTTGACATAATTTTCCCTATCAAAACCAAATTCAACCCATATAAAAAGCAATCATAAACCATGATGATTTTATATGTCAACCCAAATGAACAAATTTTATGAAAATTCTCGCCTGCAACCAAATCACCGTGTGTTAAATTCACAAGATGACTTTTTGTAACCATTAATGCCAATATTTGCTTTAGTATATTGCGCATTGAAGGGGGGAAAATGGCAAAAGACAAAAAGAATTAGGCAAAAAAAATTTGTTTGTGGGGACAGACAATATCTAGTTAAATAGGACAATTATTTGGTTAGCAGTCAAGGTTTTCCAGTTCGTACATTTTTTAACGTGTTGTAATTCTAATTGTCATCCAAGTCAAACTAAATAACTGTGCAGAGTTCCTTTACTTTTTTTCTTTTATATTGTGTGTCCATTTTCGATGAAAAGCCATATAAATGCAGGGCCAGATTTGGCAGCTAAATAAAAGTGATTGCATGATATATTTATGTGTTTGTTGTGTGCACGCATGCTCACACAGCACAGTGTTGTGTTGTTATAAAGAACAGTTAAAGCAATCTCAGCTGAGACCAGGCACTGTTTTCTTAAACAGAGCCCGTCTCGAGAAGCGCCCACTTGGCCAAATATGGACATCTGTCTGTCGTGGGATTCTATGAGGTAGAGGAGGGCGAACCTTGACCAGAGAGCTGACAAGTGGCATGACCCCCTAAACTCCCCCCTTTCATAATGCCTTTGTAATAAAGTTAACATCCTGCTTTCTTGTCTTTCTCCGTTTTTTTTCCTTGCAGGTAAGAGTCACTACGAGTGCTAAAACCCCTTTTGAGATCTGCCATGTAAGTCATACATCACTATTTTTGGTTATCTATCCTTCGCCACCACCTCAACAACTTCAGTTCCTGTGTGTGTGCGCACGTACTCCGTGTGCGGGTGTTTTGTGATATCCCAAAGGTTCACGTTGTTGTGACAGTCTCTTGAATTGCAGAGTGTTAGAGGATAGTGTGTGAATTGTAATCTGGGAGCTCCCATTTCTTCATTCCGTAGTCTGTGTCACACTAATAATGCCACGCATCAGTCAAACCTGGCTGCTGATTAAAAGCAGAAGCCCGTACCATCGTCTTCTATTGTGCATGAGCCACAAAAGGAGTCATTTTCTGCTGGCAATTTAGTGCCAGGAGGCAAGTATTGGCTGCGCTATAATAGAGACTTAACCTCTTTTGACTTGCTCCTTTGCATAATCCTTAAGCTAGTGGTAAAGAGTCGCTTCCAGTCAGGAGTGTGTGATTATTACAAGTTTATAGTGCAGAGGTAAACAGGCGAGTGACAGTTGCTTTAATCCGTAATAATGGGTCGTGAGCAAATGCACGAAGATAAATATGTGAACATCTTCAGAAATAAAAAGAAATTCACTTTGAGGAATCATGAACTGCGATATCTGTCCTTTAGAGCTCTTCTGCTTCTTTTTCAGCACCACATCCCACACTTGAACTATACTCAATAGATAATCGAAACAATAATTAATATATTTTTAAAGTGACATTTATCAAGGTGCTCTACAAATGACAAAAACAAGATAATATACTTACAATTCAGTTTAAAATAAATGAATGGAGCACCACAAACATAGATGTACATATATTATGATCGGCATAACAAAGTTTCATGTAATACCTCCTGCTTAGACCCAGATAACAAATCAATGAATTAAAGTCATCACAGTGTTTTAAAAAAAGCAACACATTTCTCCTTCAAAATCCTTCATATTTCTTTAGAGGCAATATATGCGGTTATTTCTACCACATGAAGGTTGGCCATAATTCTTGCGTTTCATAGCTTTACATTTATTGCAGCAATTAAGGGCTCTTTAATGAATCATGCTCTGAGCCCCGGGTCCCATGGCAGTACTAATGTGTCCCGTGGAAGGGTCGATCTTCCACTGTGATATTCTTAGTTGTCTCTCAAATAAATCCCAAGACATGACAGTCCTGGAATATATGTATGTGACTCTTGTCTTTAAATGTAGGACATATGCGAGGGACTAAATCCTCTCTGTGGCCGTTCTTTGTTGAGAAAAGCTCTTGTAAAGTACGTGAGACGATAACCTGGAACACTAAGTGACAGCTTGAGCTTGAGTTGAAAAATGACATACTGAACCCCAGTTTTAAGCTATAAAAATGTTTCCCAGATCATTTTCAGACTCTACATTCATTGTGAAGTTTTCATTGGCTGTGTGTGTAATCGTATGTGATTTTGGGCGTGTATAATGAAATGGGATCTAGAGGATGACGGTCTCACGGAGCAATAGTCAGGTTTGTCAGGATGCACAGGATAAGGAAAAGAGTGTGGCGTCTGTGGTCACTTCTACACAACTTGTTTAGACCAGAAATCATACACTGACATTATTTCTTTGCGACTGAATGACAACTATGCTGACCCAAAAACAGTAGAACATTATTATTTTGTTTTTGGCCATGGTAAAATTATTTTTGGTCTCGCAATTACCAAGGGGACCGGTCACTATTCAAATTTGATGATTTTTTTTTCATCCCATCCCTGTGAAATGTCATATTTCCATTTTACCTTCAGGAAATAAAATCTTTTCACTGAGTTGCCTAAAACTTGCACAGAATCATAACACTATAGATGAGAGAATAACTTTGCAGAGCACCGGTCCTAAAGCTGTTATTTCTGGGTCTGCACTAACTCATCGACTGATTCAGACAGAATATTACAGAGGCATCCATTGGGATAAAATGATGAAAGCTTGACATTTTATATCCAAAGGCAAAAGGTTTGCTGGGAAAGTTTTAGTGGGTTCTGCAAACTCGGTCCATTTTCAAATGCCAGATTTTCAAAATGTAAACATTACATTTGACACTATGTTCGCGCAAATCCTATTGTCTAAAGGATAGATCTGAATGAAGACTGCAAGAGTTTTTGTAGTTAGAAAGTAAGGAGTGGAAGGATTTTTCTTTTCCGTCTGTTATAGCTTGAATAGCTACAAATAGTAGTAGAGTTTTAACTTGAGTAGTTGCACTTAAGGTGGGATCAAGTTAGTGAGGTTACATGATTTATCTTCAAATAACCCTAATCCAGGGAGAAAAAAGGGAGCTAAACGCTTTCATCAAGGAGGTGCAGTGGATAAAGACATCAAAAAGATACTTTTTTTCCCCTCTACTAGCTG
This sequence comes from Fistularia tabacaria, assembly GCA_901007705.1. Classification (NCBI taxonomy): domain Eukaryota; kingdom Metazoa; phylum Chordata; class Actinopteri; order Syngnathiformes; family Fistulariidae; genus Fistularia; species Fistularia tabacaria. Next base: position 95,123 of record CAAKHD010013564.1, on the reverse strand, counting down.
CTTGTCAAGTTTGGCAAGGTCCCTCCTCTTTTTTTAAGAGAGCTTCAGACATTTGTCTGGAGGTAAATTTACTTCAGGAGACAGTTAACACAACGAAACTAAGACTTGGTTCACCTTCTATCCTCTCTGGTGCCAAAAGCTGAAGCTGGAACCAATTTTAACCAGAGCTACTCATTGTGAACCTGGGATAAAAAAATTTAGGCCTTGTGGAATTTAAATGCTGCAGGTTTGGTGTCTGTCCAGAGGGAGCACAGACATCCAAAATGGTTTAAAGAACAGCTGGTTTTGTGATAGAAAGAACACGCCCTCGGTTTCATTCTCATTTCTCCAGAGATGAGGCCAATGTTTGTCAAAATAAAGAATTGATTGTCTTTTTCACTCAAAGGATTTTTGGTGCTCTGTTTGAAGGAAAAAGAAATTATTTTGTTTTCTGTTACATTTGAAACAAACATGAACTGATGTAACGGGTTGTCCCTGCCTGGATGACGGTGAGTTGTAGTCCAGTGTTGCCATTTCACATGGATGCCATGAGGGCTATCACACAATTCAAGGTTACCATGTTCTCTCTTTAATTTAACATATGAGTTTTGACTAGACTATCATTGTGCACTCAGCACTGCGCAGTAACATGGCTGGTCAAGTAGCAAATTCTGGCATAGTGGTGTACCACAGTTGCGAAGGTAAAGCCTGGTGGTGCCATGTATACATAACCTCAAGAGCGGAGGCAAAAATTACTGGTTTGTCCCAACTCTTTTTTTTTTTTTTTTTAGACAAAGGTGCCAAGCAGAGGAGCAAGAGCTGGATATTCAGCATTTTGACCTCTGATATCACCACTTTTGAAAGTTTTTTTGTGACCAATTAAAATATTTGTATTGCCTGTGACGGCTGACATCATCATCTAGCCTACTATTAGGTTTGCCTTTCTTAGAAGAAACCACTGCGTAACCTAGAGACCATGTCTAGGGTGTATTTCGGTTCCTCGGTTGGAAAGAACATTTGAACTCACTACTACACAGGGCAAGACGACCCATTGACTGACATTGAGGAACAGACCATGTTGTGCAGTCACACATCGACCTTGTTTCCTTTCCAGACCTTCATTCGTTTTGGCCAGACCACACATCCTTAAATGTTGATAGTTGTGCTGCCTTACTCATATTCTCCTTTACACAAAACCTTGCAGTCATGACCTCAGTTAGGGATCACATTCAGCCTTGCTTGGCTGCTAAATACTCTCAGTTGAATTTCGGGTTTACAACTGAGCAGGGCTTGAGGTAGCCCTCAGTATTTATAAACAGTTGTGCTCGCATTTGCTTAAAGCAATGACCTTTTTTCTTTTTTTCTTTCCAGAACATCAACAGAAACTGTCATGTAAACTGAATTTGCACTGCATATGCTTAACTCTTGCCATGTGGTTTCGTGTTGGCTGGGCTGCAAATGAAAATGCACAGTGGATGGGTTGAGCATGAGGTTACAAATGGCTCCAGCAGCCATGATAAAATATTATTTGGGCAGCTGGTAAAATGCACAGGCTATTTCCTCCCAGGAATGAAAAACCCTGTTCTGTTTTGTGCCCATCATTCTGGTGGTTAACAAGATCCCAGTGTAATCGGTGAACAGGATGCATAGCAGTCCCTGAGCTGAAGAAGGATATTTTCCAGTAAAACAAATAAAAAGACCAATCTTCGAAAACCGCTTTTTATATGTGAAATTGACATTCTGAATCCAGGATTGCAAATTGGGTGTATTATTTAATTTGCATTTCTTTTTGGCAGGAGTATAATTAACGCAGAAATTGGTTTAGAGTTCAATGTTGCTCACCGTGTTGTTCACTAATGCAGATATGCAATGCAGGGGGCGGAGAGTGGGCTACAAGTTATTCTTATCAGATGAGAAGCAAGGATCGGAATGATGGAAAGGGTGATTGATGTACCATGTGATGCAGAGAGAGGTGATAATGAGCCTTATCTTACCCATCCACCCACCCCCTGCAAAACCCCCACATCTCCAAACACTTGGTGCCATCTGCCCATCTGATTGTGCTTCATCTACTCCACAAGTGACAAACTGGCTGGGAGCCCTCCGTCTCTTTTCTGTGCTGTCTCAGTGAATAAACATATCCTCTTCATTAACCCCCGTCTTTCTGATCATTGTACTCTTTCGGGGATTTGCCATTGATTATTCTCTCCTAACACCGCCCCCCCCCCTTTTCTCTCCAGTGGGGCATCAGTATGAAATGACAGCAAGTCATTACTGGCTGGCAGTATGCTGACAGTTCTGGCTCAAATGCCACTTTACTCCTTAGAACTGCCAGAGCCGGCTTCAAGAATCAGTGATGCATCACTAGTGAAAGTGTTTTGGAAATGAATGTAGGGTCACTGATATTTATCTAGGAGAAGAGCCAGACTGTTGTGACTGTGAGATCCGAAGTTTAACAAGAGCGCCAGAATGTCAGGCGCTGTAGCTCGCCTTTAATTTAACCTCATTAAATTGCAACACAGCTAGAGGGATGTTTATGTGAGGGATACATATTCTCTTGTGTTACAATTTGCAAACAACCCGAAAAGGGCTGCATTCATGCTCGCGCCCCCGAGGCAAAGTTTGGTCATAGAATACATTGATCAGGTTAGCATTCCTCTGAGAGATTTTTAGCGTTTTAAATTTTTGTCTGTCTTAATGAGGACCACAGTGTTGAAATTGTTTAAATGCAGCTTAAAATTGACAAAATTTAGCAATAATTTTAGCTAAGTCGTTAAACCAACTACTAGGGCTTGATACAGAAATTAATTATACAATTTTAAGGTTCAATGATTTAGCAAAGAAGTATAAAATGTAATCTTTACTTTTTTTTGCTTTATGAAATATTAAATTTTTGATAGCTGCTTTTCTTCAAATTGTATGTTTTTAATTAGGTAGACAAAATGCCTTTACATATCGCACTCTGTTTTTATGCAGTAACATTAAAAAAAGGGAAAAGATAGACAGAAAATAACTATTCACAAAATAATGATCGAAAAGTAAAGCTATCATGGCTCAATATAAATAATCAAGCATGATTTCTGAATCAAAACCAAAACTGCACGCTGAAGGAAGTTTCAAGATGACAAATTCAATTAGACAACTTGTGATTTTATGAAGAATTTCAAACAATAAAAGCTCTGAATGCAAATGCCCCTTTAACTCCTCCTTGGAAAACTTGGGTATGGGAAATGGGTACTCAAACTGCAAACACTTCAAGAATTAAACATTTTTCTCATTATATGAAGCTCCACTATCCTTATAACAAGAGGACAGGAGGACATCTTGACCGAGGATGTCCAAAGCTTTTTTCTTTCCTTTTTTTTCCATTATCAGTCCAAGTAGAATTTGCTTCTGTTAACATTTATTTGGATGTTCCTCTTCTAAACGCAAATGAGGACATTGTAAACACTCCCATAAATCTTTCACAACTGTGGCTCCAGTCTGCTACGACTGTAAATATACTCACTATGTTTGGGTCAGAATGTGTCACATTGCCTGGAAAACTGGGGCAAATGCAGCTGCCCTTTCCCTGATTACCCAAAGGTTTTAAAGTTTTGAAATAATGAAATATTCTACAAAAGGATGACATGCATAAAGAGTAAACTGATGAGACACCTCACTGACATCACTAACTTAATATTTAAGGCTGTGCATTTGAAATAGATGTATTAGTTGAAATAAGGTTTTTCGAGCAAGGTCATTGAGGTCTCACAAGGGTATAAATATAACATTGTGCGTGCAGCATGCGTCACGCAGCTTGTTAGAACAATGTCAAACACGTCCATCTAGAAACCTCACTAGCCATGGGGATGAGCCCAAACTGCAATCCTGATGAGCATTTCACCTATGAAGCAGTTCATTTTTTTTTTTTCTAATTCGCTCTACAGGGAATTATGCACAATTGCTTTCTACAGTCTCCCTTCCTGCTTTAAGTTAAACTTAACAAATCCCATCAGGTCATCAGTGTTTTAGCAAAGATAAATCTAGGTACATATTCCAAATGTCAAAATGCATTGCTGGAGAATGTTTACCTGGCCTTTTCTTTATACCCGCTGTGCCCCACTGTGCCTTACTTTACTGGGATAAAAAACAACTTGCAGACCAACTCAGACTTTGTACTAGGTCCCGTCACATGGTCCCTCCTCTTAATTTTTAGCTTCTTTCCAAAAATTTCAGACGTTGGGTCTGACCTTCTGTAACTGGTAACCTCTGTAAAGACCCAAGTTAAATGAAGGCATCCCTCCTCACCTTTGGCTGTTGGCAGGACCCGGTGCTCTAATATGAGACATGTAATTCGAGTAGCGGGTGCAATGGCAGGCAGGCAGTTTTGTGCTGTATAGTGTGAGGGAAAGTGAGAGACACAAGGCCGGATGGATCTAATCCCATTCCTTCTTATCAGTGCCGACCTCTGCAAGCTGTGTGTGTGCATCTTGACCCTCTGGGGCCTCCTTTTGGAGGGGAATGCCTTTTATTTTGTTGTCCTGGTGGGACTTCAAAGGAAACACGGGGTAACACATTTCTTTCATTATCGGGAGCTTTTCGCTAATCTGTGAGAGCACACCTGATGCCCCCCCCCCCAAAAAGTGCTCTTTTTCTATTTTTTTTTTCTCTTGCCGCCACAAGGGTTAAATGCTGTGTAATCTGGCTATAAAGGAGACTTAATCCTTAACAGTTGGGTCGTGTACGCCTGCAACCCAACCTAAAGCCTGGATAAGTTCACAAGCTTGTTAATTTGTTAATCAGAGCTGGGTTTGCGGGAAGGCCTGGCAGGGATCAGAGGATGAGTCAGAGTGCTTACTGCATCTGACCTACTCTTGGGACATAAATGACATAGGTAAACATGCAAAGTCATCGATGGATGAAATCCCTGGCAAAAATAGGCCAAAACCTGCATCAGCTAAACAAGAAATTGTCCCATCTATAAGGCGAGGACTCACAGGAAGAGAAAGCTGTATTTCTGTCTTTCTGTTTTTTTTCACTGGCTCACACTCAGGGTTTCAGAGAAATGTTTGACAAAATGGCTTGTGTATCATTCACACAGGAGTTGCAACTTGTTTATCAAAGTCAAAGAGTAACCCACCAACAATATGTTTTTTTCCCTCTGATTAGGCTCTTTCAAAGTATAACATCCCCCCTACTGCTCGCACTTGTTTTTTCACTTCGGATCAAGGTTTGAATGCAGCAAAAAAAAAAAAAAAACAAGACTCTAATTGGCCAGCACTTTAGGGTTTGTTATTGGCCTCTCTGATACAAAAGGAAGGACAAACAAAAAAAACTTTTAACAGTGTAAGTGCAAAAGTCATTTTTGTTTTCAGGTCCAGCTGACAATTGAGCACTAAAAATGGCTACATTTCCATTTCCTTCAAGGGATATTTTCCTCCACTTAGCTTGGGGAATACAAAGATGTATAAACTGTAAACCCACACGGAGCTTTCTTTGAGGCATGTCAGGTCACCAGCATATGAGAGAAGTAGAACATTTTGTGTTTTATTTCCCAGTGTAGCAGTCCATCGTAGCAAGAAAATAATTTTCAGTAACTTCATTTTCAGAGCTCTGGCTCTCAGTACCAATAGAGTTGATTTGCCAAGGGCCTCTGGAACAGAGAACATAACAAGAAGTGTTTGGCTTCAGAGTGCAGTGATGGTGTGAACTTCACTTCCTGCCTCCGGCCCGTTCTCCATGTAATTCTTTCCCTGGGAATCTGCGAATGATAAAGATCAATGTGAGCATTGGATCCGTGCCCCCGACCCTAACCCTTTGCTTCATTGCTCCCCTAGTTTCCCTCCTCCGCCTCTTCTTCTGTCTTTTCTCCTCTTTCTTTAATTCTCTATTCACCAACACCATAATTACAGCAGCTCCTCAGCTTCACCACCACAATGAGCTGTTTACATTGGGCCACTTGCATCTGGCTGCTGTGGCCAGACACTCATTCCCCATTGAGCCCAGAACGAGCAGCCACACAGTCACCAAATGCACCCCAGCACGACCCAGCGCCTGGTGGGCCCGGCTCATGCAGACTTCCACCCAGCTGCTTTCACTCCACCCAAAACCTCATCGAACCATGTCAGTCATGTTTCTCTCGACCGTCTTTTTCTTTTTCCTTTTAGTTCGGGTATCCAGCCCAGCTCTGGGAAAACCATTTAATTGGTTGAAGGTTTTAGTGTAAAGAGGCAGATCTTAGAGCCGATAGCTCTACCACACTCTGTCTTCTTCAGTGTTTTCTGTGCCCGAGGGTTGAAAAAGAATGAAAGGGCCTAGTCCCCCGTGTCACTGCCACATTCTGAGGAGGTATGTTTGTTTACACTGGGGCAGCCAGGGAGTGCTGTGAAGAACTACAAATCTTGTACATGATCCTTTAAGTTGTACTGATGTGTTATGGTGGGTGAGGCCCAGGGGGGGTCTTGCCATTTGACGGCCCTTAGACCCAGGTGCTCCCGGTCTGCCTGCTGGAGAAGTGCACTCATGATGGGCCAAGTCAACCATGAGCTTTACGCTGTTGCTGCAAACATTCAAATACCTTATCTCTCTCTCTCTCTCTCTCTCTCTCTCTCTCTCTCTCTCTCTCTCTCTCTCTCTCTCTCTCTCTCTCTCTCTCTCATTCTCACCACCCTTTCCTACTTCCTCTTTGATCCTTGCGGTAAGAGATGCATTTGTCACCTCACATGCAGAATCATTTAGGGTTTAACATTTCTCCTCCCTATTCGTGGGCTTACTTTTTTTCACGTCCCATGACAGCTAAAATCAAGATTTTTTTGTTCAGATGCAGGTTAAATTTGGCCTTCTATTGTTTTGGATTTATCAGATTCGTTCACGTTGTAGTCAGCATTCAAGCCACCTACGACAAAGACAGAATGTGTATGTGCACCTCACATGAATTTTTTTTCTATGTATCTAGAACTGTTAAATGAAAAATCTTCCTCTTTTCATTTTGGCTTTTCTCTTCAGGGGTCGCCACAGCGAATCAACCTTCTCCATCTAATCCTATTCTCTGTATCCTCATCTCTCACGCCAACTACCTTCATATCCCCTCTCACTAGGTCCATTATTCTTCTTTTTGGTCTTCCTCTCGACCTCCTGCCTGGGATCTCCAATTCCAGAACTGTTAAATGAAAAATAAAAAAGAATAAAAACAGGTCAGTCACTAGGACTGTATGACTGTATGATTCCTACAGGCTTGGTTCTGTGTCTAGAGGGAGGATCAGTTTCGAGATCACTCTTGACTGCTCTCCAGCTGGCCTTGTCCTGGAGTGTACAACTTAACACTGGAGGGATGGAGCAGCCCCTGGTGGCCATAATTTGTTACTACAAGCCCAGAACCGGTTCACTCAAAGCAGAAATTTTAAAAAGGTAAGAATCTCAGTAAAAGGAGTACATCATTAGCTTTTTTGTAGCGTTTCAGTTTGACGGCCGTTCACAGATACATTCAATCCCTTTCATTGGCCAACTCACTTTGATACACCTGTCGTGCGTGTGTTTTATGCCTGACACAGAAGCATTTAACCATCAAGGACTGATTTATGGCTCCTCTGAAATGTGTAATTCACTGACTCTGATGGAAGCTGAGAAAAAAAAAAAACAGTTTTGTCTTCACTGATGAACAAGGCAGGAAACAGACAGAACTGTGATCATTCACACTCTCTCTCTCTTGCTGTCACCAAAGGTTTGGGGCTTTTCAACAATGTGGTGAAGTGAAGAGGTGATAGAATACATTAACAAGAACCCTCTTTCTTCTCCTTCTCGTGTGACTTATCAGATGAGAGGGTCTGAGAGTTAGCAGTGAGAACAGAAAGCCCTAACTGGATCATGATAATACAATAATCACTTACTAAAACAAAAGCACTGATTGCACTTGCTTACCAATCTGCTCATCCGATCTCGGGCGTTTTGTTTGTCTCCCCTCCTGAAAGTGTCTCCATGGCAATTGGTGCATCTCATGTAGTGTTTATTCCCAGGTAGTGTCCTGTCGTGTCCGGCGCCAGGATTCTTCTTGTGCTGATAAGGTCAGAGTAGCTGAAGACAGCCAGGAACTCAAGGTTAATATCGTCAGTCTGGTATGCATTTGCTTCTGGGTAAAGTTGCGCAAGATAAACCTTCATCAATAAAACCACATGTTTAAAATGTAAATCACTCCCCACTGCCTTTTGGAGTATTTCGAAGCAGTCAATGGCACTCACTAAATCATATTAGTCGAACAAGACAAACGTTATCGTAACTTCAGTTCAAACTCAGAAAGTATGAACTTTGAGAGTGAGAACGCTCATTGACCACTAGACTTATTTGATGTCTCTGTGTGATCAGCGACTTCAGCAATAGTCAAGGGTGGTCACATTTCACTACTCCGTTCTCATTGCAACCTACTCGTGCCACTCTGTGTTAGGTTTAACCTTCCTGGGGCCTCAGAGGTTCACTCAATTCATTCTAGCTGCGTATGACAAGTTGCATCTCTCTCTGAAGATGACCAGATTCATATCAATGGCTGTGCAAAGGTAACTTCCCCCATTTTTAAGAAACTTTTCATAACCTTACTTTCATGGATATATGTTAGGCAACCTGCAGAATCCATTGAAATGTAAAACTTTAATTTTTCCAGCTGAATGAGAAACTTTTTTTATTTTCTTTCTCCAGGATCTGTGAATGTCTCAATGTAAAAAAAAAAAAAAGAAAAAGGCAGGTCAAGTTGGTCCCCGATCCAGCTGTTGAAACAGAAAATTGTATGTGAGCCGGTGAGGAAGCGAAGGGATTGGTGTGCAGGATCTGCACAGCTCTGCAGAGATGGAAGTTTTCATTTCCTCAGGATAGCTCTCGCTGTTTAAACAGGTGGAGCATTCCTCCCGTGCTGTAAATGTTCTGGCCACTGTTGTTGTGTCCAATGTGTGCTCCCTCCTGGGCGTTGCATTTTTCAACATACAGAGCAGCTGAGCCTTTGGGGCATAACTGCAGATAGAGGCCAGCGCTTAAGAGAAAGAGGCCACCCATATCAGATTTGTCTTGCTTGTCACTTATTTGCAGGGAAACTCAAATGCATTGTGCTAATGTTTTGGGTTTTTTTACTCAACCTCCTATCATTGTTGCTTTTACAGCTCTGAGCAGATGGACCTAGAGACACTGAAATGCTTGTTTAAAAGGGGAAAGTGAGCATCTGAACTGACTGATTATAGAGGACTGAGCAGAGGGAGGGATAGTGTGTTTTAGTTCATGTTTTGTGTGTTTTTCCCTAGGGGCACGGATGCTCCCAGACTGAGTCATGCTAGACTGGAGCCACGGCTCCCTCTCACTAAGCTCCTATCCCTATTTTCTCTCTCTCCTCTCCTCCCACATGTAGACATAACCAGCTGGGCTCCTGAAATATCCAAGCACAAACACTTGAGAGGGAGAGGGGGGTGAAGAAAGGGATGGTAAGATGCCCAAAGATATAGGGCGTGTTATGTGGGGGTCACATTGAGATTGATGTGCTGCTGCAGAATCTAGCAGACATTAGCGTGGACCTTTTTTTTCCCGCAGGACAGCCTGCCGGGATTCATCCACTCATTGAAGTTGCTTCTATAAAACTTTGGTTTGCTCTAAAGCCATTTGCCCCACCCCCCACAACTCACCCCTTACTGAAACTTTGTATCTGTTTTTCCTTTTTCATCTCCACTCTTTTTCTTTAGACCAGGCTGCCATCACACCCTGTCTCTTGCTCTTTCTGCTTTTTAACATCGAAATATTCAAACCACGCAAACATTTTGGGACGTTGCTGCGACTGCTGCAGTTACCTCACCATGGCTTTCAAATATCACCAGTAGGTGGCGACATGGCTCTTCAGACATTCACCTGCACCTTATTTAAAAAAGAAAACTCCTTTCCTTGTGGCCTTATTTGATCCTACACGCCTTTCTCTAGCAAAGTAATGAACAACTATTGCTATTCCTTCAGTGACACGAATGAATATGTATTTAGTGCGCCAAACACACACCAGCAGCAAGTACAATATGGACAATCTGGCTTTTAAATCATTCTCATCAAACTTTTTTCACTTATAAGATGGGTACATTTTCTGTTTTGTGTGTAACGGGAGATCCACAGTTTGGAGGTTGTCTGAATTTTTACTTCAGCATCGACTACACTTCTGCAGTCTTAAGGATTCTGGGAGTCTTCGGTTCCACTGTACTGACAGTGATTTGAATCTGGAAGGAGGAGCCGTTCGAAGAGTCAAGACGGTTAAGTGTAGTGCAGTTTTTTTAAAACAGATCTTTTACGATCTCTCACCTACCAAACTGCAAATTATTTCTCTCTCTGGCTATCTCTGAGGGCCTGACCTTGCGCAAGTAACCTCAAGTCGGATGTTCTTATACATTCCTAGAAAATTACAATTCCCAGTCGCGCAGCACACTGGCAATTATGTATGGATGGATGAAGGCTGTGACCAGAATTCAATATCAGGCTGTTTAGTGAAGTACATAAAAATGTGCAGAAAAAAAAACTGCCAAGTCAAAAGACTAGAATTGTCATGTAGTGGCGCTGCTATATTTGTTGCAAGAGCTCAGCATGATAGAGGTTAAATTTGTCACATCAAGTTGTCCCTTTTCTCTTTTCATCCACACATAGCATGATCCTCCTGGCATAGCAAATAACCATAACTGTGTAGAAAATCCAAAGCATTATATTTTAGTAAAGGTTTAAAGTGAGAGCTTTGTTATTTTTGAGCTGATGTGACAAGGGTAAAGAACTATAGTGGGAGTTCTGTTCTGTATTCTTTTTGTTTAGTTATTTTCCAATTCAAGTTGATCATTTACCCAATACGTATTGATGGTTCTGTGATCAAGCTCAGTACTGGTTTAGTCATGATCCTTTAAAAAATAAATATATATATATTTCAAACTACTGCAGAGCTTCTAAATATCTCCCTGCTTCTCAGATGGCTAATTGGTGTGGTTTGCAGTTTAGACAGAGAAGTGTAAGTTGGAGGTTATGTCACCCTTGAAATGACATACTATGACAGTTGATGTTGCTTTCTCTTTTTTTACTTGTTAATATCCATAATCTTGTCTGGTGTCTTCCTAAATTAAATAGTTTAATTGCCCCATCAGCTGAGATACATTTTTAATGGAATATGAAGTCGATTAAATTGTTCAGCCTGGATTGCCAGAAGACCGCTGAACATTTGATTTCCTCCTTGTGGGCTTCAATATAGGTTTTGTGCGGTTGAGCTGTTTTTTTGATTTCAGTCTGTTTTGGAATTTGACCAGAGGTTCATGCCAGTCAATGCATGAGTGTATTGGTTCAACTGCGTGTGCCGTCACGGATGTATTTTACAATCCAAATCTCTGCTGCATGTACTGGCAAAAGACTACAGCTTGGGGTAGATTTGTGATGTAATCGGGAGTTAATCTTTGCCCTGTTGCTTGCTGATCAGCCCCTCAGGGCAGTCTACCCAGGCATGAATGTAATCCACACCCACCACAAGCAACTCACTCACTCACACACTCGCGCACGCACATACACACACACGCATCTGTAACTCTGCCATTTTATTGGCCCCTCTAACTCCCATCTGAACCAATAATCATGTTACCACAGCAAGCTCACCAGACGAGAACAAAGGCTCCTGTTCACCTGAAACCCTTGTTCTCATTACACATCAAAACCAGCATTACAACCAGCTGAATGGAGTAAATACTATTCTCAGCCTGCCTCAGATTGCACAACATGACTGTTTGGTGCTGATCTGGTCCAGCAGCCGCCAGAGCTTTTGAGCTCCAGCTCTGGACACGCACACTGATGTAGACGAGGTTAGATCGAGCAGCCAATTAGTTTTAGAAGACACAAAGATCAGAATAAGCCATCAGTTCTTTTGTGTCCTCAGTTACATTTTAGCAACTTCATTTTCTCCTCTGTGATTGAAATGGTTTATTTGAGATTAGTAAGCAGTTAAATGTATTTTAAGCAGTTGAATTTATGTTGTGAAACTTGTTGCACTTCATGTCATAGTTGACCAGAAGTCTGGAAAATATGATTAATTATTCCACCTATGTTCTGGAGAAGCCATTCTAGTAGATACCTATTTATCTCAGAAGACATATTTTAACAATGGGACACCGTGCCGAGGACTGAGCCCTCACTTTTGGGATACAGGTTGCCATAGTGATGATCAGAAATAAATTGGGTTTCCTTGGTGACTGGGGTCCTGCCAGATGTGTGCATTAATAGCCTTTGTCACTGTCCTTGAATATCCACATCTCCTCCCTAACAGGCATTTCACTACACTGGTTGAAATGCAAGGCATAAGAAGTTTATTCTTGTTTTTGTGATTGAACCTTATATACTGTGATTATTATTTGCTAACATAATATATTATCTTTATGAACATGTTTATTTAAATGATTACCGACATTACAAACATTACTTATGTCTTTTAAATGATTGCCTTTCAAAAGAGACTCATATCGATATAATTAAAACTGTTTGTTTCTGCAAAGTGTTCATGATGTAGGGAAGGTTGTCTGGGCCTTTCTGTCCAAGAAACCAAAAGATGTGGAAACAATATTAATTCAATAAACAGCCTCTGTGTTCATTAAATGTTCACATACTTTTTTGTCTGTTTTTTGTCTGCTTCATAAAACAAGATTTCATCTCATCATGATTGTTAAAATCACAAGGGAAATAAATAAACATGATGAATGTTTGAAATTACATCGAGATGATAGTCACTCTGTCGATAAAAATGTGGTGTATTGGCTTAATGCATCGACCGACCATGATTGAGTTATCATGATTGGCTCTTTTGCCTATATAATCACAATCTTTTTGGCTGTTGTAATTACCAAAATTAAATCGGCCACTGTTTATCCATTTCAATTCTCTAATGTTCAATAAGCTTACATAGTTGGCGTTTATCCTCAGTGTTTTGAGATTTCCTTGTGATTTGCTTTTTCCGGCCAGTCCCTCCCGTCGGAAGTACAGAACGCAGCAATGGTCAAATGTAATACACCCTTACCTCTGCTCGGCAGCAAAAATTGATCTTTTTAGCTCAGTGACTTCCACTGGCTTAGAAGCAATCTGAATTAGTGTTTTTTAACTGAGAGTAGTAGATAAGGAAGTAGTTTAAGGTGGACTGAGGAAAGAGTGGTGTATATGTCTGTGTCTGTGAGTCGTGTGAGGGTTTGATAGAGATGGATGGAGCTGAAAAGACCATAGAGTGGGAACGTCCGTGGAAGAGGAAGCTTGTTTCTTCTTGGAACGGGCTCCAAAGCAATGCGATGGTATATGCAAATAAGAAGCTGAATGATACATGAAATACAGGAGTAAAGGGGATTCACCAACAATGAACACATTTAGATTGTTCTTTATCATATTTCACCCTCGTCGATTTTTTTTTTTATTTTAATATGAACCAAGTCACATCCAGGCTGAAATATACGATAATCTCCTTGACTTTAGAACAGCAATGAACCAAGGACAATCATAAAACATTCAGGCAGGAGAGGTGTCGTCACAGCTTTAAGGATCGGTCCCCGGAACAGGTATATTGCAACTTTCTTTGCTTTCCATTGTATCATGAGCTTCCTGTGAAAGGGATGGATCATTAAAGGGGAAGTCCAGTATTTTTAATCACTGTTCATATACATCTCCGATTGTTAAGCATTTTTGTTTTGTTTGATTTGGTATTTTCTTTTTTTTTAATTGAACATTTTAAATTAATTTTCAAACAACAGTAGAAATTGTCTCCTCAGAAGATTAAACGAGGCTGGGTACCGATGATGGGAAGACATTTTTCTCAGAGTTAATGTTGGAGCTCACAAAGTTGTTAATTTGGGTTAAGACGAGGTCACACACAAAACATATGTTGGAAAATTGTCCTGATCTATGGTCACAAAGCTGGAGGAACCCCAGAATGTCAATATCTTCAGTGTAATGTTTGGAACTAAGAGCTGTAACATTTTGTTATCTGTACTTTGAGGGCTGTTAGGGATAGCATGGTCAATTTGTCACACAGTCGGTCCTCTCGTCTGAAACAAAAAATAAAGCTCTTGAATGGATTACTTTTTTGTAATAATCTTCAGCCATCCAGACATTTCCCTTTGTCAATTATAGTCCCTTGGTGTGGTAATGAGCAAAATCTCAGTATGGCATGCACTTGGTCCTAACTTGTCAATATGTCACACAGTAATAAGGTTTTCTGACAAATCCAAGTATTTTGTCACTGGTTCATGCTGATTTCTCATTATAAAAAGTAAAGATGGGAGCCAAATCCTCATAATTACTTGAAAATTATTATATATTGTAGATTAATAGATTTGATATTCATTTTCTTTGACAAGAAGACTTGACTTTCACTTGTTCAAATCGTGTTGTGCAGGTGGTTCACTGTTGCGTGGCTGTTACTTTGCACTCAGCTGTCATGTTGTAGCAGCCAGCTGCTCAACCCTTATTGTTATGAGTGTGTCTTTAAGGCATATGGTAGGAACACCCTGCTGGCGGGGGGCTGCCCCGTGGTCAAGGACCTCTCACCTTACTCGCTTCTTGAGGCGTTCTGCCAGCCCCCTTGGCAGGCTGTCTCTGTCACAGTTTGAGTGACAGGTACAAAGTAACCCCCATGTGCTCTGAAGCTCTTAACTCACCCCTGTCACTCACCTGTCTCAGAACAATGGCGAGTTTCCCCACCCGCTGGACTTGCTTCTGTGTGCCCTATTGAATTACAGCATAGGTTGGTTCAGAGTACTCCCCGAGTAATTGAAAACGTCTGATTTAAAGGAAAAAAAAAAAAAGGCAGTGATGTGTGCCATTGAGCATGACTCCATCCTCGAGGAGCATTGGTTCAAATGGAGCCTGTGAAAGATTATATCAGCATGTGGCATCTTCATTATGAGGACTTAAATGTTCCCTTTGTAAGTGTTGAGAGCAGAGCCAGGATCTTGGAGAAATTGAAGGGATCTTGCCAACCTTGAAATGAAGTCATGTTCCGGCAGTCTGCAACAGAGCAAAGCCTTTTAGGATTCATCCTCACTCTTGGCCTGTCACGACAACTGCTAGAACACAGTGGGCTTGCTCCACTTGTCTCTTCTATACTGATTAAATGGATTACAAAGACCTCTGCATCGAACATGTACAGTCCTCATGCCTCTGAGACAGCTTCAGCTTTGGATGGAGACAGGATGGTTTTTAATTGTCCCTCAATGTGCATATCATAAACAGACCACCTCATGAATACTTTTCCTTGAACTTTGGAGCTCAATGTCCACATTTTCCAGGACTAACTGATAAGACATATACGTTATTTTTGTTTTTTATTTTACATTTTACTATTTCCCAAAGTATTAGCCTGCTGTGGCCCACTTCTATTATTCTGAAATGAACCACAAGCAAAAGGCACTGTCTAGGCACAGATACAAGGTGGGTGAGGTGGATAGTTGTTGCTTTAGGGGAGTGTCGGCCTCATGAATGTGCGCTCTGTTCTCATTACTAACCTTGATTACCTTAATCCCCTGTCTAAACCGTGGCCTGTCACATGCACCAAGGGATCGGAGAGGTCAAAGATCAAACCATCCCCCTGCTCACTCCCAAAATCACTGTCTCCTCATTAAACTACAACCTCCTCTATCCTGCTGTCCCTCCCACCTTTCTTCCACATCTCCATCCCCCCCAGCTCTGTCCATCCACCATTCCGCTTTGTCTGTTCCCCCTTTTTTTTTTTTTTTTTTGTTTTTATTCTCTCTACTTGAAGAGGTTTTGAAGAGATTATGTTTTTGGACCTTAATGGACCAGCTACTCTTAGTGTAAATACAGCATTGTGCTCCATAGAGGCATTATTTTCATTGGTACCTCAATACAAATGAAGTCGGCACTGGTTGAAAATTATAGGCTAGGATTCCTTAAAAGCTTTCTTCCATATTTTCGTGATTACATTTGGAGGGGAATATGAAGTGGGTGAATTGGTGTTGGGTGTGGGTGGATTTGTTTTCAGTCACACACACTCCTTCCAAAGCTGTGCTTGTGAAAACTGAGCTCAAGAGATATATATTATGTCATAAGAATAAACTACAGTTTGGGTAAAGTTAGGTTTGAGTCAACAAACCCCCATTTTATAGACAGTATAATAGCCCATGGGCAGAAAGAGAAAGGACATGTTTTCAGCCAGTTCCTTTTATTGACATCAGTATTTTCTTGATGGGCCACTATTGTAGAATACAATGGATCACATTTTTAGGGATGTGTACGGGAAAAATGCTTCTCTGTGGTTCACTGCGTTGTTCAGTACAGATTCTATTAGCATGTTGGGCAGCTTTTTATTGTTGAGCGTGTTTCATAGATTCAGCTCCAAATTGAGCATAGTTGTCGTTGGCTGTTGTAATGCTTCCATTTCTCATTGAACCACTGAGTGTTATGTATAGTGTACATACTGTATATCCCATTCATCAGACATGTCACAAACTTGTTTTTTCTTGGAAATGCTGATTGCATTTTCATAGAGTAAACCTGGTTCATATTGTTTGGAGCAGATATGTCAGGGGAAGAATTTCAGCAGAGTCCATTGGCAAATGTAATTCATTAGAGTGCGCTTATGACTGTTTGTGTAATATGTTTTGCAAATCCAAGCGAAACTCAATGTTCAAATCTCAATGCCTTCGTATTAATTACATGAATGGGTAACAGGCTTTTCTCATATCTGACCGAGAGCTGCTCTTGCTTTGACATTTTCCAATATCTCATAAGCTATAAACCCTTTATTTGTACCATTCATGTGTAGCAATCCAGCTGAGAATGCCTTTTCAAAATCTGCAGCTGTAACTTAGAGCTGTTCAATCTTTCATCAGGTAATCCTTCAATCTCCAACAAAAGTGCCAGCAAGGACAGGATAAACACAAGGGCCAATTGGTTAAGTAATACGATCAGTGATGAAGGGGTCGGTCAAATATGTTTTAAATTTCAAACTGCAGCTGACAGAGAACTTTGTTTCTTAGTTTAACTATTCCAAAGGGTCTTCAACCATCAAACCAGTATCACCTGCCCTGTCATTTTTTTTTTTGATCGGGGGGGCAAACATAGCAGCATTTTGCAGAATGTTCTAGGTATGCTGTGTTTGGTGAAACTCACAACCTTTTCTCTGAGATAGTAAGTAAATTCTCACTGCCATTTCTGCCAGGGGAACACACAGTACTGTGTATTGGTGAAAGCTCTAACATTTTCACAGTGTATAAAAGTTTATTGAGTCACACAAGAAGAAGCAAGTGGATGCTCACTATATACAGTAAGTGTCAACTGGCATCCACTGGAGTCTTACCCTCAGCAGAGCAGTGGACATTCCACTTTGAAATTGCTCAACGGCACAGAACAAACAACTGTGAGGCTGAAAATCAGTCTTTTCTGCCCATTAGACCTCTGAGGTCACTGCCTCAGCCTGACTAATAGGCTGAGGGTCACATAGTGAAGAGATTTACTGACTGGTCAAGACATCCTTTAGCATCGCCAGCACTTTCATCCAATTTCTTTGGAGTAGGTACTACAGATGGGTGCTTGTGTGTGTAGAAATGATATTTCTCCTACCAGAGCAGCAGGATAATTTATCACAGCTGACTTTGAGCATTTTGACCATGCTGTCTGTGGCTATTGAGACATTCAAGTGATGTCAGCTAACAGGTCAGTAATTTACCTCTCGGTGACCTCAGCTCTCTCTCAGAGCTTTTCATTTGGTAGAGCACTGTAATGTAATGGGAGTGAAGCCTAAACATAGACCAATGGCCATAACTCCCCCCCCGAGAGCTCCTGACTCAAACTGAGTGATATATGTCTTTTTTTCACAAAATTGATTTTAAAATGCCCTGAGGGATGTTTGAATTTTAAAGTCATTAGATTTTAGTTACATTGCCAGTATTCAAGCTATTGAATACCGCTATATAAGACCTGCTTAACTGAATGAAATACTACGATATCAGAAAAGTTTGATAACCCCAACCAGTCTTCTATATTGAGTGAAATGCATGAACAAGCAACTTGTTTCACATTGATACGATGTTTCGAGATAGCGAATATCACTGGCATATGGAGGAACAGAGTAAATCTATCCAATGTACTCGAAAATAAATCCTTAATTGGCATAAAATTTCCATTTCATGACAGACATTTGTATTTGTCGAAGAAAAAAAAAACAGCAAGAAACAATAACATTAATGATGGCTGCATTTCATTAAGTTATATATGGTGCACTGCTATTGCACCATTGATCATCCAATGTTGTGACACGATCACAACTAAGGGGAGGAAGTTGTTGTCAATGCCAGTATTAAATTCCCATGGTTTCCCTGTATGATCATGGGACACGGCTATGGGTCTGATCAGTTCTCGACGCCATGTCTGCCAGACAGGTGGCAATGGCAGTCATCAGGCAAATAGGCTTCCTTTGATTATAGCCAGTTCCTGTTCATCTCTCTGCTTCTTCTTCCAACCCTTGTTTTTATCTTTTATCATTTTTGTCATTTTTGCCCCATTTATCCATGTTGACTTGTAACAGACTATCTACACTTACTGCTAACATGTCTGTCATGGAGTGAAAGCAAATGTGTCTGTTGACAGCAATTCAGAACAGAAAGTGCACAACAGAATACTTTAGCATAGAGTTGAATAATGTAACGGTGGCTATAATAATATAATAGGAAAGCAGCAAAAAATGTGCATATTGCTTAATCACAGTGTTGACAACTGCCTTTCAAGAAAGCTGTGGGATTTCAAGAAAGCTGTGGGATTTTATTATGTAACTAAATACTACTTTTTTTACCTTGCAATCAATGTAGGGACATTTTAATAGGGTTATTTATTCATTTAAAAGGCACAATTACAAGACTTAACACGGAAAATGCAAATGTCTTTTGTATTGTTTCTGTGCAGGCATCCAGGGACTAGGCCAGGGAGATTCTCTGGAAAAGATTGTCTGTCCACTAGAAAACCAATTAATTTTCACATAAATTCAACCTGTCTTTGCCAAGATACTGGCTTGTTTAGAGAAACAGACACATGTCTTCTACAGTCACTGCTGAGCTATTTTACTATATAAACCTGATAAATTGCTCTTTGGAAAACTGTTGGATCTTGCCACTATTTGGCAGCATGACAGAATTCCCACCCTGGTGAACACACATAAAGAAGTGCCTTTGTGGCATAATATTTGCACAAACCATCTTGATACTACAACGTCCCCTGATTTTATTTTTTAATCCCGGGAAGAAAAATTAGAATTTTACCATTTGCTGTTGATATTGAACACAGTCTTCAGAAATCTTGACTAGAAATAAGAGCACCACAATTACATCTCTTATTACCAAAAGGAGGATAACCTGCAAGTGTACAATGATATACTTTTTATTTATTTATTTATTTATTTATTTTCCATAAGGGGAAAGTATCCACTGAATCGTAGCAAATCTGTTTTGGTCAAACATCCCCTTATGCTTAAGTAATTACACTAAATGATAGTGATGGCATTATTAGTTGTTTGAGTCTCCAATTAAACTGTTTCTGTGGCTGTCACTGCTGCTGGCTGGGGTCCTTGTTGGCACGGGATCTGCCTCACAGAGTAAATAGGAGTACAAAGCTGACAGCTGTCTGATAAATTATGCACAGCCCAGTGTTTGAGGGGTGGGTACACACACACACACACACAAACACACACACACACACACACACACACACAGGCACACACATACATAACACATTCTTGCTCGTTCTTGCAGTTGAGAGGAACTGGAGACTCGTTTCACTCCTCCAAACATTTTGTTTCTGTGTTTGCTTTTTTCTCTGCCGTGGGTCCTGTTTCCTCTGTGTGTGTGTGTGTGTGTGTGTGTGTGTGTGTGTGTGTGTGTGTGTGTGTGTGTGTGTGTGTGTGTGTGTGTTTGTGTCTGTGTGTGCGCTCACTTGCGTGCGTGTGTGTGTCCTTCGCAACTTCATTCATTAAATGTCTCCTGTGTTAGTTCTCACTCTTTTTCCCCTTTCCGATTCTGGTATCTTCATTAACACAAAAGCATTGTAGGACTCTTTTCATCTCGTATCCTTCAAAGATTACAGAGCCAATATGGGAGCTCAAGCCAAATGGAGGGAGACTAAGCTGTGTCCAAAAGCAACTCTGTGGTGGCCCTCTAATCTGTGTCTGTGAGGGTCCACCTCTCCCTCCATCAAGTAGACATGCTGGCTGTTGCCTATGAAAATTCTTACTTTGGAGACGTGTTTTAGCATGTTTTTGAATTCGGCAACACAGTCATTTTTAAAAGTTGTTTACTGGAAGAAAATGTTGTCATAGTAAACTTCCAAGAAATGGTACTGCACTTCTATTTATGTGTGTTGACTGCACTATTGACATTGGAGAGTACCTACAGCCAATTATTGAAGTCAGGAAGAGGAAAATTTAAACCCATTTACCTCATTCTGTAGTTCACTCACAGAATTTAAGATAAGAAAATACTTTTCTTCCTCTGACCCCAAGAAACATTGATGTAAAGGAACATAAAACAGCCTCTTCTGCTATTTAAGGCAATGGCACTCAATACAAAAAACAGCCACATAGGTGCATTGTTCTAATGGACTTTCAATACAGAGCCAATTTACTTTTCCTGCGACTTTATCTTTCCTCATCTTTCAGTCCCTCATCCTGCCATGTGGTCAGTACATTAGTTGCATGAGACCATCATTCTCTTTCCTTGTTTTATCACTCCCAGCCATCAGTGTCCAGTTTCCTCACATGTTGCCACGTTGTCACCTTCTGCAGACTTCATATCCACATCCTGTTAAGTCCACTTTTATTAAAACCTTATCTTCACTCTGATCACTTCACCAGTGTTGTGGTAAGTAGCTTAGCATTTTTTCACAGAGCAGTCTCAAATATTGAGGTCAGGCAATGTTAATTCCATGGATGTCCAGTGATGCCATCATGCAAGCTGAGGGCAAAGTTTGTCTGTATGTGTGTGTGTATAAAACATGTAATTAATTTTGTCCTAACCCCAGACACTATTAGTCAACAATGATTGATCTGAAAAAAAAGAAGAAAATCACATGATGATCAAAATCTAATTCTAACCTGAATTTTTTTTTTACTGCAATACATTTTCTATTCCTTTTATATCATTGTCAGGCCACCCATCTTTCATTCACGTATTATCCATCCTCATTCATGATCCCAGCTCTCATTGGGTGAGAGTCAGGGTAAACCACTGTTCGGTAGTTAAACACAGCGCCACAAATAGACATATAACTATCCACTTCCATATTCACTCCTAAAGAATATGTCATCGCCAAATATCAATTTAATGTGTTCTTTTGGAGGAAGCAGGAAGACTCCTTTGGGGATGAGTAGAACGCCCTCACAAAAAGGACTCCCAGTTGCTCCCTGGAATCAATCCAGGAACATTCTTGCTGTGAAATAGAAGTGCCAACCATTTTGCCCTCCACTCATTGTGAAGTCAGTCAACACTGAAGCAGAGTAACTGATGTGATCAGTATAAGTCAGTGACAATTTCAAAGTGATATTTGACAGCTTACAGAAGTGACAACCAGGCATCTGTTGAACATGCTACCAAACTGACACTGTAGACCTGAGTGTAGCTGTCATATAAAATGCTCAGACTGTAGCCTGACTTGCTCAAAATACAATTAGAATAAAAAAGGACCAAACTATAAGCATCTAATGAAATATTTTTGTGGAGGTGCTTATACATTCAGTTCACAAAGTTCATTCTCAGTCCTTAGGAGCTCTTGCTTGAAATGCAAAAGTAATTTTCCAAGTCAAGTTATATGCATCACATAAAGCAGCTGAGACCTAGGCAAGACTGCAGTTTAAAGAATTATAAAACCTCACAGAGACGGGGTGTTCGAAAGCGCCTGCCACCTGATCCCATGGCCGTAGTTAAAGCTATAACTGTAAAACCAGGCCCAGTGGGATGCTGACACACCACCAATGAATATGAATGATCCAGTCAAGCATAGATCAAATCCACAGGACCCCAAAAACACATGGCTAATTGGGAGGTGATGTGGTGACCTCGATCACCTTTGTCATCATTAAAAAATCCACAAATGTTGATGTTATAAAAAGTGACATGACATTATTATTGTTTGGTATCACTCCTGCCAAGATAGGAACCTCTGATCATGTGTCTAGACCAGTAATGAATAAAAGCTGAATTGCATATGTCTCTCCCGAGCCTGCAGATCAATCCGCACCACAGGAAAGGAGGATTTGACGCTAGAAAGGGCCAGAAATTGGAACAGCCCAGGCAAAATTCAATCTCTGCATCCAGTGACAGGCAGTGTGCAGAGATTTCACCATCAGTTAACAGCTTAATAGGTCTTCGGTTGACTTTTCTCTCACCACATTTTACTGCCGCTGAATATTCATTAATTCACTTATTTTTCTGCAGCAGCTGCAGTAACCTTCAGCGCAGTTGTTCCTATCAGAGTGCTGTCTCCGCTTTGACTTTGTGAATGGCATAATCTCACTGTGAAAGAAAGATTAGCTGGGCAAGAGCGCCAGCTACAACTCTCCACTGATCCAAGCCCCAGGCACAACAGTATGGTTAATGTGAGCATAGAATTGGTTTTCATGGCACACTG
Source organism: Fistularia tabacaria (assembly GCA_901007705.1). NCBI lineage: Eukaryota > Metazoa > Chordata > Actinopteri > Syngnathiformes > Fistulariidae > Fistularia > Fistularia tabacaria. The sequence goes on along the minus strand of CAAKHD010013564.1, from coordinate 72,530 downwards.
GATGAAAGTTTTAGTCCAGTATCCAGACAACCTAAGACTGCAGTAATTAAGAATGGTTGTCAAGTTCACACAGATACCTTCGGTTTGCCCGAGGCAACTTTTTGTCAGCTTTGCTTCTGCATTTAATATATGATTTTAAGATCTGTTGATACCCTTTTTCAGATCTTCCATTAGCATTTTGGCTGTGGGAAAAAGGAGAATTTATTGGAAGGCAGCTTTCGGTTGATTGCTGTAGGAAAGAATGCGAACAAAGCATTAAATGGAAACTTGAAATCTCATTAGCGGAATTCTCAACCAAGTATTTTTACAATCGGTACAATAGCCTCCCTGACTCGACTAAGTTTGGTAATACTATTCAAATCAGTTTCTGCAGAATTGAAATGTTGACCGTTCTCCTCACATCTAGTGTCTTGATTTTGTTTTGGAAGTGATAGGAAATAACCTCTTCTATTTTTCTCCATTCTTCCTTTCTGGTTTTTCTTCAACATTCTTTTTTTTTTATTCAGTTATTCTCAGCCTTTGGAGGAACACATTTGCATTAATTCTGCTTGACATTTGGCAGGAAAGCTTAAAGCCTGTCTAATATTGCGGTAGTCTCTGAGAATCACTGGTGCTGTGGAACTGCTAATAGATAGGGATCAGTGGACACATCTGTCTGAAGGAAATACCGCTATCACCAGCAGGCAGGGATCTCTCACGGAAACCCTCCCCCACCCCTCGCTGCCATGAAATCCATACAGGTATGTGGCTTTGGACTAACTAAAGCAATTCTCTCTATCTCCCAAGTGATTGGATGGATGTCATCATAAGTACTGACCAAAGACATCATATGGTGAAACCCTGCAGTCTACAAGGACATCACAAATGTGTTACACAGAAGAAGTCTAAAGTGTCCATTTCAGTAAACCTCAAGTTAAGATTGCATTTGTCAGCGTTGGTATAATCGCAGCAGAACTAACAGCAGGATGGACGCCAGGGCCGGCTTAGGCAGCCACAGTAGTGTTCCTCACACAGGGCAGTGGGCACCATGAAGAGAACAGTGTGTCACCATGCATTGGATGCTCCGCTGCATTGGAGAGGGCTAGCAACAATATTTATCTGGATTATTTGTTTTCCCTCGCTTTGGGCCTGTGTGCTTTGATAGGAAATACAGTACATGAGGAAAGAATGTGTTTCTTTACGCTGGATTAGTAACCAGAGTTCACAAAGTCCAAATCCACCTGGGGGATGGGGAGGATTTACACTGACAATCAAAATTTAACCCAGCATGTGTTTGAATCACATCAGTAAAATGGTGGATTATCTTTACCTCGTGCACATGGAGAGAAACACCTCCCAGAAAAACAAGGCTTACGCCTATGTTGACATGACTGACTTTGTTTAAATTATGGTTGTGAACCATAACAATTCATTCTTCAAGCACTCATTTTTCAATAGGATGATAGGAGATTTTGTAGCCATGTGGTAGGATGGATGTTTCCAATTGAAGTTGAATAATGAGCAGACTTTCATTTTATGCATATAAAAAGGTAAACTTGGCCTCACTCCAGAGGCTGATCACCTCTTTTTTTAATTGATTTACCTTTAAAAGCTCTTCAATTGGATTGAATATGAGATGCACACCATTTTTGTTCTTTATTCATTTTGTGAAGAGATAAAACTTTCTTTACATGTCACATGGGAAAAGTCACTCGTTTTAAAAAAAAATTGCAAGCTGCTGATTCGGGGCAAAATTTAAGGTGGAGGGACTCATTTTTAGCATATTTGTTTTAACCCGATGCAATTAGGAATGAAAATGATACAGATGTGACATTTTAGAAAGCGAAGCACAGCCCTGATAAATATAATCTTTAATCGTAGTCCTGCCTTTCTTGTACTGGAAAAGAAAAAAATAAATAATACATGCTCTGTGCTAAACCCAGCTCTCCATTTTAAAAACCCTGGTGGTAAGAATTCAAGTGATTAAAGCATCAGACACCTCGAGACCTTTTCTGTCCACAGATTCCCATAAACTCAGTTGTCATAAAACTTTCAACATGTGTTGAAGTTAATAACTCCCCTCTATTGTATAAGCACTTGATAAGTAATTAAAAAAGGAAAATTGCAATTTCTAATTTTTCATCCTGGTAACTGAGGTAAATTACATTTTGTGTAATATTACACCCATGGAAATTAATGATGCCTAATTTGGATTTGGGTAAGGCATTACCAGAGCTCCTATATTGTGCATACCCATTCTTTGGCATGCTTAAGTGGGAAAATGAATGTGACGGAACGTCCATTAATATTATCCATAGTTGTACCCTGTGACCAATCAACATGTCTGCTGGGAAAAGAGTCTGTTAAACCAAATTAGCCCACTTTTAAACCTAGCCAATTGTGTGTATATATGCTGTACCAATAGCTGATGAGCATACAATTATATTTTCAATAAAGTATGTGGTATGTGGATTACATTTTAAGTAAAGCCAGTAGAACTGCAAACAAAAATATTATAGATGCATCTTGCAGGAAACAAACTTGTATGGTAAAATGTAAAAAATAAAAAAATATCTGTCTCTTCCTATTGCTGCTGGAATCTTAAACAGTTGGATATTAAAGTCTGGTAAACGTCACTCATGCGATACCCCCTTTCATGAATATTCAATGAGCGGCAGCTTAATAAACATGAGGGGCTGTATATAGCCAAGCTCCAGTAACGGCCTCCAGTACCTCATCAGAGGGTTGGAGCGCGACTCAGAGTGAGGGAGCATGTGAGGCAAGGAGGTGGGAGAGGTGTGTGAGAGACGAGAGACAGGGCTGAGCAGTGAGACACAGCTAGGGGAGTAAAGCCTGTCAGCCAGTGGTCGTGTGGCTGCGGAGGGAAGACACGGAGCGGACAGGGGAGTCAGTTTTGAGAGAAGAAGTGAAAGGAAATATCTGCTTTGTCTCTCCAACCGCCTGAGTGGCTGTTTGGGGGGGCTGCATGGTGTGACCTCCTCCGCCATGGGATGCAGCCTCAGTAGCCTGCAGAAGCCCGAGGAGCAATATAAACTACTCTATGAAGTCTGCCAGGTACCGTGAGCAAACTTCTTCAAGCCTCAGGATGACTTTTCCAGCTTCTTGTTTCATTTAAGTTTTTACTGTTTTGGCAAGCATCCATTTTAGAATTTCTTGTGTTTTGCAACTTTTTTCAAGGGGTCACTGACTGAGTGGGAGTAGAATGAAGTGGAGTTTTTGCTGGCTGGAGCTTCTGCAGCTGAGCAGCTTGAACTATGGTTGCTGGGGTCAGTGAGAGGTGGCGCGCTTTGCTTAAAGGAGGGGGTGATGAAGAGGCGACAGCTCTCTCAATGTGTCTGCTTGAGTGTGCCGATCCCTGCCCTCCTCCTCATTGTCAACTGAATGCTGACTCTGAGCTTTTTGACTGTAACCCCTGTTTGACTTTCAACAAAGTTTATATTTAACACTTGAATGCTTGTTTTGCACGTCTTTCCATCTAAGGAACAGACTGGGTGTGCAGATGCAGCATTAACATACAGAGCACGTTTTAACGTGAGAGCTCTGAACAGGTCTTTACAATCTTCATTTCATGGACTGTTTTGTTGCTTTATCATGTTGAGGTCATTTATTTACTAGAGGATCTACTGGAAAATTGATTTGCATGTTGACTTTTCAGTTGATTGGTCTGCTGTCATGGTTTTCTGTTCTATGTTAAATAACTCCGTTTTTTCCACTAGGAAAACTGAGGAATTAACATAACAACAACTTTGCCGGGAGATAGTGGTTTGCCCTATTTTTGCTTTTTGAATTTTACTTTTTGCTGTTATCAAAACATTCAAACTAGGATATTTAAAAGAAATTTGCGTCTTAACATTGTTTAAAATTGGTTTCATCGGGAAATGAGCAGCTAAATATTGTTTTATATGGATGCTCATCTTATAATTGACCTATTTAGACATTTTTTCATTCGTATTTTGAAGCAATGTATTTCCTCAAACTTCTTTCCCACTTTTTAATCTAAATCCTCTTTCTCTCTTCCTCTCTTCGTTCAAACTTGCTTTTTTGAGTACTGTCCTTAAAAGTCTATGTAGATTTCTAGCCATAAAAAGGGACATTTCACATTTTTCATTATTATGGGTTCAAGCAGTTAGTTTTCCTTACAGTATTGAATCACTGATTCATTGTTTGCTCATTGACTGACAACCGAAAGCACGCTGTCATTCTTTGTTCTGTTATGTATTCTGTGTCAACTTGAATTGAGACGATGTGCACCGAGTGCTGGTTTAGTCATCTGAGAGTGTTCGGTTTCAAGTGCCAGATTACTTTAATGAGCGTAAAACATTGGCCTGCCTTGACAACAGACTGTATGACTCTGACAGACTGTATTGCATGTATTTGGGGACTGGTTTCTCTCAAATCTGTTTCTCGTCCCTTTCTTTTCATCCTTAATGGACCCGAAGCAAGTATCATCCTTCCATCTCACCGAATTACATAACAATTTTCTACACAGGCTGTTAGATGTTCAGTGACTGGTTTAAATGAATGATCCCTCTCTCATTATTCTTCCTGAAAAACAGCCCTCTCCATCAGGCATAGATAACAGGGAAACCCAGCCATTGTGACTGTAAATAGTTAGGCTTTGATCAGGTCTGCTCAGAGGAAGAAAAAAAACGCTTTTGGCTTATCCCCAAGTAAGGATGGATGTATGGCAGCACTTTAATAAATGGTTTATTGGTGCTAATACAAGGGTCACAAGGCCCTCTACGCCTCCACTCCCTACTTACCACTAATAACAGCAAAAATAGGGTGAATGGAAAGGACCTGTCACTTCCTTTGTTCTGCCTCCTTTTCCATGTCAATTATCCCAGATGGGCTCGCCATTAGTTGCTCAGTATCATGTCACGGTCATGATGCTTGTCAATCACTCCATCAACCACTGGGTTTAAAATGATTTACGTTTGTCATTTTGCCGCCCTCAGATAAGCCTGTCAGCTACCGTGGCTGATAGCAGAGTTGTCACTTGAGACATCCATGGTTTGCTCTGAAAGGACAATGACATTTGAGCTGTACTTCATCATGGCAGAGGGCTAGTATGAGCCATGCTGTCGCAGGTCTCAAAAGCGATTGAAGAATGTATCCTCATTCTGCCCAGTTACAGCTTTAGTCTATTTCAAAGTGGAACAAAATGTGTAAGACTTGGATTCCACCCCATGCAATGGGAACGCTTGATACTTGACTTCCAAAGTTTAAAATAATTAGAGAAAAAGTTTTCTTAGACATTTACGTTTCCAATAAATCTATTCAATATCTAATATAAATAGAGTTTTTTTTCACCAAAATTTTTCATTATGATTCATAAAACCCTCTCCAACCTTGTAATTGACATCTGAAACCATTATTATGTTGTGCATTTCAGTTTTAATTGTGATGATGCGCTTTGTAAGCTCACTAAGCTTTTGTCTCTGGGGATATTTTCAAAAGTTTTATTCCTCCTTAGTTATAATACTTACAGATTCGCTTGATCAGTGAGCCTGGCACAGCGCACAGCACAACGCTCTCCCTGTCATCTCCCAACGGACCTAATAATCCATGAACACTTGAAATCTTTCCAGTTCATTAAACACCTTAGTGCTAATTCCCATGTTTGAAGCGTGAAAAATGTGGTTTAACAATTTGTTTGTCGTTGTTTTTTATAAGCAATCAAACTGTATCTCTTTCATTTTGCCTGGAAGCATTTCCCAGTCTGGCAGCAAATAATCTGGTACAATAATTGCTCCAGTGGAATTTACCTGGAATGTTGTGTGTACATCCCTGAAATGACACATTGCTAAGATATATCAAACACTGCCTAAATAGTGGAAAAGCCGTGTTGTTTTTTTCTTTATGGTAATTAAAAGCTTAAGCTGCATCAACCACAGTGTTCCTTTTTAAACTTGACCCCTCTGACAGCTCTGACCCCTCGATCCGTTCTTCAAAGCTAAAGGTAAGCACCATGTGGAGACGTAAATTCAGCTGCTTCAGTCAGGGACTCCAGGTATCGGCCTTGAAAACTCTGTTTGACAGTCCTTTGGCTCTTAATCTCTCCAGAAGCACTCTGTAATGGCTGTGGCACCATGCTGCGGTTCTTCCTAGAACTAGAGCTTAATTGGAACTGAAGCATAAGTCGACTGTAGAGGCTCTGATCCACATGCAGCTGATTCAAACCATTGTTTTTCTGCTGAGCCTTTAGCTCTCTTTTGTCTCATTCTACCCTTCTTCATCTATTTATCTCCCTAAGTCTTCCTGCAAAGGAACACCCTCTGTAGCAAGAATTGATTAATTTGCCGAACTGACATTTCCAAATGAGCCCTCAGGAACGTTTCCTTTTCGAAGCTTTACGTGTCCCAGTGTCTAATTATTCATAGTTTCGATTGAGGGTTATAAACATGTCACGTTCGACTCAAGAAGCCAGGTTGTAACTGCATCAGATGGTCTCAGTTTGACGTCTTGAGAATCAGACAGACACAGAAAAGCGAGATAGACGTTTGTACCAGACAGTTCCTCATGCTGTCAGTCGTCTGCCTGCTTGCTGCAGGCGACTATTATCAAACCAGTAACTAGAAAACAGGAAACTCGTCTTTTGATGCGGCTCAGTTCAGTCTTGTAATGAGGCTTGACAGAAATGTTGTGTTGAGATAAAGCAAGGGATCGCCAGTCCCAAGAGCAGCTACTGGAGCTGACACTGTGTGTTTTTAATAATGACTAAGATCAGCCCCCCGTGTGCTGTCACATCTGTTAAACACTGTAGCAGGTGGCCGGCTGCCACGGGGGGGCCCGCGCGGGTCCCCATGTGCTTATTGTCAATCTTAAACAAATGACAGAGGAATCACAGTTCCAGCAGCGACAAATGAACATACCTGAGAACATGTCTCAGGAGAGTAAATAGCACCATGTGAGTCCTCAAATATTCACATCCCCATTGAATTTCCCACAGTCATCCACTCATTTACAAAAATGAAAGAAAAAGGTTTTCACTCTTAAGTAGTGTCAAAAATATCGACGTTTTAAATTAAAGTACTATGAAATTGGATTCATCAATAGTTTCCTTAAATGTCGGAAAATTCAGTTGTCATCTGACTGGCTGCCCTGTATACCAATCAAGTGATGGGCAGGATGATAGGCTGACGTCTGTTTTTTTGATGTCATGCGATCTACCAATACTACCTTTGCGATCGACTGGTAGATCGCGATCGATGTATTGAGCACCCTCCTGTTGTAGACCTTTTCCAACACAGAAATGATTATTAATGCTATCATAATTTTATATCATTTGATATGAGGTGGCACATCCTGGGAAAGAAATGCTTACTTTATTCAACATACCTATAATAATAATAAATGTGTATAAAGAGACAAGAGCTCACACACAACTTTTTGTTTAAAAATTCAAAGTATTATCCACAAGCCTATTGATGAATACATATTTAATTTCTCACGAATTTAGGACTCTTGTTCACATCAAACAACTATTAATTCATCTCATTGTAATCTATTTACACGGTATCCTTAATTACATTACAATATTAGTGTACATGCAAATGTAATTGCTTCATGTATGATGACTGTTCTGTGGGGTTTTATTTTTGATTGATTTTTCATCTGTTTAATCCATTCTGTTCTGTACTCAGGGCTCCCTTGAAATTGAGACTTGGCTCTCAATGGGACTCCCTGATAAAATAAAACAAAATAAATAAATGAATAAATAAAAGCCAAGCAGGCTGTGTGTCATATAACAAACAACAAATTTATTAAGAGACAAGGCAAAACACTTTAACAACGCTTAAGAGAGCTCTGTCCCAGGTTGTAATGTAACCCAGGCACAGATGACGTCATTCTGTTTTAGCCACGTTGCAAGCTCACAGAATGTACTTTGATTCTCAACCTGATGCACAGACTGCTCAACATAACACCAGACAACTACGTTGGTTAGGGTGAAGCATAAAAGTCGTCGCGAAAGTGTGGGCTTACCACCATACAAATTCAATCGGTTGTTCCATACACACGCTTTTTATGTCAGTGTATTTGCAGTTATGGCTTTCTCTCCAATTTTTTCAATCTGGTTTTGTTATCCTGAAATAACTGCCTTGGGATGCAACTTTTACCAAATGTATGTGTTGTGTGTGTGTGTGTGTGTGGGTGTGTGTGGATGGGTGACTGGGTGTGGGTGTGTGGGTTTGTATGTGTGTTTGCTTAGGCCTCGATTGCGAGGGAAAGCCGAGGGAGTAGAGCAGTGAGATAACCGCGCTAATGAGGCATAACATCAGTCTGCTTGCAGATATTACTCTCCTCCACCTTCCACATCTGCACCGGAGCCGAGACAATTATGCTACCGATCCCTAAATCTCTAGAGCCAATCCTACTTTGGGATTCCACTTTATGCAAAAAACAACCATAGATACAATTCAACTGCACCGACTCCTACTCTGTTTCAGTTTTTTCACCCCCATATTCTCCTCGACAGCCAAACCCCAGAATCACTTTGGTGTTAGAGTAAGTCTTATCCCATCTAGGTTTTGCCTTGCAATGTTTGCGTTTTTTCTGCCGCCACTTACGCCATTATGATGTCCTACTCCAAAGGTCATGTTTGCGATCTGGTTGACTAGCCAGCTACTTTAGGAACTACATTCTTAGGACTCTGTTTTCTTTGTTGTTGATCCATAGACTGGGATCTATGACATGATGGCAGACTTGACCTGACAAACTGCTGTCCTTAATTAATCCTTACCGAGGAATATCTGCACTAACCTCATGAACACCAGACAGGCATCTTGCTCTTTGGTTGAAATCCAATGCTTTATCACTGACCGGTGAATCATACCCTCGCTCAGGGGAAATGGGTGTGGGAAGGATATAATGCCAAATGAGTTGTGTCCTTAAATTTCCCAGACACGCATTGCAGAATTAGGCAGGGGAAGTGATGTTACAGGAACAGACACTGCAACACGTTTCTGGTGGGATATGACTGACTAGTTTCAGAGATTGTGTTTTGTCTGTTTATTGTTTTGAGTTTTTGTATGATTGCCATTTTTTTTGCCGGTGAAATGAAGGCATTCGCAGGTTTTTAAGCAACAAAGTAATCGCACAGGTCCCCTAAACTGTTCAGCTAAGAGATGCTTTCCTCAGACTGTAAACTTGGGGGTCATTGTTTCCAATAGGCAGAGGAACAAGAGCTGTTTTTGTTTCTTAATTGATTATCTGTGGTGGATGCAATGTTCCAGGCCTAAAACGGATTAGGTGATAGCAAAAATGTGACGTCTCTTTTTTTGGCAACATTAAGTTTTCTCGCTGTCTGTTCTGTAATCCTGGGCAAGTTCGCTCACTGTGGAAAATAAAGACCCACACCGTTTAAGTTTTCTCTCAAGCCAGTTAAAAGAAGAATGTATGCGTATTTAAAGGCACACTCAAAACCATGTGCATCCACACACGCATTGAAAATTCATTGGCTGGCCCTTGAATTTTGTGCTTTCTTCTTATAAAAATGGTTAAAAGTGAAATAAAAGAGGGATTAGCTGTGTTTTTCAAACCGAATGACCCACATTGAAGCTGCCACTCAAACGATATATAGGCCCCCCAAAGATAAGCCTGAAAGCCTTCATGCTCTCTATCATGTCAGCACTCCTCTTAGTTCCGAAGTAGAGACTTTGAAGAATTGCTCTAAGAAGTTTACCGAACCATAAAGAAAAGGCAAGCGCTACAACTTTCAAGGCTGTTCAAAATGCTTGTCCATAGGATGGAGTTCCCTGGGTTTTATCTCCGCTAACTTCCCTGGCAGAGTTTTCACACTGCTCACCTCATTGCATGTCCCAGAGGAACAGAAACACTGGCCTTTAAACAATGTTCCCCTCTTTATTCAGGGATTGTGCAGCAATTGGATGCCTTTATCAAAGCATGATGTTATACAACACAGTCACTGAATTGTTTACAATTAATACCCACAGTAATCTTTTTCTGTATGATAATGATTGGGGCTCATGATGTCGTTGAATAGATGATATTCGGGTCATGTGGTGCGTTACTAACATTGGCTGATGTTCGCTTTGTTTCTTTTTTTTGTGGCTTACAACAAACTGTGGCATTTTTTAACATATTACATGCATATTAACAACATACTATCTTGGCTGACTGACAGAGTGGCTTGCTTAATAGAACAGATGGTCATTTTTTTAACGAGTTTCTTATCTGTTGTATGGATGCCCTATATACTAAATATATTCAAATGCTGTAATAACATAAACCCAAGCATTGTTTGGCTCTTTGGACATGAAAAGGTATGTCTTAGACCATGGTGTAAGCTTGGACCTATCTTTTATAGGCTATAGGATATTAACATCATCAAAAAAAAATGTGGGTATGCATTTTAAAACCTATTTGTAGTTTGTGGTTAGTTTGATATATATACAAACAATTGAGATTAGAAATCTCCAACTGAAACCCAGAGCACCTCAAATGATGAAACAAAAGGCAAAAAATAACATCACGGTAACTAAGGGTTCATTTAGCAACAATGACATTTTATATTCTGCTCAATATTGTAATTCAGATGTTTGTTGTCAGGGATTTCATGAATAACAAAGCTCAATTTCAATGAGACTATCTCATCAAACAATGAATAAATGGAAGCCCTAGGAAGCGTCACTCCATCTGTCAAAATGCAAGGATCATAATCTAAGAGACTGAGCTCTTTGACTGGCAAATAATCATCTTTGGCAGCAGGTTGACAGTCAGTGGATACACAAACACACACACACACACACGTTCAATCCCATATCAGCATCTCATTGCAGCTTAATTCATATCCAGAGGGTGAAACAATGTTCACGGCAGAGTATCATACCTGCTGAACACTAATGTTATCAAAATAAGTGAGGTCTGCTTAAGACTGGGACTGGCTGACGTGTCATATGGGAAGTTGAGGATAAGTGAATCCTGAATCAGTATGGACCAAAAGCTGCACAGGGGTACATGTCACAGCTCAGTGAATACCTCAGTGGGCATGAGCCAGACATGTGATTTAGACCTTATTAGTATTCCTTTAAGTGGGGCTTTGCTGCCTCTTGCCCTTCAAATGGATGTCATCTTTTTAAAAAAAGCCTCTTGGAGGATGCAACGAAGGTTGGCAGAGTAATGTCTGCATGCCTATCATGGTTTGTTATGCCAACTTGAACAGAATCTGAAGCGTTTGCCCACGTAGTCATTCTTCAGCATTATGGAAGTGTTAAATGTACACCAGCTATTTAAACCTTGTTAGTAGTCTGATGTAAACAACATTTTTTGGTTATTCTCAAACAGTTAACATCAGCAAGGGGTTAACAACGTGGCGGTTGTGCCCAACGCAGATGAAGCGGTGTGTAGTGTGTCAGGACAGCGATGTGTGTTTTTTTCCCAGTGTGCTGCAAAGGGCTGCTCCGTGTCAGAGGTGAGAATAGTGAATGGAGGCTGCGGGACCCCTTCCACAGCTGGGAGGAGAATCCCCCCATTGAGAGCACTGAGGCAGAATGCTCCGGGCTCAACAGAAGAACGGGGCTAAAGGCTTTGTCTCTGGTTCATTGCCTTCAAGTAGCCCCGGGATTCCTGGCAACCAGGTTTGACTGTTGAAGTCGGCATGCAGAGAAGAGAAAGCACAAAGGCGCTTGTATTCCTCAGCTGATGTGCAACATCGGGGGCCAGCTGTGGGAAACAAATGGGACCTCGAGAATGAGGTCTGGTGTCATTTAAAAAAGGCCCTTTACTGATATCAGTAGCAGAAAAATAGCAGTGTCTTCAATTTTTTCTTTGTGTTATGGGATCCTCTTGTGATTCAGATCATAGTCAAGGCTGTAATGGTTGGCTGCTCTTGAATCTCAAGGAATATCTGGTTGAATTACATTTATGTTTCTATTCAGTGACATGAGAACTCAGTTTCCCTGGTTTGTATTTATTCACTAAAAACCGCAAGTATATGAGCTTTTTTGGCAAAGTTTGGTGCCGTGAAAGTCGAAATTTAAGTCCACTGAGATTATCCAATTATGCTGCAGGTTTAGCATTAGACTGTGCTGGTTTATGAGCAAGTATAGACTAAGCTGATTCCCGCACAAAGTTCCCTCCTATTCCAGCTGTCTTTGTCCTTTTTCTTAAAGCAAAAAAAATGCACAAAAAAACAACTTTGATACCTTTAATTTCTCAAGTCATCCCAGATGGAAAAAATACCTTCTGCTTCTCAGAGTTTTGCTCAAGTGGAGGTCCTTATATTTATTGACCATAATCATGCATATTTCCCGTGGCATGTCAGAAGCCAGACAATGTATCCCCTTTTTGCTTAGCTTAGTTATTGAGGACAGGTTTGTTTCATTGTTTTTTTATCCAATTTCCTGTGAGAAAATCAAATGAAGCTGTGTGGCTGATGTGAATTTTTACACTTCAGACATACAGTTGCAGGAGCCTCCAGGCATAAACCTGTAAAGTAAAGTTGTGAAAGTGTAACACTGACACATGAACACATTAATATGATGCCTGTAAATCACTAAATATGCACTCTGTGACACTTAGAATGCCTGTGGAAAATGTTTTTATTAAATTGGCTGTATGCTGAATATCCTGCTGATGTCCTTTGAAAAATCATGATGATCTTATCTTCAATCCGAAACCATTGCTGGTTCAAAGCGTCCTTATTATGGCAACTGACAGCTCTGGTTGCAGTATTATGGTTTGCTCCCTTGAATGACATTCTGGGGTGACACTGACTTTGTGTGGTTAACACGCACAGCTTGATAAATCAAGGATTCCCTTTTTGCCAGTGTTGTTAAATCCAATTGAGTCTTAAGGCTTAGTTCCCATTAAAGCTCTCATCACATGTAGAACTCACATAAATACATAATGCAGTCAGTCAAATAGAGCACCTTCTCGAGGTGAAACAAGAAAAGGACAGTGCAAACATGAATCCAACATCACTGCTTGTTTTGTTTGTTTTTTTTCTTCCATGATGGCATTTTTGTGAGAACAAGAACATTTCATCAGTGCACTAAGACCAACATTTCAACAACATAGTTCAGCATGCTGACATAAGTCTTCATCATTTAATCTTAAGTCTCATTGGATCCGATGACATGTTGTTCTCAGGGCTGGGATTTCCAAGTGCGACGCTCATCTTTCACCAGGGCACAAAGGTTCCTAAGTGGGCCCCAGCTCAACTTAATTAGCCTCATATCTGCAACACAACGCAGCCTTTTGCTCACATTAATCATCTCAGGTTAACACACGGCTCACGCTCTACTGTCTCAGGCGGGAGGTCAGATTTATCCTCTGCTGAGAAATTACTTACCTAAATGAGGGCTCCTCCATGCTGCCTCTGCTGAGGACCTTCATTAATTAAAGACAGAGTCGACCTAATTAAGGACTCTTTCCAGTCGGTCCAACTCTGACCCTGTAAAACAAGCTTAGACAGTAATGGGCCATTTCTCAAACGAATATTGTCGCTGTGTTTGTGTGGGCCAAGTGTCTCACGTGAAGCTTTGATCATCCAAGATAATGAGCATATCAGTTAGAAAGAATCGTCATTATTTTTACAATCACAATAATAAATGGAAAAAAAACCAAAAACATTGTGTATCGTCTTCTGTGTAAGCTGTTCTCCGTCCATCAATTAAAAGAAACATTTATTTTCACTTTCAGGTCAATGGTAAGGACCTCTCCAAGGCCACCCATGACCAGGCGGTGGAAGCCTTCCGGACTGCCAAAGAGCCCATCATGGTCCAAGTCCTGCGCAGAGCCCCCCATCCCAAACTGTTCACCCCCACCACTGACACGGAGGTCTCAGATACCAGCACCCAGACGGAAATCACCCTCCAACACATCATGCCTCTTACCAAGCTGACAACTCCGTCAACCCCCCTGACAGAACTCGGGGAGTATCTTCTTCCAGAGGAGTGAGTACTAACTTATTCACCCTGCATGTAATTTTATAATTGTCAAATTTTGCATGAGCGTACTTTGATTGTATAAGCTGTTTGTCAACCAGCTGAAGATGTGCATGAAATGAATAGAGGATGACGATCTGCATAAGCACTTGTCTGTCTGGCTGTCACGCTGCGCTTTTTCCTCCTTTCCTTCCGGCCGTGCCTTCAGGGATTGCCACTGCGAATCATCTGCCCTCATGCTGTGCTTTACATGGTAGATTAAATAGGTTTGCAGACGCGCTGCAGACAATCGACGAGTATGTAAATATGTGAGTTATATTGATTGGAGTCTGAAAAAACCCGCATTAACAAAATCATCATGATGGCAGAATATATTCATGATATAATTATTTTTTAACCCATAGCTTTCAACAAATTCCCATCATCCCTTTAAGTTATAACAAAATGAAAATAACAAATCTTTATTCGACTGTTTCCACAAATTCATCTATTTTTCGACACACTTGGAGAGTTTTACTAAAGTTTATTCCCGAGTTTGCAGTGTGGTTTGTACTCGAGTGAAGTATATTCTTCTGTCTAGAATAAAATGTTCTGGCCAAAATATTACAAGTTTCAGTACAGTGAGACCTCACCTCAACCTTAACCTTCACAAGCAGTGAAAATAATACTGCTCTTTAAAATTAAATTCAGAATTGATCATATTTGTAACTGCAGCAGTCTTGGCATTGTTGTTGTATCAGATCATATTGGATTTTACCATGGTAGTTGATACATTCTGACATTACACCAGTCATATAGTATAATTCATGCAGCTGTTTATGAACTGAGAAACACAAATCTGTTGACCTGGCAAGGCTTCAAGGGAGAATATGGGCTTTAAGCTCTGGTATATTTCTGACTTCAGATACTTGGTTCACTGGCTGAGCAGGTCAGATGTCAGAAAAAAATGTAAATGTTAAAACTGAGGGGTTTATTTAAAGTACATCTTTAGCCATATTTTAAACACAACCATATAATTTATATCAAAGTTTTAGAAGAAAAGTCTACTAACTTTAAGAGGGTATATAGACTGAAGCAATATCCATTGCAGTATGTGAGCAATAACCCAGAGTTCAGAAGGTGTCTCAGCTGGCTCATTGCCTCTTTCAGTAAACATTGAGCATGTAATGAGTCTTTTCTCTATATATTGTTTTTTATTTCTACCAGAAGTATTATATAGAGTTCGTAAGCGGTCAGCACTCAAAGTGTTTTTTTCTATTTCATTGTTGAAGTGGAATTATTAAAAAAAAATGTCTGGAGAAGTTGAGCTTAGCTCCCAGGCATAGAAAACTGTGATAAAGGAAAGATGTTGAACTGATTCTAAAATCTACCATTTTGTTTTATCATTGGTGCTGTAACAAACAACAAGCTTACTTTTGTATCTGACTCACAGAATTTAATAGCAGAACACAGTGGGTTTTAAAGGTCACTAAACTTTAATACAATCAGACCTTTCCAGCCAGCGGTTAATTAAGCAAGTGAGACATTATCTTTTTCTGCAGACCACACTGGATTCAAGTGAAAATTGAAGGGAACGTGTCACCGTCTGCTGACAGCTTCCTCTGGGGCCAACGGCCGCATTAAAATGATGGTTCTGTTCATCTGTATTTGCATATTCCTAAATTGAGTCTGCTGTGTCTTTGTGTGTTAAGCCCTGAAGCTCGGAGAGTCTGGCTATTTTCACTCTCTGTGTCAGCAGCAGTTGCCCTTTAATGAATAATTGTGATTTCCATAATTGATTTTTGAGTCAAATTAATAACACAGCATGTTCATTTGTAATTAGCCTCTGGCGGAACTACAGCATATCTGATTTCAACATTTTCTTATTATTTCCTCTGTGCTCATTAGATTTTCATACTCTTGGGCAAAATAGGAATCACACTACGCGTGTCTTTTCCCCCTTCTTTAATGTTTAGGTTAAATTAGCATACCACCCATGATATGTTTTTCTTGCACTCCTCTCAGGCATCCTTCTGGACATGCATACTTTGACCCGAATGACTTCCTGGAAGGGATACATCAGGACATAGAGCGAGAGGAGCTGGAATATGAGGTAAATATCATCTCATTCCCTTTTGCTATACCTTTTTTCTCAATGAAGATCTACATCCAGACAGCAAATTTATTTTTGTCCCATCAGCAGACCAGAGCTCACCTTTGTGTCTCCAGCCTGCAATATTACAAGCAACCGCAACTCCCGATATATCACAGTTATTCATGGGGCATTGTCCCTCATTCAGACACCAATATGTAGGCCAGACAGGAATTCAGTTGCTGGTTTATTCCAGCAGATGCACAATGGTGACATCATTACTTATTGGTGACAAGGCCTAATAAGTCTCCCTTGGCTACAACGCTGCAGAGGGAGGCCTAGTCAATAATTAGATAGCAAAGATAATAGATTCACAGTGATGAGCGTGATGATAAATGTTAACAATGCGCGGAAGAGGCCATAATTTTGCTGCGCAATCCATGAGTCTCAAGCCTTTGTTGTTGTTCTTCTGTGACCTCTAACAACCCTGACCCCTTCTGCTGTGAAACCCCACTTTGAAATTAATAACATTCATTGGGACAGAAGCACAGAGGTGAAGTTCAGGTCATCTAACGGCAGATGTGAAACGGACAAACTGACCAAAAGGAGATGATGTGTTTGAGTAGTGATTTGTCACATATCATACCCTGTAACAAAGTCATGTCAGTGTCAGTGAACATGATTCTTTTCCTGATTTCGCACAAATCTGCTAATATCTTCATGGATTGGTTTCACTGGTTACATCTGTGTTTTTGGGCAGTTAACTGTTAACACTGTCGCTACTAAAATATATGAAAGCCGGCTTTGTGTATTTGCCCTCTCTTAAAATGATCTGTAATATGCATTTCTCCTGTAACCTGACCAGTTGTTGTTATAGTTTATTGTAGATGTGATGATTTAGTTACTATACAAAGTTCAGATCGTCCCTTATTTCATTTATTTATCCATTACGATAAATTATTCTCTGTCGTTTTAACCCATCATAGATGAACCATGACCAGTTGGCAGCCAGGGGAGCAGTTAGGGTTTCACTGTCTTGTTCAACAAAACTTTCGGACTTGGGAATCGAACCAGGGACTTTCAGTTACCTGTGATCCACGCCGTCCCAATATATAAATACAATTAAGATGTATGATATAGCTTATTTACAAACAGTTCGAGCATTACATTTTCATTTGGCCTTTTGCAAAATCGTCACAGAAATATAAAGGTAAAGAAAACTAATTCTTTCCTTGATCAATATGTGCAGACCATAGCTTCTATTTGATAAAGCTGCTGCTTTCAAATTTAGTGGCTGATCTTTCGCCAGCTATATGGTTTACCCTCCCATTAGCAGCCAATGTGCAGCATTTTCTACCCCACAATCTTCAGTGAAGTGACCCGTTTCCTGAGAGGAAAGTGATGTTAGCGTATATACTTTATAATTGTCTTTCCTGAAATGTCAAACCTTTTTTCTTGAAGGGGGCCTTCATCTTTCAGCCCTGACCTAGTTCGGGGGGATTTAACCCACACAGGAGCCTGTCCTGCCCTCGAAGAACAGCAAAGCTCCTATCACTATCTGTGTCTTTGAGATTACAGGTGTTGACAAGTGAAAAATGCGACTTTGTCCACCTTCAGTCCACTGCTTCATCCCTCATTCTGTCAGCAGGCCTCTCCCAAAGCCAATGGCCAAAACATTCATTACAATGACTGATGGATCACTGTTACTCTGTGATCCCATTTCTTAGTCAATAAATTAAGTCTACCCAGAAACACAACAACAGAAATTTAAAAAAAAATTAGTACCTTATCGGGGCTAAAAAACGAAATGCTTTGTTTGTGTTATTTATTTTCTTGTGTCTTATCAGGAAGTGGACTTGTACCGAGCCAACATCCAAGACAAGCTCGGCCTGACTATTTGTTACAGGACTGATGATGAGGATGAGGCAGGGATCTACATCAGCGAGGCAGGTTTTTTTTGTTTTTTATTCATTTAGTTTTTAGTTTTCTGCTAACTTTTCTTTAATTTCAAACACTGTAAATAAAATGTATTGACTATTTACCAAAAACAGTTTTTTGAACAAAAAAGACCAACTCAAAGTGTAATTTTTTTTTTTATTTGATACACTTTTATCTCACTGTTTTGTTTGCTCTAGATTGATCCAAATAGCATTGCTGCTAAAGATGGTCGAATCAGAGAAGGTGACAAAATCATCCAGGTAAGGTCCCTGTTGTAAAGTAATCAACATATCTCTTTGCCACCAGTATGAGAATACTGTTAGAAAAAAAACACACACACACACATCGATATATAGGATTAAATATAGTTTAATTCTATTTTTTTGCATCCCCTAGATCAATGGTGTTGAAATTCAAAATCGTGAGGATGCAGTAGTGTTGCTTACCAGTGAGGGGAACCAGAACATCTCTTTGCTGGTGGCCAGACCAGAGATTCAGGTAATCAGGACGTGAACTCAGTAAAGGTTAAAACATCAATTGTACTTTAGGAACCTTGAAAGTTGCTCCTTAAAGTAAGGGCTTTGAATAGTGTCTCGATCAATTTTTCGGCAATCGATAGTTACGGTTACATATTTACATCTAATGAACTGTGTCCTGTTCCTCACTGCATCTCAGCTGGATGAGGGCTGGATAGATGATGACAGGAACGACTTCCTGGATGACCTCCACATGGACATGCTGGAGCAGCAGCACCATCAGGCCATGCAGTTCACTGCAAGCCTGCAGCAGGTACTGAAACACTCTCATGTTGACACACAAACACACACACACATACGCGCAGTATGAAGAGGGAAGTAGCCCAATTAATCAGGGCTTTACCCATATGTTCATCTGTATATTAATTTCCATGAGCCAGTTCTACTGTGAGAGCAGCTGTTTGGTTGTTTTAGTCACTGGCTTCGATTTATGAGAAAAAAATCATAATGTGGAAAGCCATGTGCTTACTGAGTAAAGCATATTTATTTATTTCACAAGAATATTTTTACATTCTTTTAAGGATTACAATCATCTTAGCATCCTCCAGTTTCAATGTTGAACATTTTCCAACTATTCTTAAGCAAACAAAATATTTTCTAAAAATCTATCCATGCTTTATTTCGTCAGCATTTTAAATCTTTCAGATAAAAAATATAAAAAGAAAAATATGCACAGATCCACAACCGAGAAAAGTAAGTTGTGGTAGATTTTCATGTAGCAAAAAAATAAAACATTGTTCTTGATTTTTGACATATTTGTATATCATAACAGTGCAGTGTAATGACTTATCACATTATGTAAAGATTTTTCATCTCAGATGCAGCAGTGTTCCTGATTCACATGTCTTCTCTTTTTACAGAAGCATGAAGAGGATGGAGGCACCACAGACACAGCCACCCTTCTGTCTAACCACCATGAGAAGGACAGTGGGGTTGGGCGCACTGATGAGAGTGTACGAAATGACGAGAGTTCGGAGCAGGAAAACCTAGCTGATGACCATACCACAGCATCCAACACCCTGAGCAGCTGTAGAAAGCTAACCTACAGCCAGGACACGCTTGGCAGTACTGACCTACCATTCAGCAGTGAATCATTCATCTCAGCCGACTATACAGATGCAGAATTCCTGGGCATCCCAGCTGATGAGTGCGAGCGCTTTAGAGAACTCCTGGAGCTGAAGTGCCAGATGAGGAACAGTGGAATACAGGGTCTGTACTGTCAAGGTGGCGGAGCAGAAGGTCTGGACCAGGAAGGTGTAGACAAAGAGCTGGAGATGCTCAATGAGGAGCTTCGCACCATCGAGCTGGAATGCCTGAACATCGTCCGTGCTCACAAGATGCAGCAGTTAAGGGAGCAGTGCCGTGAATCCTGGATGTTGCACAACAGCGGTTTCCGTAACTACAACACAAGCATTGATGCACGTCGCCATGAACTCTCAGACATCACAGAAATGCCAGAAAAGTCAGACAAGGACAGCTCTAGTGCCTACAACACTGGGGAGAGCTGTCGCAGCACACCTCTCACCTTGGAGCTGTCCCCAGACAACTCGCTCCGTCGTGGAACAGAGCATCAGGGTCCAACAGGGGCAAGTAGCTCCAATGGCAGAATACTTAAACCTCTCCTGTCCCCCGTGCAGGAGGCTTGTGGCCCTACACGGGGCAGGGGCTTCTCAAAGGATTCAGATGGCCTGCAGGTGGAGAGCAAGGAAAGGAAACCAGTAGAGTCCAGCAAGACTGGAAGGAGCTTTCCCCACTCTCCTTACAAGCATGCCCACATCCCTGCTCACGCACAGCACTACCAGAGCTACATGCAGCTAATCCAGCAGAAATCCGCCGTAGAGTATGCCCAAAGCCAGATGAGTCTGGTCAGCATGTGCAGGGACCCCATTACTCCCAGTGACCTGGAGCAAAAGATGGAGTGGAAGGTGAAGATCCGCAGTGATGGAACCCGCTACATCACCAAGCGGCCAGTGCGAGATAAGTTGCTCAGGGAGCGTGCCCTGCGCATCCATGAGGAGCGCAGTGGTATGACAACTGATGATGACGCCATCAGCGAGCTGAAGATGGGGCGATACTGGAGCAAGGAAGAGAGGAAGCAGCATGCCGTCCGGTCCAAGGAACAGAGGCAACGCAGAGAGTTCATGAAGCAGAGCCGAGCTGACTGTCTGAGGGAGCAGGTTGGCCTTGAGGACAAAAAAGAACCCAACATCATTGAACTCAGCCACAAAAAGATGATGAAAAAGAGGAATAAGAAAATTTTTGACAACTGGATGACCATTCAAGAACTGCTGACCCATGGTACCAAGTCACCAGATGGCACAAGAGTGTACAACTCCCTCTTATCTGTGACCACAGTCTAGGTTAAAGTGGCAGACCAGATGGAGAAGGATACTCAAGGGTAATGGACTGTACATAGGACACGACCAGTTGGGGTAGAGATTCCTGCCTCGTTCAATGTGGCAACATTTTTGTATATATGAATATGAAAGCCTCTCTGAACTCCGTTCTGCTGCAGTGGTAAAGACAGGATCCCTTAAACGACGGTTTGACACGGCTCTTCACATGGATATGACTGTGCAAACTATTTTTGGGCAAAATTTAGCAAAATCCTTCAGTAACTTTTTCTATCTTTGTGCTTGCTCTATTGAACTATTTGGGAACGCAACATTTGACTTTTTGTCAGATACTGTGGATGTTTGTAAAGACCATGTGCCATACATAAACAGTCAGCATTTACACTATTTGCATAATTTTGTTTGTACTATATATCGCTTATCAGTATTTTACTGTTTTGCATACTCTGCCTTTGAGAAAATGAAATATTGCCATTTTCCTGCAAGGTAGAGCACATAATCCTTTTCAAAATGAGACTTGTAAATTCAAGAACTCAATTTTTAACACATCCACTCCTTAGTTTTATTGTCTCTCTAACAGTGCTGATGTAGCAAGTTATTACGATCAGCGATATACCATCTCTTTCATAATGTAGACATCGTACTGACGTGAGATCCTCGTACTCTTACATATGTTTCAAGAAATACGTTTTTCAATACGTTTCTCATATTATCGACATCTAAAAGTCTGTTTGTTTATGCACACTTTGTAGTCTCTTTTGCTTTGTTAGGGCTTTATGTATTGGACAGAATAACAGCCTATTAAATCCTTAGTTAGCCACACAATTTGATGTATTGTAAAATGAGAGAAATAATAAATTATTGTTTTATATATGATGAATTCTCCTATATGAATCTTTTTTGTTCACTCTGTTGCAAACCTCTGTGCCGAACTTCGAAATTAAGTCGGTTAAAAAGTAGTCAGAATGAAACTTACACCATTGGTTCCAAGTCTCAGCATGCAAATAGTGAGGTGAACGATGCCGCTGACATTTTTAACTAAGTTCACTTTTATATGATAAAAGTGAGGCAAATATTTCTCTTCAGCATGTTGGTTGATTGTAGTGTAGTAAAAGGGTGAAATGTCAAAAAATCTGACGATGGGTTGTCGTTTGTTTCCAGTTCATCTTTTGCTTTTACAATTTGGACGACTGGCTTTGGGGGTGGGGGGGGTGTATTGTTTTTTTTGGTTTTGTTTTTGGTTTGGGGGGTTTTAAAATCTGTCTTTGCCAATTTGGGGCAGCAACAGCATGTTGTTATACCTTATCGACATGCAGCTCAAAACGAAGACCACATTTTTTTCATGTAATATATTCATTGTAAGCCAACTAAAGAGAAAGTGGTGACTTTCACATTTCTCAGATTAGGGTTTGACATGTTGTCAGGAAGTGAGTTTTATTATAGCCCTGGTTCCAGACAGGTGAGCGTAAAAAAAATGAGCTGAGAGTGATCCATGTAAAGTGGTAGTGAATATTTAATCAGAGATCATATTTGCCTTATAAGTTAGGGCCAATACTTTATTTGGTAAATTCATCAGCCACCAATCTTTCATTTGGCATTAAATCAAATGTTTTTCGGTACCCTGACTTCAGATTTGATCAAAAACAAGTCCTGGCCATTAACCACGATAGAGCATTGTTTAGCCACAAAGCCAAATACTTTTCCTCATGACCCAATGCATGGGAAAGTAAAGTAGCACGTGTCTGACCTATCAGAAAATAGGACTTCAGTTGAACAAAGACAATAAATTGTTACTGCTTGGGTTTCCAGGTAATCTTTGGACATCCAGTAGCCTATTTTATGTTTTGACTTCTATCAATACATCCATCATCTGTTTATAGCTAAGGACTGATGGTGCAAGAATCAGATGAGCATCATGAAATCATAGAAACAGGCTTTTTTTGTTACCAGCAGTTGCCAATTGATAGTTATTAAGATAATTGGCACACAGTGGACTGGAGTCCAAGTAGAGCCCAGTACAGTATGTCATTCTGGCATTAAGATAAAACAAAGCAATCAGATGAGATTTCTGCTGTCTAGATCTAACACAGCAGAAGGCCAAAAACAAAGATTCATATCCTCCGTCTTTCCCTTGCACGGCTCTTGCAGTGATGGCACCCTTCCATCAGCTTTAGTTGCTCTTCTTCAGCCAAACAAAGTGGCCCATCAGCTCATAACTAAAATCTGATAAAACAGACTATTTTGTTTCATGTTTGTATGCAAGTTGTCTGAGTAACTGCCATCAAGCTCCCCCACATGGTGATATCTCCCCATTTGACTAATAGTTTATTAATCTGACTCCTTACTCCTGCCATCTGTTGGAAGGACCTTGTCCTCTCTTTCCCTTATGATCCTCTGCGCCTCATTAACAAGGAAAAACGTAACTGAGTATCTGCTGATATGCCTTCCAATGAATAAGTGTGTGCGTGTGTTTGAATTGAGTGGTTAACTAGAAACTAAAGCTGCTTCACACACTGGTAAAAACCCAAACTGTTCGATCCATTATTCCACATCATGTTTCATAGGTCCCACATAATAAATCCCCACATATTTTAGACTGCATTAAGCGGGTTTTCAAGGAAGGCTTTAAAATGGGACCTTCAGCACTCAGCTATAATTAAATCTCTAAGTCCAATTTGATATGTCTCAAGAAATGTGATTCAGAACTTTAACAAAAAACACATAAATCACTGTCAGACTGCTATTACAGGGAGAATAATGTATTTTTAAATGTGTGTGATAAATAGAAATGTAATAATAAATTAAAATTCAATTGGACACAAATGGGTGGAGATAATCAACGGTCCAAGATCCAAACCCAAAGATCCCCACAAATTTGCAAACAGGAACATAGTGATACCTTTCTTGTTATGGAGGAATAAAATGAAAGAGCCACACATACAAGCTGAATCCAGACACATGAAGATCCCAGAAATCTCATTCCAAATTCCACCAGAACATCTGACTTCTCCCTGATATTCTTTCAGTTAAACCGGCAACATTATGTATTACTTCCCCAAGCCCCCTCTTATCAACTTGTACATTAAATAAGCCCATCCCTTCTTCCATTTTTAGTCTTTTTTGTTCAATCAACCCAATTTTCATTTCATTGAATGTCTTTTTGAATTTTTTTTTTTTAATTTATCTTTCTTATTAAGGAGCGACAAGACTTACTTTATATATTTGGAGCACTCTGTATGCTGGACTGGATTTTTAATGTAAATTCTCTGTCCCATGTTCTCCTTATTGAGCCCCAACATTAAGCACATCTTTTCACACCAATTTATAATGCAATGAAAGATTATTTACAAAGCTTATTCCATGCTTTACATCCTTGATTCACTTACTACCTTCACTTTGGGGTTTTTTTCAGGTCAGATCTGTGATGATTATGTTAATGGGGGCTGCAGGAGCTTTGAGTTTAGCCTCTTCCTCTGTATCTGGGGTATAATTGATCACTGCTCCTTAAGCCTGACTGAGCTCAGGCCTTGTGATTTATGTCTAGCTACATGCCTCTGTACACATTCTTTTAATGGAAGATAACAAGATGGCATGCAAGGCAAACAAAAAACAATCTCCAGATCAATTCTGGGATGTCCCAAACCCATAGAATGCTTGAAGATTAGTCGATCGCACATTGTCTTTGGTCCTCTCTTGTATTTTTATCATCTAGAGGATAAAAGCATTTTTTCCACATTGGTTTGACAGTCCTGTGTTTGGGCTGGAGAGTAGGGCTCATCAGTTTAAATGTCATTGAGGAGAACAGGCCAACATTTTAGCTTTCTCATCCATTAACTGATAAGGAGACAGCTCCTCTGCTGCCTGTGAGCTCCAACGTTGTTTCACCCCGGGGACTGAAGGACTAGTACCTGCTCAACAAGCTCGGACAATATCCTCCATATACCCTTGAACAGATAAAACTAATGCAGCAGAAAACAACAGCCCGACTAAAATCCTCCTTTCAGGATTTTAATGCTCAGATTTGGTCAGACTCCCTTTTTAAATGAATTGCTTCTGACATATAAAGTACTCATGAAACTGAAACGGTAAGATAAATAACACGAACTGCCTGCCTTTTGCTTGACCTACATTAGAATACACCCATGGTTTCATTTCCATTTGGGTTGGTAAACCACTGAGGCACCACATCAATCTAGCAGGTTTGGCAGGTGTGGAGACTGTATAAGAAATCAAAATGCTGGATAAACAAAAAGAAATACTGAAACTGTGCAAGTGCTTACATATGGCTCTGCAAAGATATGGAAATGACTTGTATTTGTGTGTTTCCAATCTTCATCTCCTCATGCTCTGTAACATAAAGACATTGAGACACATGCTCTAATCCACAGAGGGTTGCATTAGTTTTTTTTAACATGACAACTTCTCTGCCATTTTGTCACTCTTTTTTTGATCCACAAATCATCATGTTAGCCATGAGATTCTTGACACAAGGAAAGACAGGCGAAATGTTATCAAAAAGAAGCTAAATATAACATTGTGATAAAAGTGAATTTAAAAAAAAAAAACTGTACTGATTAATCGCGAGATAAATGGCTTTTGGAAAACTGGAACATTTTTGCCTGCAGATGATCTGGTGATGAAGCATGGACAAGAAACCAGGCTCTAACCCAGTTGTATTTTTGTCATTCATCTGTCTGTAAAAATACCTTCAGAACAACAGTAACCCAGTGTCAGCCCCACATGAAAAAAATCAAAAGTGATAAACAAGTAACAAGTTGTCTACATCTTGTCTTGTCAGTTATTCGGGTCATTTGGATGTCAGTAGTGTCTGCAGTGTCAGACTGTCACAGAAATACTGAAATGAAACTGAAAGAAATTGATGTAATAGATAAAGACAAATTTGCTGCTTAGCATACCGATGCATTGAAGTTGGTAAATAATATAATTCTAACGGGGAAATATAATTCAAAGAATAATTCCAGCATTTTTTTTTCTTATTTTTACATGTCAGTCACTTTGATGCATCAATCCAATGGTGTATACAAATGGCACAAATCTAATTGTACACATCAAAGTTTGCTCTTAAAAATATTTTCATTTTTTATCTGACAGCATCAAAGAACGGACGTTTGTGTGTCTGTGTGTGCATATTTATAAATGTGTGTGTGCAGGATTGAGTGCACAGGTTTTTTGCAACATTGCAGAACTTGCATGGTGTTATCTAAGATGCCTCATATTTTCCATTAAGTTTCACCAAAATGCTGTGTATCACATTTTGCCCAATTGTAACCAACCAACAACCAACAGGCTATTTAAAGCACTCTGGATCTATATTAGGACAAAGCCAATGCAGTCAAAGCAAAGAAATTGAACAACAGCAGCTGAATTGCTGCTGGGTGAAAGCAGGCCAATGCTACTCACCAAAGTTGGCTTCTGTAAAAACATTAAAGTATGGTGGTGTAAAAATTCTCTATTAACAATTTCAACAACTTTGTAGGGGTCCCTTGCTGAAAATGAATAATGATGGTACTTGTTCAATGGGTTCCTATACACGCTAATTTTTCAAAATAGTCCCAATGGATAGACAATGGATGAATCATGGGTGCAGCACAGGAAAGGGGTATCGAAATTGCTATGTTGAGACTTCTAATACCACAAGGCTAGAAGATAAACACATCAATTTCTGTTGTGGTTACTTCCAGTTTTGTCATATACTGACAACACTAGTCCGAGCCTTTCTGAAGCACAAACAAGACGGTGCTGTGTTTGATTGAAGTGACATCGTGGTCTTGCTTGATGCACCTTTTTTTTGTCCTTATCAATCAGTCCATAGTACCTATGAGATGAATCAGCCTCAGAGTGAAAAATCACAGAATTGTCAATAGCTATTGACCTAGATTTTTTGAAAAAAGTAACAAAGTTAACAATTCATTCAGAGGGTGTTTTCAATATACCTTCAAATAATTGTAAAAGGCAACTTTTCTTCTGGCAGCATGCTGCTCCTTTACGTAACAGGTGTAGCCTGGCTTTGTGGGTTGCCTTTTAATAGAGTAGTGCAGTGATAAAACAGGATTAATAAAGTGAAAAACAGCCACTGAGTTTTGTAGCAATGATGCTAGTAACAATTTAGACTGATCAATCAGTTGTCTGCAGTAGAGGGCTTTGCAATGCAGGCCCTGATCCATTTTTTTACTGAGCCCAGTGTTCTTGAAGGGTGAGAGCATTAATGAAAAATTGATGAGGACTGACATCGCCAATGTGAATGGGTATTGTGAATACTTCAAAACACAAAACAATCAACGTTATCTTTCCTGTGCTAGAAGGGAAACTATGACACTGATGCCGAGTAAACAGGGTTGTCATCCATCACTGTGACAGCAAGAAACAGCAAGTTTCAATATGCCCGGGAGGAATAACACAAAACTGGCATGTATTTTATCAACTTCCTTAGCATGATAAGATGACACAGGGTGAGAGGGTCATTAAATTAGATTAGAGAAAGGACAAGATTCCAACTCATTCACTCAATTAGTTGTGTGATCAAACTTTGAAAAAATGTTAAGATAGAAAAAGTTCATGTGTGATTTCAATTTCAAATAATAAAGTAACATTTTGAAAGTTCTTCCTTTAATTCTAATTAACTGTCACCATGGTCTGAAACAATACCTGCATTGTGATTATCTACAGCCAAGCCTGTGACCTTCTCATGCCTCTGTTTTTGAGATATGTCTTTAACTCTCACTTTAATTCATAGGTCAGGGCGCTACTCGTATCTTGTCAGCTACTGCAGGGTCTTTCAAAGTAGGGTGTCAGGATTGCAGATGGAGGAAAGAAGCTATCATATCCAAAGACCAAAGGAAATTTAAATTTCACTGAGTGGATACTGAGTGGAAGGTGAAAAAAGAACAACAAATGTCTCAATTTTAAAAAAGAAAAATCAAAAGCACCCTCAGTGGTCTTGTTCCTCTTTCCTTTTATTTGAAAATAATTTTTCCACTTTTTATACTGTTTTCCATCAGTTTAATGTAAAATGGCAACAACTCTTAAAAAGCCAAAGACACATAAATGTCTCTAAGTATGCATTTGACCCTTGGATGGTCATGTTAGCTTCAAAGGCGCCTGTTGATTGTGTTTTGTTTATGGCCTCGCAGAGTCATAACTCTCGCCAGTCCATTCTCCCACAGCTCGTCCCGCTTAGCACAACCATTCTCACAGTGCTGTTTCCTGGGTCAGATCACATGGAACTCTGCGGCTCCCCTCTGCACAGATTTATTGGTTGACAGCTAATTACAGCTAATCAATTATACACATTCCAAATCATAGGCTTTGGGCCAGCAGCATTGGCAATAGTGGGACAAGGAAGAAGATTAAGAGGGGTCAGAGGGTGATCTATACCACCGAAGGATTTATTTTACCAATGCCTGGTCTCTCAGTGAAAGTTTGACAATGTTAGGCTTAAATTGTTTGCCAAAGCGACAGTGGGGAGTGGCCTCGGTTTGTTTTCTAGAAAGTGAATGAGGGGTATCTTTGTTTTAATTTCACAGAACAGACAGTCATTTCTCAAAATACATATTCACTTTCTTTTCCATAGTTGAATACTAGTATTGACACCACTATCTGTTTGAGTAAAATAAGATTGTTAGTCCTTTCAGCAATTTCTTGAATCCAATGTTAATCAACATGGTATATGATATGACAAGTGAATTAAATTAGCAAGTATTTGATATGTTCACAATAATCCCCTCTGGAATCAGCCCTACTTGAAGCAAAAGGCATGAGTGTAAGTAATTTTTCACCAAACTGTAAACATGGTATCAAATGTTATCTATTGGATTGAAAAATAAAAAAATATGACATGCTCACTTTAAGAGCATTTGAAACTGCCTTATGCCGAGATTATAACGATAACTCTTGGCACAGCCGTTTTTTGTCACTCACAAAAAAAAAAAAAAAAATTCTTGTGACCTCGATGCACCAGCTTGGTATTTGCTGGAAACAAATATCATATTTTTATGTTGGTAAAATATAATAAAACACAAAACCTTCTGGATATATTATATTCAAATCTGTTTGTACTGAATCTATTGTTGATCTTGGGAATTTAAGGGCAATAGAGTTGGATTCAGTTGCGAATATTTAAATTGTCACCACCCTCACTCAGTCCACAGTGAGTGGATTCACAATCAGAGGACCTTAAAGATTTTTTCAAGACTCTACACAATGAATGAAAAGATATCCACTACTGGTATTTTGGATGGGTGTGATTACCCCTTTAACTTCTACATTGTTCAAATGATGTCTGATATATGATTTGACGATACATAAACCAGTTCCCTGTATTTACTTTTGTGTGCGTCAGGAGATGGATTTCGATTAAATGTGTTTTTTTACTTCTCTTCGCTGTGCGATGTAGGTGATTACTCATTTATCTCTGTTTCTATATCTCACTGCTTTACAGTTGACCAAACATTGATCAAATTTAGGATGATAAGACAAAGAATGAGATCATATTTGTATGTGGCTCAATTAACCCTCTCAATTGTCTGCCGCTTATCCTGCACTCAGGGTCATGGGGGGGATGCTGGAGCTCAGCTGTCATTGGGCGACAGGCGGGGTACACCCTGGATTGGTCGCCAGTCAATTGCAGGGCCACATATACAGACAGACAACCATTCGCTCTCTCATTCAGGGTAATTTTCCCAATTTTCCAATTAACCTGCTTCATGTTTTTGGACTGTGGGAGGAAACCGGAGGAAACCCACGCAGACACGGGGAGAACATGAAAACTCCACACAGAAAGGTCCTGTGTCGGAATCGAGCCAGGATCCCCCATTGCTGTGAGGCTGAAGCGCTGACCACTGCGCCACCGTGCTGCCCTCCGCTCATTTCATCTCTTAGATCAATAAATGAAAAGTAAAAAAAAAAATAGTTTTACATTTTCAATCAGGGCACTGGACCTTTACTGACTAACATCTTCAGGACTACTATCACGTACACACATTCGATCAAGCCCCCATTTGAAGAGTGCTCGATCAGGATTCCGTGCTGAAATGAAATGAAAACACGTTAAACATTGAATATGATTACATTGTCAATGGCTGTGTTTTGAGAATTGCTGATACCTTTATCCACCAGCAATTGGCAAGGATTCTCAATTGGCAAGGATTCTAAATGTTATTTGACTCAAAAATACAAAAGGATGGGTGCTAATCTTCAGCTTATAAGTTATTGTAAAAATATCAAATCAAGAAGTTTAAATTAGGATAAATGGTATTGTAACTACTGAGGAGGTATTAGTTATCACACTTATGAGAAACCCTGGAATGGCTTGGTTCGTAATGTAGGTAGGGTTAGGAAAGTTGTAGTCTCACTATCAGCCCGCTCTCACTTGCAGGAGACTGATGTATGTCTGTATAAAGTCCGCCACGGTGATGGAAGAAAAATGTGTTTGTATGCATATTTGGTGGAGCTTTTATTGAGCAATAGCATTTTAAATATCCCTTGACAGTGTGAGGTAAAGGTGAATTTGACAGCCTCTGTAATACAGCCTCTACTCCGCCAGATCATTTGTAATGCACAGACGGGTGACAAATTAAAGGAAACATCTCGGCAAACCCACAAAAGGCTGCAAAGACAGATTCAATAAACCTAGAATTTTTAGAAATCTCAAGAGCTCTGGAGAGAAAAACATTCGATTTCTGATGTGGTGCTTTGTGATACTCGTATAGAAAGAGGGATGTCTTACATTGCTTTTAGGTCATTATAATCTGGTTATAACTGTGAAACCATAACATAGTATTGGTCATTCTTAACTCCCATGCACATAACATGCTCAGCTTTAAAAAAAATCCAGCTTTCTGAAAGGCTAAGTGAGTGACTCTCACCTCCTGTCTGGCGATTCGGAATTCTACGCAGAGCTCCAAAAGTGACGGTTCTATTTTTGCTGTAAATTGACTGGTTGTGTCCTGTTTTTTTATTATTTTTTTTGTCTGGTCTCCTACAACAACAGTTCCCAACAGTCCATGGCATGTTCTCACACACCACATTTCAAGTTTATGTTGCTCCCACTGAAAGTTTAATCAATATGGTTTAAGTGGCCATCTTAAAGGATTAATTGACATTTGCTTGGTTTGGAGGGACTTTAAAGGATAGACCTTATTTGTGGGGAGCCATCAATTAATTTTATGAGAAGAGTTCAGCTGAGCGATCCATGATATACTTTCGTTTGACCATGTTGTCCAATATGTTTGAACTCTAAGCAGGTTGTATCTCAGCGTTCCCTAGAACAGTTGGACAGGACTGATACTCCTGCGGGTCTCTTTGGTGTCGGCCAACAATACATTATCA
Source organism: Fistularia tabacaria (assembly GCA_901007705.1). Taxonomy (NCBI): domain Eukaryota; kingdom Metazoa; phylum Chordata; class Actinopteri; order Syngnathiformes; family Fistulariidae; genus Fistularia; species Fistularia tabacaria. The sequence continues at coordinate 41,374 of CAAKHD010013564.1, read as the reverse complement.
TCATCATAAAGCATCCAAGCAACCCGGTTCCTCAGCTGCAGGATGCACATAACAATTGCACTCAACAGCAATATTACCGCACACACTCTCAATTGGCGTAATTGCACCTTTATTAGTCTCACATTCACACTTTTTACAACCCAACGCAAAGAGCAGGGCACATCTCCGGTAATGGCCCCTAAAAGCATCAGCCTGGTATAAATAAGACCCTTCAGTGCCATTAGACTGAGTGGCTTGGGGGAGGTGGAGGGAGGGCGCAGCCACAGCCACCATGCAGACATGTTGTGTTAAGTCAGTTATTGTAGTTTATTACAGAGTAATAAACTTACTGAAAGCCAAAATGAATACTTGTCATGTTTATAATGTTCTACTTTTAAATGAATATTATTTTTTCATATTTATGATCAGAAAAAGAGAAATAATGATGGAAATTCTTTTTTTGCAGCTGTTTGTTTTTTTGTGCAGAAAATGACAGGAGAGCCATTGGACAAACTTAAACCAGAATATTTCTCCAGCTTTTATTTTGAAAAGCAGTTTGTCTGTCAGTAACATCAGACCATAACTTCCTCATAATGATGCAAGCCGGTAGAGCTGTAGCTGCCCTCAGAAATGAAGAGCATGAAGTTTCTCAACTATTAGACACAGCAGCTGAAAATTTTGACTGATCGCATTTTACTTCTACAGTCTTTGGGACATCATTCCATGATATATCAGATTAACAGGTGTCTTCAGGCCCCCGGAGCTAAATTCTGGTGGGCGCTGTTGAATTTTACTGGCTCCTTCACTGCAGATTGAATGACCAAAAGTATTTCAATTAAATCTGTTTTTGCTACTCCATGAACTGCAGGGAAGGGAAACAAAAGTATATACATGTGTTGTTTGCAGAGTTGCTTTTCTATATTTTCTCTCACAAGCACAGCTGAGGGAGCAAAAGTGCACGCATTCTTTCGCTGAGTATAAGTGCCAGTACTTTTAAAAAAATGTACAGGATAAAGAGTAAAATACATATTACATTTTGATTTATTTACTTGCTTTCAGATATGTTTTAACATACACAATCACATTCTGGAAAGTTTTATAGAAAACCTACTGAAGCAAGCATCGAGTAAATATAGTAAGATATTAATATGATATAAAATTAATGCAATCAACTGATTGATTTAGAGGCAGGACATTATTCCAAATTGAAAAAATGTAAACAAAAAATCATAATAAAGTTTAAGTAACTGTAGTAAGTGGTTCATAAAAATTAATCAGTTCTCAGCAGAAATACTGTATGTAACAGGCCTGTTTGGAAAATAAAGTACTTATTTTGTGCTTATTGAATAAATTATTAGATAAACTAGCACATTTTGGGTGTCACCAAAAGCCATTATTTTCCCTCCCAGTCTGCGGGACAACATTTTATTACCTCCCATAAATGTCTGCCACTCCACTGAACAGGTAACACTTAACATCTTAGAATTCCCCTCCCTGGCATATATGAGCTCAGCTGGAAGAGAACACTGATAAGCATTGACACAAATAGACGTGCCGGATCAACGCAGACTCCCACTTGCATTCTCTCTCTCTCTCTCTCTCTCCCTTTATGATGATGCCATTGTATATGGGATGTGGAAATTCCAACAGTAGCCACCTGAGGCCGGAGCCTGCTGAGCGACCTAACCCCCACTGAGCTGTGCAAAATTCACAGTGGAGCCCCGACAGGGGGAAAATTGAATATCTGCAGTGGTTTCTTCACCGGCCACATTACACAGTATTTCGCACTATCTCTGCTCTACTGAAGCGGTGCTTGTGAAGTGTATCTTCAGTCTTCGTGGGTTGGACCCTTCCTGCTTCCTCCTTTTTCAGTTTGTGAAATCGGGAGGAGGAATAAATTATTTTCCTCCCGTGCCTTTTATTTTGTTTTTTAAACCACTAACACCGAAGGGAGTCCCGGTTGCTGATGTTTTTCTATTTTGTCAGGTTTTGCCAAACTTGACATTGACACCTACTCCCTACTTCATGCCGAGGCCGCTTGTGTTTTTTCCAACAAAGGTGCCAATGAACACAAGTGGGGTCTCTATCCGTGTGCTTTTACGTGAATTTTCAGTAAGTAGAAATAGAAAAAACATATTGAAACTAAAAAAGGTTTAATGCTTAGAGCTACAAGACATGTTGCCAAATGGGTTAAAGGTCTATGCAGACAATTACAGAATCAATATCACTAATATCATATAGAACATCTGGGGTGCATGTTCCACTGGCAACTGATTCCAGAATTGAAGCAAGACTGATTTCAATGGCGAGTATATATGCATGTTTCCTTGCAGCGATTTTCTCAGAAATTCGGTTAAAATCTGCAACACATTTATTTATATAGAAACCGAGTTGTGTGTTTGTATTCATATTCTGTGTTTGGAACATGTAAAGAAGCCGGTACTTGAAAGCAGCGCACTCTTTCTGATAAAAGCTCTTCATCCTTGTGAGGAATGGGACAAGTGGGAGTTGATCTGATGTCTGCCGTTTCTGAGGAGGCGTGATGAATGAGCTTCATGCTCTTCCAAGTACTTGCAGAAACCAACAATCCGACTGGCAATTGGACAATAATGAGAAAGATATGTTAGTAACCTCCTCTACGTTCGCAAGCAGGATGCTTTTAAGTCCCGTGCTGTAGACACAAAATTAGACAGGCGAGGGTTCATCCCGTGGACAGCATTGGTTGGAGCTGAAAGAGGTCATGAAGTCTCTTGGTGCTTTTTCAGGCCATTGTGTGCAGAATCACACTGAATCCAGACGGGCGGGTTTAATCGAACTCAGAAACTAAATAGTACCCTCTATTGGATGACACAGATATTGCCCAAGAGAACATGTGACGTGAACTTCAATCTCCAGTGCTCTCCGACTCCTCTTATAATGACTTTCCACTGACCTGATATGTTCTCTGTTAATCCTGTCACCAAGTGTGTCCGACACTTAAGTTCTTCACTCCCCACTTCTCCCTCAAGACAATTAGACTGACAGGTTACAGACCTCTTTTTTAAGTTCTTCTCAAGAGTGAGGGTGAGCACCAATCCCACGGAGCCTCAGAGGGGCTGCAAAAGGGGTTACCAGAATCTAACGAGAGCTTAATTTCATACTTATTTGACTGACTTGTTTGATGAAAGCCTCAAGTCTCCACACAGCAGCTGTTTCCCACATTGAAATGACTTGTCTACCAACTGCAACTCAAGCTATGGTGTTTTAAGGATATTCCAAGAGTAAAGAAAGAAAGTTAAAAAGATAGCTCATCCTAATATATTGTAAAAAAAAAGAAAAAAAAGAAAAAAGAAAAGAATCCATGTGGATCAAGGAATATTTTTGTGATCCAAACCAACTGTTTAAAGGAAGATCCCTCCATGTGAAATGGCTCAAAAACTAAAAAGAAAAAAACAAAAAAAACGGTTTATATTGTCTCTTTAAACAGTATGCCCTGAGGTTGAGACACTGATTTTAATTTCATACTTATATGACTGCCTTTGTTTGATCCATGGCTGAGCGCTAACACCAGCTGTTACCCCATATTTATAAGTCTTAGTCCTGTCATAGTTTCATTGAAGCTGTTTGAAAGTGTTCCAAGGGAGAAACATTTTTCGCTCAAAAAAATGACAGTTAATATAATTTTATATATATATATATATATATATATATATATATATATATATATATATATTTGTGCTATATATTTGGCTAAATCACAAAACATATTTGATATCGGACATAAATATTGTCTACCTCCTTCTCTGAAGAGCTACGTAACTGTTTAGAAATGAAATAAATGTTTTTTTTTACTTCTTCTGAAAAGCTCAGGATAGACGATGACGCAATGGGTTTTACACTAGACTCGGTTGTGTGGCTCAACTGAAAAGAGTTATTCCTCTTGAAATTGTCAGCAGTGTCTGTGGACAACCTGCCTCTTTGAAACAGACCATGATTTGTGGAGCCAATGACAGCATCCATACAGTTTAACTGTATGGAAACCACGGAAAACAGTTTAGTCTGTTATTTCACAAGACTGGCCAACTCATACAAAAAACATCTTGATGCAACGTTCTCTGAGTAATAGCTTTTATTTCCCCTTTTTTTTAATTGTGTCGAAAGTGGTGTGTTTTTAAGGCGTATCCCATCTCTTAAGGACCACCATCTCAACTAGTATTTACTTTTGTGATTTTTTTTTTATTTCTCTGCTCCCAGAGATGAATAAGAGTGCATTACATAGTGCACTGGCAGCTTTGAGAAACCATCCAGCTCTCAACACGTCGCCTACTGCTCATCAAACCGGGGTTAGATTTAAAATCATTTGGTGTTAAGCTGCTTTAATATCCCTCCTACCCTCGCATTTGGTTCCCTGGAGACAAAACCCAACAGCAACCCCGCCGGATTAAATTCTACATTTTATTTCCTCGGGGAGCTTGAGCAAATTTCAGCAATTTTAAGGAGAGTTGAGGGAAGACCTCATGGGTGTTTTGGGCCATGGAGAAACTAAACAAATCTTCATGTCTGACATAAAGGACACTGCACATGGCTTCAAATCACCCCGGTAAAGAAACCAAGCAGTAAATATAAAAGAGCAGGAGCCAGTGCTAAACATTTGATCCTTGAAGCAACTGTATTTTCTACTGGGTCCAGCTGCCTAACACTATTCCCATTCTCAGGTAGCAATGACAGTAATATCTAGTTAAATGACCCTCTTATAATTCTATACATATTATGGCTTTGTGCATTTTGCTTATTCTAGTGGGTTCAAAACTCATTTTAACCTGCATAAACAAAATATCACTTAATCAGTGGTACTAGGATGTGGGTTTTTTAGAAATGGTTAAAAAAATGCTCAATAACGGCCACAAACATTAAGTACACACTAGAGAGAATACAAAAGAATAATGTGATTTAAATCACACAATTTTGAAAACATTACCCATGGATATTTTTGTTTTGCATGTCAATCGTGAACATTAAGGGATTTTATCCCACATTTTAATCATGAAAAATGTCTTAATTCACTAGGACAGTACCAGATCAGTTCCAAAACGCAGTGAGCAAATGGTTAGAGTGTGACTATCAATAACTCCATAATTACCCTGAAAACTTGATTATGGTATGTACGTAAGCAAGACTTCCACACATAAAAATGTTAACATTTATTGCTGCTTCTGAATACTGCACTGAGAGCAAAAGCATTCAGAGTATACACAGAAATTATACAATTATATGGTTTCACAAAGGCAGTGAACACATACTGTATTACAATCTACAAAAATCTACTTTACAGAAATTTAAAATTCTAAATATCAAAAAGTACAGCTGCAGAAACAGGTGTTGAACTGGAACCAGATACTGCTCTTATGTCGGTCAGTGAATTATGGTGACATCACATTTCAAAAAAGCAGAAGTCATCTTTGTACTTACAGCTGGTTTTGGAAACTACAACTGGTGGACAAAACAAACTCCAAAATAACTAACTGAAATGATCATATAAATTATGTTGGTTTTATGCATCCAAAATATATAGTTTTACAGTGGATGCCTCAACAAGGTAGCATGAGAAAATATTTTTCTATGGGATTGGTAGTGTATCAAGCAAAAATACAGTTAGAATAATATAAGGACACAATGGAAAATCAAGTCTCCCATTTCACAAGGATGGAGAAGTAAATTTTAAAATAAAGCATGTACTCTTGAGCCTTGTGGACCTAATGAAAATGATGATGGTGTGGACGTTGGGCTCAGGTCACTGCTTGACCAGCAGGAGACAAACAAGGGTCTTGGTGCATATCAAATTTCACAACTAAAAAGAGTGGCTGGTTCAGCTCACCAGAGCCTCCAAATGTGGTGCTTGTGACCACTGGGCATCAAGGGTACACAGTATGTACCTATTCTGTCTAAAAGGAATGAATAGTATAAAGGAAAAAGACCACCGCCAAGCCACCTCAACCAACACACAAAAGAAGGCAAACAATCCAGCCGTGAAACTCGGTGGTCAAAACTAACCCCATCTTCCATTAACTTAAAAACAGGGGAAAAGATCAATAAAATATTCCAGTTAAAAAAAAAAAAAAAAAGGGAAGAAAAAAAATGGACGAGGTGTTCGTCTTGTATGAGGTGAAGGTATCCTCATTACCAGTGACAGTCAAGCTGGATTCAAGGACAAGCTGGTTTGTGGTCTCACATAGCAGCATGGAGGCCGTCAGCCTAGTCCTGCTCCATGGGCTCCTCAGTGGTCCCAGTGTTCAAGATGGCACTTTCCATGGCGCCCTCTGTAGGGGGTTCAGTTGTACTGCTGGAGGGAGCTAGAGCTACATCTTCTCTGGCTACGTCTGCATTCTCCTCTATGCTACAGCTGCTACTGCTGCTGCTGACTGGGTCACTGTTGCTATCTTCACTCTCTCTGTTCGTCTCCGGACTCTCTCCAATACATGCAGGGGCCTGTTGCTCTGTCTGATCCATGTCACTGCCCTCCAACTGGGAGCCACATGGCACCTCCCTCTCCGCCTGCTCAGTTTCCTGGTCAGAGCCAGTACATGCTTCCGCCTGTGTGCTGCTTGTTGGTTCTATAATAAACATATGAGAGATGATTGTTGTCAAATCTTACCATGGACACATTTGAAGCTCATGCAACAATTTTTAGTAACAAAGACTACAAAATGCCCATAAAGAGAACAGTCTTGTTTAGCTTTAGACATGTAGTACTAACCTTGTGTTTATTCAACACATAAACATACTACAACAAAACATTAACTGAGTGATCAATTTGGATGTCTAAAAAAGCACACAGATCAGTCTATTTTCTTTAATTATTGCTGTTAAAATAAAACACAAATTCTGATCTTTTTTATAATACTTTGCTCCTTGGACGGTTCTGCATATAAATCTGTTAAATAAAATGCAGCCTGCAGCACTGTTATGCAGTGATGAACAGAAAGCACACTGAACAAATAAGACATCCACTGAGCAGTGTGGCAGTTCAAAAGGATTACACTGGAAGCTCTTAAGTGGTGTTTGCCAGTCATCCTGTTTGTTGGGGGGATGGGGAGTAAATAACAGGCTAAGTTACAGAAAACTAGTGTTCTGCCAGTTTTGAAAAGTCAATGGGCCAGGAGAGAATATGAAAATCCTGCTATTGATTTTAGCAGTTGTAAATTGAAATCATACTACAAAGAGTTTTTGACTCAATCAAAACATGCTCGATTGATTTTTAACTGTTAACTGAAAACTGGATCTGAACATGTTGCTCAAGTAAGTTAAACAAAAAAAAGGATAATTGAATGACCGGATGGCTTGATGATTTTTCATGTTAAAATATGTACAGGTACTGTATGTGTGCTTACAAATAAAGTCTGTATGTAAAGGAAAAAACAAGGCAGACTACTTCTCTTGCAACTGATTCTTTTGAGTATAAATTCTAACCAAAAATTAATTGTATTATTGAGCATATGCGTACACAGACCAAATTGGCACTGGAAATTGCAATCATGGAGAAATACACCACTGGGCTAGCTAATCACATCTTTAAAAATCTTAATTGAATCACTCCAGGTACAATTACATGAGGCACTGGTAATGATTGCAACATCATTAACTTTGCCCAACTCAGACATCATATTTGCTGATTTTCTTAAGGCGGGGCCAAGCATAGTCAGAGTTGATCGTGATTTTGACTCAAGTCATAACAGCTTTCCAATATGTTAAAATTTTTAAAAGAGAAAAAAAGTGTACTGACTGTATTTGGGCTATATATATATTTACAAATGTCAATGAAATATCACCATTTAGATTTCTGATCCAAGGAGTGCCAAGAAATGTTTTTATGGCCACATATAATCACGGTGTTAATACATCAAACAGTAAAATCTGAACAGTCTTAAATTTTGAACACTGGTGTTTTTAGGTACTACCACTTTTACAGTTTTAAGTGCAAATCACTTAATTTTCCATAACTGAAACTGGCAGCTATTTATTATGCCTTGCTACTTGAACTGTAGAATGCTGTGTGCCACCAAGTATTACAATGCAACTACATATATCACAGGAATGCAATCAGCGCAGACTTTGTGATCATACAAATTGGCTTAACATCCATGTAATTTTACACATAACGGTAGTTACCTCAATGTTCTAGAGTGAGATTCACAAAAAAAAAAAAAAAAAATGTAAGGTCAATTCATTTGAGTCAGACTGAGCTTAAAAGTTAGAGGACATTTCAGCTAAAAACATGGTGTGAACAGTATGCATTCAGACAAACTGAACTTGTCAGGGCTTTAATGAAAGACTCAATAGTATAAGACCATTTTTTGTTATTATTCTGAAAATTGTCTTTATTAAAATTTGCAGGCTTGCTACTATTTCCATCACTTTATAGGTTGAAGTTGCTGCATCCTTCTCCTTTGAAACTCAAGAGATATTTTGTGAACAAACAAAGTTCATCTGACCCTTACTGTATATGGGCATAAGCAGGTACTGACCTATTTTTCTTGGCTGAACCATTCATTTAGTGAGAACAGCTGATGGTGACTGTGTGTATTTTTTTCCAGTGTGCGCTACAAGCAGTGTTGCCAGTTTTTTGCCACTTACTATGTGGAATCATCTTTTAATGTGTAGTTTGAGCAGCACATACCACAAATTTAAAAACAAAACACACACAAACCTTGGTCTTCCACAGTAGTAGCGCTGCTGGTGGCTTCATCCTCTTTGCTGTAACTGACATTTCCCTCTTCTTCTTGCACCATGGCTTCTGCCTCTTTTGAGAGGCAAGTAGCATGTAAAGGCCTCAGTGTGTCTAGATCCTGCTCTTCCTCTTCATCCTCTTCGTCCTCCTCTTCATCCTCTTCGTCCTCATCTTTGCCAAACTTGAGTCTCTTTACTTCCTGTTGCTCAGCGTCCATGTCCTCTTCTGTGTCTGTGTGTTTGTTCTTGACTGAGCTCCCAAGGGAACCTTCTGATGCAGAAACTTCGCTGGTGAACACAAAAGATTACAGGTGAAAGATGTAATTACTGAAGGTTTATTTTTGACTGTGGAGCGTACATTTTTCTGATGGTATGTATTCTGGCATACCTGGAATCTTTATCACTCTCCTGCTCTGTGTTGAGCTCTTTGTTTTCTGTGCTGTCTGGCAGGCCATTAGCAGGAAGCAAGTTAGCGAGAGACAATTTTGGCCTGTTAAGTGGCCTAGGAGTTCCAGGACCATTGACTTTTCTGCAAACAAGGTGTACTTTGTTATTGTTATTAAAGTTATAATGTTGCATTGAAAAATTTAAAGCAAAAGATCAATACCTCTCTGTAAAAGCAGATGTGTTCCCAGTAAGCATCACCCCATTCATTCTATTTATGGCATTACATCCATTTTTCCTTAAGAAATAAAAAGTTCTTAAGTCATACCAAACACTTAATATCAATTTTATTAATTCATTTTTTTTTTTTTTTACTTGTCTTACTCTGAGGTTGGATGAACACAGCTGACAACCATGACATTCTAGTTGGAAAAGAGAAATTTCACTTAAGGGACAGACTGATAAAAAAAACAAACAAACAAAAAAAAAACTGCTAAGCACATACCTTCTCCACCCCTCGAAGAAATTTATCTGTTCCTGTGTAGTTCCTTTTGGGTTCTGTGAGCAACTCACACAATCGCTGGATAGTAAAGGGGATTCTAAAAGAAGCACCAGGGCAGGTTATAGATGAAAGAAATGGCCAGATTTTCACAAGTTCCATGTTTTTTATATGTCATTGGGCAATAGTTTCATCATCTTACAGTCCCTAAAACAGCACAATTACTTTTTGCAAGACTTCTTTTGGTCTGAAAATTTACATTTTTCATTTTCCATGCTTTGTCAGAGATTTTAACTATCATATAAATACCGTTTGCTACATCACCTTTCCATCATGAGATTAGCACTTAATGCAAAAAAAAAAAAAAAAAAAGATGAGCATTAATTTAAAATTCTAATTTTCCACACTATCTTGCTATTCCGTAACAAGTAGCTGTTCCCTTATCTATGAAACATTGCTATCCTCTGTGCATACAAAATCATGGAGTACAGAAAGCTGTGTAGAAACAAGTACTTCACTGTTTCAGGTAATCTATGCAAGAAGTGATTTCTACTTAAATCTTTGATCAATCACCTTAATACTGTTTCTGTGACCATGTAATTCATTTTATCAACATACATACAACTGCAATGAAGACTTTTTGCTATAAACTTGCAGTTAATCACTCTTCTCAGGAAACACACGCATAAATGTGCGCACACTGTATGCAACTTATGGTTACTGTCTATTACACAGGTAAAACTCTACAAACGGAAAATTGACACAAGGCAGTTTATTCAATAATAAACCTTACTATGAGAAAGGCAGTAAATGTAATTGAGACCTATAAAAATAACCTCCTGAAGGTTTAAAAAGGTTGACTTATATTGCCACATTCAAAATCTTTCATTATGACCGTTTAACTGAAAATGTAGTTTAGGGATGGTTAGCATTAACTATGTCACATCTTTTAAGCTGCCAAATAATGAGCGGTCACAATAATACTCACTATGAGTCACCATACATCAACCCGTTACAAGAAGACCAAGACTAAAGGTCTTCAACTGTGAATCTCCTTGATTTTCTTTGGTAGAAAAATTGTTCATTCTGTCATCCTTCCCGTTGCCAAACTGTATCTCTTCTCTTCAGAATATGTATGCCACAGGAAGCCAGACAAACCAGAGCTGCCCATCCATTCAACTAGCCTTACATTACCATTTACAAATGCGCACCTTCAGCAGCTTGTACCTACCCATTATATCCCTTCACAATCTTGAGGATTCTCTCTTTCATATCTTCAAATGGAATTGACTCAACATTGGGATTAGCTGGGCCTCGTTGCTCAGGTGCTGAGGCTCTGAAGTCATCCATCACCTTCTCCAATTTAAACAGAAAGTAGTTCCGAAATTGAGACCAATGAACTCTATGGTACAGACAAAAAACATGGATAGCATCCAATATTACAAGAAGATCTAAATCGGACACTGAAATGGTGTTTCTATCATCTACATATCCCATTATACAACTTTGAAATATAAACGTGTAGGGAATTAGTAGGAAAGGCAATTATTAAAGCTTGCAATGTTCTCTTACATGGTCTCTCCAGTCTTGGCGACATGACAGAGAAACTGCTCCAGTAATGGACATGATTCCTTCTTTGTTTTCTTATCGAAGTCTGGTGAGGTGAAACGAAAATTGGGTGAATCAGTGGAGCTTTAAAATACGAGCCATAGTAATGGGATATGAGAATATCTATGTGTAACCTGCCTACCATGGAATTGATAGCTCACCACTAACTTCTAGCATGGGTGCAATGAATGAAAAGCATACATCACTCGCCATATTTTGCCCCTTTGAAGGGAAGTCTTTGGCAGGTATTTGACAACAACCGTATTGCGTTAGAGGTTTGGAAAACGTAAAAGATTAGAGTATGCTAACAACCCCGACTAGGTCGCAACGGTTAGCTTAAGTTCAGCGCTTTTGCTAGCAGGCTCATTTAGCCGCAACAGTGTAGCCGGCAAACATTGGTGTGTGGCCAATGACACATATATAAAAACGCCTCCTTGGACAGATTTAATAGCGAACAACTTGACAATTACACATAGGATACACCTGTACTGTTGAATGATATATAAAAAAAAGACCGAGTACTGTGGTTAGCCATCCTGTTTGGCTATCGTGATTAGCTGATAGCTAACAATTTCCGTGAAATAGCTTGGGACGGTAGCATGAGCTAATAATGAGTGCCAGCTAGCTAACGACATTAGCTTCTTCGTTAAAACGAGTTTATTTTTCTACGGAGACAAAGACAAGAGAACATATAGGCAGCAAGATCCAAACAAAATCAAACACCATCGAAATGAACTGAATTGACCTCTGAGCGCCTCTTGAAGCGAGTCAATTTCCATTACGCCGTTGCCCTCTGTCAGTCCAGTGGATGTGAAAGGCAGGCTGGTTGTTAGCTGCTGCAGCGAGGCTAAGCTCTCTTCGGCAAGAAGAGGAAGCATTTGAATATGGCGACGTGAGGTCACTGCCTGTTTGGCGGAACAGTCGTTGAGAATTTCTACGAAATTAAGATTCGAAATTAAAAATAACACAATTTATCTTTAATTTTGTGAAAGCACATAATGCACTCGACTACAAACATAATGGAACCAAATATTTTTTCTCTTTTTTTAGAATGCCCCAAGTTAGACTTTAACCTCGGTTTGTAAGAGAAAACTTAATGCTTCTCTCTTTGTTTCTGGTCCTGAGCAAGACATTATTTGTTATTTTCAAAAGCCGTGGCAACAATTTAAGCAAATAGAAAAATAACTGATCTAAGTTAGGGATACTTAAAAATCAGGACTGCCTTTACTGTCATTGCAGGACCCAACGAGCTTGGAAAAAAAGTGCATTTCTTCTTGAGACTATTTTTAAATTAGATTTTAGATCTAACATAATTTGCATTACTTTAATTGATATTAGCTAAGGGAGAAGAAAGATACATGTTATGATACCAAACATGTCAATTTCCTAAAAAAAGCATGAGTAATTACATGTCACTCTTAAACATTTGTCCCTTTTCTGCTGCTTTTAACAACATTAACGCATTTTATTACAGGCCATTTTCACTTGAATTTTTCTCTGCTTTTTTAATTTGTCATTCCTGTTGTTTGCTGTGAATTTTGTTCATATTTCCATGACAACAGATTAAATATTAGCCATCACTAAGTTTGGTCTACTCCTTTTTCTTCCAATAATTTTGATACTACTGCATATAATACTGTAATGCAAGTCAATTTCAGTCTATATATGTACGTGTGTGTGTGTGTGTGTGTGTGTGTGTGTGAATGTGTGTTTGTTATCATATGCATCATGGAATCAGACCTTTAACTAAAAAGTGTTTGACACCTGTTCTAAAATATGAAATCTACACTAAAATATATGAGAATATGCTGCTTTCATATTTTCCATTGCACTAAAATAGACACAAATATGGAAATTAAATGCACAGATTTGAATGTTTTATTTAGAAACACATACAACTGAACACTTCAGTTTCCAGTTTGAATAATTTCTTATGTAGATTGTGACACCACATTGTAAGTTATTGCTAAAACCTAATCATCCATGTCTTAGCATCATACAAAACATCACAAACCAGCATATTCTTTCAAACTATATGATTCATTTTCTTAACATAGTAAACATGACAGACATTTATATTCATATGGCACATACTCAGCTGTAGTACTTTTGAATGCTAACACTTTTGGTTTTGATTCACTTGGACAGCGTAGCATCTAATGTGGGCATGTTGTGTTCAAACAATTACCCCAATCATCAGCTGAAATAGAATTCTGAAAGTGCATCATAATATTTCATTTGTAACATAAAAATCCATATTTCTTTTTGTGCTGTATATAATACTGTCAGAGGCAACATGAGCAAACACTTGAAATTTTGTTGCTCCCAAAGCTTCAAATTTCATGTTACATACTGGCAAAACATTCACATTGATTTAGTGGAGTGGTCCATGGATCTACTGGTGCAAACGATAAAACTTTCGAAGGTCCGGAATTGACTTTGTTCAGGTTGAAGCTCTATAAAGATGACAATATCAATTCAATCAGCTGTTTGGAAAACAAACAAACAAACAAAAAAAAACAACTTTTAAGTCCTTGAGAAAAAGTATGCCATAAAATAATGCCTTTGCAATTGAAATGAAGAGCTCGTACTTTTGGCATTTTTGACAAAATTGTCACCATAGTCTCATGTAATTTACAATTCATACACTTGTGTCATTGGCAGTGTCATGTAAAGTAGCATTAAGGCAAATCCTATTCTACAGCATCACTGACCAGCACTGTGCTTTTCTGTATACATAACCTCGTTCTCATAGCCATCAACACAAAAGGGTCATAATGTCCATATAAACAATTCTGAGGGGGTCTCGTTTTACCTACAGTAACACCCGCCAAATTTATCTTGGACTCTGATGCGGTCCTTGTCAGATAGAACACCCAAGTCCATTTCTCAGTTCTTGTGAGGCTTGGCATGGCGAACCACCTTCTCCTCAAACATCTTCTTCATGGTCTTCTCGATCTGCTTTAGGAAGACTTGAGGAATCCGACCACAAAGAGTGTTGACAGTGTCCAGGAACTTGGTCTGGATGGGGTAGAACAGCGACTGGAACATGTTGTCCTCAAAGGGAAACTGCAGAGGCAGCGACATGTTTGACTTGACAGTTTTGATCGTACAGCTATTTCAGTTTAATTGAGCAGAAAAAAGAAGGAAACTTCACAGCTTAAACAGTATTTATAAATTTCATCAACCGGGATGAGGGCTCTGTATTAATCGTAAATTATGACCCTGCCAGTCATTTATAAGCTTATCTCAGCAGTGCAGAGAGACCTAACTCTCCTGCAGTAGAGAACAAATTCTAAATTTAATGACTGACCCAGATTGTCTAACGTGAGAGTCGAGTATTTGCACCACAGAGTAAATACTTCCAGCTGCTCTTTTGCAGTGCTGATATCCCGAGTGAAAAAAAGAAAAAGTTATTTGATTCTTAGAGGTATGTTCCTCTCTTTTGACAGGAATAGATTGTTGATTTCTCTGGATTATAGCCATTGTGGCCAAAATAAACATGTTTGAATGTATTTCATATTCATATGGAGCTTTATGGCAGACTCTAGGGAAAATAAGAGTACACAGGTCTAACCACAAAAATGTTCTGATGACACAGTTAGTCTGTCCTTTTATACCGGAGGTAATCAAACCAAACATGGATCCCAATGGGGTAATTCATTGCACTTTAAACACAACATAGTGAGATTCACTGAGTGGCAATATGCTTTATCAAGCGAAAAAAGGACAGCTATATCAAGTCTTTTTTGAAAAAAAATATCTTATTGGGCTGCATTTTAAGTGAAAAACTTTGACTTTACCTTGTGTGAATTGGATGAAAGTTCTCTTTTTAAAAATGAGACTGGAAATTAAGAAGAAGTCACCAGTAAAGGTCTTCATCAAGAAATACATGAAAATTGTTTAAAAACAACCATAAATATGGTTATAGTTGACTTGGAAATTAACTCTATGCTTGTTTCTTTTAAGTTAAGTTTTATACTAAATTAGTCTTGTACTTTGCATTTTAATTTGCTTAACAGAATAAGTGAGAAGACATTTCTTGAATCAAATTCCAAATTTATGATGACTGGTTGACATGAACCCTGTCAGGTTCCAAATTTGAAAATTCTTTTTGCATTTGTTCTTCAATAGATATTTCATAGAATGATGGTATTGACCCAAATAGGTTCTTATATCATGGCGCCTTTATGCTAAATCAGTACACTTTTATTTGGATCACGGATGTAATGTTTATGTCGCTATAGGTTTGTCTTCTTTCTTTAAAATTGCAGGATGGGTCATTTTTTTGACATTCCTAATAATTTGTCAAGACATATTATACAGACCTCTGTGAAAAAACGCAACTTATTTTGCAATGAAGTGGGCTACTTCCTTTGACAAAGTACCCATCTAAGTGCAAGCAAAATCCTATTACACATTTCTCGTCCATTCCCCTATGAATTGCCAGTTTGCACTGCTAGCTATTGTTACATCAATGTTTAAATCATTTTGGAATGATGGGAAAGTTAGAAAAGTAGCACAACTGTGGCGTCAATACTGACTCACACCCTTTTTTCAAAAACACATATTCTTTCTCAACACGTAGTACACTGAGCCACCATAATCAGTATCATATTTGCAGCAAGAATTAATGAAAAAAAAATCTGTAATGTAGTTTAATATGATTAAATAGAACAGAGCAGCTCCCAGTTGGGAGAGAGGATCACTGACTCGTTGAAATGCAGTGATAATGCATGGACCGGTTGTGATCACAGGGTAAATAATCCTGGATCACCGATATTTAGGAGAGGCAGTCCTTCAGAAGGATTTTGCTTTTAACCAACACTTAAATGCAATGTATGAATTTCTGGAAAATGAAATGATTACTGCTATGTTTGTTTTATCATAATGTTTGTCTCTAAAACCATATCGACCAGACAAGACAAACAGTCGTGCAAACTGACATGTTTGCAACTTTAATTCAGACCAGCCATTTGTACCATGTCTATTTACTAGTACATGTCCCTTTATTGAGCAGGCAGGAAAAAAAAACTATTGTCCAGTTGCTGAGCGCTCAGACCCACCATCTTTTCTTTTATATGGATTTGAATTTTTTTTATTTTTCATGATTCAACAAAAATGTAATATAACTGTAAATTGTGTATTTTATACACAATTGTATCTCATTGATGGCCACTCACTGTCATGATGTCCTTCAAACATATTGCCCTATTCCTGTCCCTGAATCTTTGCAAGATAGGTAACATTTGTGACAGGTTTGCTCCCCACAGAAAGAGTGGTTTACCAGAAGTTTTAGCAGCTGTTACCCTTCTGGTGCAGTCAATTACAGGACAGTGTGTAGCGAAGAGATTTGGTGCTCCTCAAAAATGTAAAACCTGTGATTTACTGTATAATCTGATTTTTTTTATGATTTACTTAATTGATGTCACGGTGAAATACTTTGCTCCTTTCTCACCAAGTTATAAAATGAATGGGTTTGGGAATGGGTCAGGTTTGAAGTCCAAATTCCCCTTTTGCTCCTTTGTGCTCAGTGTAATTGAGTATTATAACAGATATTGTAAGATAAAAAATCTTGACTCTATATTGCAAAGACACTCATTTCAGTCTTTCAGTCTTCTCATTAGACAAATTAAACACATTATTTTGTAATTTTCTATGGGAAAGCAATCCAAGGTTTGAATCACTTGCCATGCAGTGTCAACTTGATATGATCTTTCTTGGTTGCCTACATAGGCTGAGGTCGGATGTACATAGACAACTGCATTGAATTACCCAATCCTATTCTAAGCACCATTTCTTATATAATTCAGACAACTATGGAGGAAATAAAAAAACTATTCTTTTTATTTGAAGATCACTTTCTCATAGACACAATGCAGCTCACAATGCCTTCAATTTTATAGCTCATTATGAAAGATGAAAAGGGAAAAGAAAGTCGATTAAAGAAGAAAACATGGCTTTGGGGAACATTTAGTGCCTGTTCCAACAGCGCATGAGCTAGTGATAGGTGAATAGGGAGCTTAACTGACTTGAAACTAATTCTAAACGACTCAATGAGCAACTGTTTTGTGATTAATTATAGTAATATGCACTTTTTTGTTGTGTTTTAAGTTCTAAATAAGATACATGGCATTATAATCTTAACTTTACTTAAAATAAAGGCAGGATTGGCCTTTGCATCATCCTGTTAAATACAGGGATACATTTGCAATACTTAAACGAGGCACAACAAAGGTATTTTGGTTATTTTTCTTCTGTGGTACTTGAAAAGTAACATCTGTGAGAGATGGATTTCGTTTTCCTTTGAGGACAAGAAGTATTTTTGGGTAATCTGGATTCAACTTAAAAATAACAGACTGCCTTTCTAGAAATTAATTCATAAAGTATTTAGGGTATCTGGCACAAAGACGATGACCTGTCAAAAGAACAGATAAATGTAGGGCTCTATTTCGGAACTTGTGAAATGCTTAACAACTCCGTTTTGGCTTGAGTACAAAAATTCTTCAAAAAGCTTATTAAATCAAACAGGCTATGTAAGTTAAGAGCGATTTGCCAGGTCAAACGAAAAAGACAAAAAAAATCAGCAAGGAAAATAGCAATATCTGTTTTGCAAATAGTACTATACAACTATTTACATAGACTTTTGTAGCCATCCTCAGCTCTGCTTCACCTGAGCTTCTCTCAGCCATATTAGCTGCAAGTAATCTTTCACTGAAGTGTCATTGGTCCAGTTGCATTTTTGGTAAAGTGCCAGAGGGAAATCAATGTCTGTATTTAGACAAGTTTAATCTCTGTTTTAGTTGCACTCTTCTTGATCCCTTTAAAGGGCAATTGGTACAGAAGTATACAGAATCAAAACAGGAATTTAAAATGCAATCAGACAGAACCAACTACGAGCATCGTGGGATACTTACATCACGTATTGCATCGTAAACTACTTTGAAGGCCGGCTGCTTATCATCGTGATACACTCCTCGATTGCCATGGAGGATGGAAACGCCTTCCTCCTCAGCTCCTTTGCAGTTGCTCCCATACATACAGTGATCAGGCCTGTAGTTCCACTCGCAAGGGAAGACGAAAAGACATTCTAAAAGAACAAACAAACAAGATCACACTATTGGTAATATACTGTGAGGTTAATTGATGATCCTTGAAAATTTAATGCGAGGATGCAGCGAAACCTGTTGGCTGATAAGATATGATAGCTGAGGATGAATATGATTTCATTGGACATCTTGAACAAGATTACACCATGAACATAAATATCTCTCACTGTATGTTTAGTATTTCTGCGTAGTTTAGGGTTTAAAATGCAACCATGTCCCCGATTTAATAATGTTTTGCATTTCTTTCACAAAGTTAACTTACTTAGGCTACCGTTCAAAAGTTTGGGGTCACCCAGACAATTTTGTGTTTTCCCCGAAAAGTCACACTTCAATTATCAAATTAGTTTCAAAATGAATGGAAAATATAGTCAAGACATTGACATGGCTAGATATAATGATTATTATTTGAAATAATAATTTTCTCCTTCAAACTTTGCTTTTGTCATAGAATGCTCCATTTGCAGCAACTACAGCATTGCAGACCTTTGGCATTCCAGCTATTAATTTGTTTAAGTCATCTGGAGAAATTTCACCCCATGCTTCCAGAAGCCCCTCCCACAAGTTGGATTGGCTTGATGGGCACTTCTTGCGTACCATACAGTTAAGCTGCTCCCACAACAGCTCAATGGGGCTGAGATCTGGTGACTGCGCTGGCCACTTCATTACAGATAGAATACCAGCTGCCTGCTTCTTCCCTAAATAGTTCTTGTATAATTTGTAGGTATGCTTTGGATCATTGTCCTGTTATGGGATGAAATTGGTTCCAATGAAGCGCTGTCCACAGGGTATGGCATGGCGTTTTAAAAAGGAGTGATAGCCTTCCTTATTCAAAATCCCTTTTACGTTGTACAAATCTCCCACTTTACCAGCACCAAAGCAACCGCAGACCATCACATTACCTCCATCGTGCTTGACAGATGGCGTCACTCTTCCTGCATCTTTTCAGTTGTTCTGCGTCTCACAAATGTTCTTCTGTGTGATCCAAACACCTCAAATTTCAATTTGTCTGTCCATAACACTTTTTTCCAATCTTCCTCTGTCCAATGTCTGTGTGCTTTTGCACATAATTAATCCGTTCCTTTCATTGGCCAGTCCCAGATATGGCTTTTCTTTTGCCACTTCGCCCTGAAGGCCAGCATCCCGGAGTTGCCTCTTCAATCTAGAAGTTGACACTGGCATTTTGTGCGTACTACTTAATGAAGCTGCCAATTGAGGGCCTGTGAGGCATCTATTTCTCAAACTAGAAACTCTCATGTACTTGTCTTCTTGCTCAGTTGTGCAGCAGCGCCTCCCACTTCTCTTTCTACTCTGGTTAGAGCCTGTTTGAGCTGTTCTCTGAGGGGAGTAGTACAGACTGTTGGAGGAAATCTTCAGTTTCTTGGCAATTTCTCACATGGAATAGCCTTCATTTCTAAGAACAAGAGTAGACTGTCGAGTTTCACATGAAAGTTCTCTTTCTCTGGCCATTTTGAGAGTTTAATCTAACCCACAAATGTGATGCTCCAGATACTCAACTAGCTCAATGGAAGGTCAGTTTTATAGCTTCTCTAACTACCTAAACCGTTTTCAGTTCTGCTAACATAATTGCACAAGGGTTTTCTAATCATCCATTAGCCTTCTAATGAAATTAGCAAACACAATGTATCATTAGAACTCTGGAGTGATGGTTGCTGGAAATGGGCCTCGATACACCGATGCAGATATTGCATTAAAAACCAGACATTTTCAGCTAGAATAGTCATTTAACACATTAAGAATGTATAGCGTGTATTTCTGATAATTTTGATGGCATCTTCATTGAAAAAACAGTGCTGATAAGGACATTTCTAAGTGATCCCAAACTTTTGAACGGAAGTGTACATCATCATCAAAACATCTTATTATGCAGAAATACAGTATAAAGAGACATTTCATCACAGTGGCCACAATAAATGCTGTTGCTGAAGAAACAAACCTGGAGTGCACAAGTCTCCTTCTACTGCGGTTACAACAGCGACACACATGAACAAGCACAATAATGCCCTCATAAAATTGCAATATTATTTAAGAAAATAAAAACAATTCACTCACTGAAAATTTGGATTATTTGTACACAAAATCTATCCTACTTCCTTTCTTCAAAAAGAGCTCAATTACTCTGTCGTACAGATTATTCCTGTGCTTCAGCTCCATCAAGAAGTCCTTTTCTATTGCCATCAAAGCTAATGCTGAAAGTCGAGCCTGCCCTGTCATATTTCTGGCATAAGTTTTAATTCCCTTTCGGGTTGAAAATGTTCGCTCGACAGAAGCAGTGGACATGGGGATGGTCAGCAGAAAACACACTAATGTGTACGGCCCCGTGCTACAAAAGTTTGAAGTGTCTGGCAGCGCTCTGGTGTCTGGCTGCTGGCTTGGTCAGGGAAGTCAAATTTACAAACCCAATGTGGCGCCAAAAACCATGTCGATCAGTGCCAAATAACAAGCACTCCCAGCGATACAATTTACAGTGTTCCTCGGATCTTGTAAGCCAGGGGTACCGCTCATAGTTAGTGGACTGAAAGTGACGGAAAAATCTTTTTCCTCGCTGTAACACTCCCGCAAGCCTCGGAATTGCCCGACCTTTCTTAACGACGTCCAGCTTTTCTTGAAAAGTCTGTCTTGAAAATGGCTTTGACAATAAATCTGCAACCACTTCAATTTCTTCTCTTCCTTCAGCCATCATGGGTTGACAAATTAGCTATTATATTGAAATGCTTCAATGAAGACGTCTGCAACCAGGCTTTTACTCCAGATGTCGTCGCTTTACTCCCAACATGATGATACAACCGCACTTGACTCTGCACTCCACCTCACTCATCGACCTTTCAAATAAAAAAAGCAAAATAAAACAAAACCTATTCGAATCCTCCCACTCTCCTCCGTCAACCGACCCCCCTGCCTCTCTCCCCCAATCACCGGGCCGCATACTCTATGACAAACCTGCAGTCCAGTGATCAGCGAAGGGCTGGGGAGTGACAGGTCGACAGCCTATGGTCTCTATTTCGGGGTCGCTACAATATCAACACAACTAAGGCGAGTACACTCACTGACTATCCAGTCAAAGGGCGTATCACACGCCGACGTTACTGTACCCTTCTTGAAGGCCTTGGTGTCAGAACTCAAAATCTGATTGGTTGAAGCAACAGTTTGCTCAACACTTATTTTTTGCTAGAGAGCCTGTGAATCTGATTCTGCAGGCCTCCAGGCAGATTTCTTTGACTTTGACCCTGACTGGCAACAATTAATGGCTGAAATGTGATTGGTTAAATGCTGAAACATGAAAATATATTTGGAAGCAGTACAGCCAGGGAAAAAGCTATGAAAGGAAGCGGACAGAGTAGTGATTGCAGACTGATTTTAATTATATTTTGTCCATGAATACTTGTCTGTATTCATGGACAAAATATAATTAAAATCAGTCTGCAATCAGATATTTTTTAGGCCCTGACGGCACACCACTGATATCCCGACATTATTATTATTGTTATGTCATTATAACCCCTCCTTGAGGCACCACTTTATCATGGTGGAGGGTTTTGCGTCTCCCAGAGATCCCGACAAGCTATGTTGTTGGGGCTTTTATGGCCATCCAAAGCAAACAGGTCCTGGGTGACGGACCAGGCAAAGCATGGCTCAAGAAACCCCCCAAATGATGGAAAAGACAAATGGACCTGGATTTATATCCAAGATGGCGGCGTGTGTAGATGCAGCGGCCCCTCGATTTCCCACACGTACGGGGATTTATTGTAGTTCCTCGTGTCTTTCGCACTTTTCGCATTCGTCCCGTTTGTTTCTGGCACCGGATTACTAGTACAGTTGACAAGATTTGCTGGACGTCGACAGAAGCAGGCCTTATGACACCATGGATTTGGTACAAACCGAGACAAACAAAGAGCTCGGACTACTCCGCTGACCCGCAGCCATGTCGGACTTAACTGCATCTTTTTGACCGTAAAGGAGGCACCGCAAGCAGTGTGAGAGGAAGCAGAAGAGGGGGAAGCGCGGAGGTATCCGCACTAGGCTAACAGCTAAACCTACCCGGCCAGCCATACCATTCATCCATTCTGGCAAACATACGATTCCTGGACAATAAAATGGATCATATAAGGCTTCTGAGGACCGCGAATCAAAAGGTGAGTAACTGTTGTATGCTTGTCTTCACTGAAACATGGCTAAATGACGACATCCCGGACTGTTAGCTGCCGTACAACTGGAGCAGCTAGTATGCTAACTAGCTGAAAGAGCACTCGTAAGCAGAGACTCGCGGCGTTGGGTCTTTGTTTAAATCCGTGATGCGTGGTGCCGGGACGCTGTGGTAGTACGCAAACACTCATTCTTGCTGGAGATATTAATCACACTGACCTCAGGGTTTTCCTCCCCAAACTTCACCAGCATGTTATTGTCTCAACAGAGGAGACAAAACCTTGGACTTGGTCCGCACCACCCACAAAGGAGCATCCAAGCCCCCCCCACTTTGGACTCTCTGACCATACCACTGTTATCCTAACATCGGCTTAAAGACCCAGGGTGAAAGTCATCAGACCGGTATGGAAGCAGATACGGATGTGGTCAGATGGGGCCACCTCTGCTTCTCAGAACTTTCTCGACAAGACCGACTGGGAAATGTTCAAGCAGGTGGCCACCTACAGCGACCACACGAATATTGAGGAGAATACAGACACTGTTACTTCTTATATCGGCCAATGCATTGACTATGTAATCCACACCAAAACTGTCACCACCCGAGCAAACCAGAAGCCATGGCTGACAGGTGACATCCATTGGTGGCTGAGGGCCAGAGACAGAGCCTTCAGAGCCTGGGACGAAACTGGCCCGAGAGCAGTGAGAGCCAACCTTGTGCGTGGCATCAGAAAAGCCAAACTCAAAAAAAAACAGCAAGATAACCTGTAAATTCAAGGACGGCAGAGATGCGCAGAGCCTGTGGCAGGGCCTCCAGACCCTCATAGACTACAAACCTGTCCCACACCTCTGTGACAACAACATGTCTCTGCTGAACAACCTCAACAGCTTCTTCACACGGTTTGAGGCAAGAAACAATACTCATCCACAGAAGACGCCACCGCCCCCCCATGACCAAACCCTGTGCCTGTCTGCTGCCAGCGTGAGGAGAACACTCTCCACCATCAACATCCGCAAGGCAGCAGGCCCAGACAACATCCCCGGTTGGATGCTGAAGGACTGTGCAGAGGAACTTAAGGACATCTTCTCGGACATCTTTTCAAACTTCCCTGAGGCAAGCGGCTGTTCCGTCATGCTTCAAATCCACTGTCATCATACCCGTGCCAAAGAAACCTGCTCCATCCAAACAATGACTATCGCCTCGTAGCACTGACCCCCTATCATCATGATGTGCTTTGAACGACTAGTCATGGCACATATCAAATCCATCTTCCCCCATACCCTAGACCCCTACCAGTTTGCATATCAGGCCAAATGCTCCACAGAGGACGCAATCAGCTCAGCTCTCTAAACAGCCCTCATCCACCTAAATACCAAAGACTCCTATGTGAGAAAGCTCAGTGTTCAACATCATCATCCCACAACAGCTGATCACCAAACTGCAACGGCTGGGGCTCAATACCTCCCTTTGCAGCTTGCTGCTGGACTTCCTCTGTGAGAGGCCACAAGCAGTACTAGGTGGCAACAACATCTCGAGCAGCATCACACTCAGCACAGGGCCCCTCCAGGGTTGCATACTCAGTCCCCCGCTCCTCAACCTGCTGACTTACGACTCCAAACCTTCCTACAGCGCCAATTGCATGGTGAAGTTGGCGGACGACAGCTCTGGTGGGTCTCATCACCTAGGACGACGAGACTCACTCGGGAGGTCGATCTTCTAACCACCTGGTGCAGAGATAACAACCTCCTGCTGAACATCAGCAAGACCAAGGAGATTGTTGTCGACTTCCAGAGAGGCCACATCAAGAGCCCCCTAATGACCATCAATGCCGCTGCCATAGAGAGAGTGAGCAGCACCAAATTCCTGGGGGTGCACATCAGAGAGGATCTCTCCTGGAATACCTACAACGCATCACTGGTGAAGAAGGCACAGCGGCGCCTCTACTTCCTTCGCAAACTCAAGCAAGCGAAAGCCCTTACAACCATCATGCACACCTTCAACTGGAGCACCATCAAGAGCATCCTGACCAGCTGTATCACTGTGTGGGGCGAGGGGTGCATGAGCTACAACAGAGAAGCTCTGCAGCAAATCGTGAACACAGCTGGAAGGATCATCGGCCTCCGGGCCTGATCCACCAGATTTACCAACAGCTTCATCACCAGGCTGTCAAGATGCTGAACTTTCTCCCCGCTATCCCACTCCCTCCATTCGACCCCACCCCAAGATGCTGAACTCTCTCTCTCTTCATTCTGTACCCCCCCGAGCCCTGAACTGTCCCCCCAGGCCCCGAATGCTGATCCCCCCACCACACTTCTTGGATTCTGATAATATATCAAAACATCATTACCTTTTCTTTTTTTTGTACTACTGCTGCTTTGCAAGCCCATCAAGCTGCTATTGCACCATAAACCATTAAGGTACTACCCACTGACCTTTGCACTAAACTGTGCACGAAGAAGGAAAAAAAAATTACAACTCCTGTGCTGCTAATCTTTCATGCTGTCACATATCCGTCTGTATCTGTGTGCACTTCAAACTTCAATACCTCATAGTTTAATGATTACTGTTTAATGTACCCGTTCACTTTACCACTTATTTGCACTCAGTTATTGTTGTTGTATTGTTGATTTTATGTCACTGTGGGATTGTGAGAAAGGTCTTCTCGATTCCTCTTTGTGTCCAGTACATGCGGGGAAATTGACATTAAAGCTGACTCTTACTTTCCCTTGCCCGGACGCGGGTCACCGGGAACCATTAATGGAGCCAGGCAATGTTGGTCCCCTTTCTCTTGGGCTAAACCACCCATAGGAGGGGCTATGGGGTCGGGTGCAATGTGAGCTGAATGGTTGCTGGAGCGGGGGGCCTTGGGGGTCTAATACACGGCTGCATGAGCTGGCTCTAGGAAATTGGAACGTTATGTCTCTGGCAGGGAAGGAGCCTGAGCTAGTGCACGAGGCTGAGAGGCTAGATATAGTAGGACTCACCTCAACACACGGCTCAGGCTCTGGAACAAGGCCTCCTGATAGGGGTTGGACTCTTTTCTACTCTGGAGTTGCCCCCGGTGAGAGGCGCCAGGAAGGTGTGAGCATATTTATTGTCCCACGAATTGGCAGCTGCTTGTGGATAAAGGGTAGCCTCCCTTCGCCTTGGGATTGGGGGACAGGGTCTGACTGTCGGGGGACTCCGTTGTCGGGGGACTTCAACACTTATGTGGGCAATGACGGCGAGACCTGGAAAGGAGTGATTGGGAGGAATGGTCCCCTCGATCTGAACCAAAGCAGTGTTTTGTTACTGGACTTCTGTGCTCGTCATAGAATGTCCATAGCAAACGCCATGTTCAGACATAAAGGTTTGCACATGTGCACCTGGCACCAGCACACCTTAGGCTGCAGTTCATCACTTGACTTGAGGCCACATGCTCTGGACACTGGAGTGAAGAGGGGGCGGAGCTGTCAACTGATCGCCATCTGGTGGTTAGCTGGCTCCGATGGTTGGGGAGGACGCCGGTCAGACTTGACAGACCCAAATTGATTGTGAGGGTATGTTGGGAACATCTAGCAGAGTCACCTGTCAGAAAGAGTTTGACTCCCAACCTTGGCAGAGCCTGAACATCATCCCGGGGGAGGCGAGGGACATTGAGTTTGATTGGGCCATGTTCCGTGCCTCCATTGTCGAGGCAGCAGACTGATAGTGTGGCCCAAAGATGGTTGTTCCTGCCAATGCAGTTACCCCAAACCCCATGGTGGACCCCAGTGGTGAGGGATGCTGTCAAGCTGAAGGAGTCTTACTGAGCCTTCTGGCCTGTGGGGCTCCTGAGGTGGCTTACAGGTACCAGCAGGCCACGCGGCATGCAGCTGTTGTGGTTGCCGAGGAAAAATTGGGGCATGGGAGGAGTATGGTGAGGCCATGGAGAACAACTTTTGGAAGACACCAAGGAGATTCTCTCTGCCATCCGGCGGCTCGGGAGGGGGAAGCTGTATGCGGTCAACACTCTGTACAGTGGAGATGGTGGGCTGCTGACCTCAACTCAGGACATTGGGGATCGGTAGAGGGAATACTTCCAATGTCTCCTAAATCCCAACAACATGCCTTCCAATGAGGAAGCAGAGTTGGGGGACTTTGGGGTGGACTCTCCTATTTCCAGGGCTGAAGTTGGCAAGGTAGTCAGAAATCTTGGTGGCGGGGGCCCGGGGGTTAGATGAGATCCGCCTTGGGTTCCTTATGTCTCTGGATGTTGTGGGGCTGTCCTCGCTGACATGCCTCTGCAGCATCGTGTGGAAGATGGGAACAGTGCCGCTGGATTGGCAGACTGGGGTGATGATCCCCCTCTTTAAAAAGGGGGAAGGGAGGGTGTGCTCCCTGGAAAAGTCTACTCAGAGGTAATGGAGAGGAGGGTCTGACAGGCCGTTGAACCTCGGATCCAGGAGGAGCAATGTGGTTTTAGTCCTGGCCATGGAACAGTGTACCGGCTCTACACCCTTAGCAGGGTCCTTGAGGGCCAATGGGAGTTTGCCCAACCAGTCTACATGTGTTTTGTGGACCTGGGAAAGTCATTCAACCGTGTCCCGCAGGGAAAACTGTTGGGGGGTGCTCTGGGAGTATGGGGAACTGAACCCTGTAATACGGGCTGCTTGGTCATTGTATGATCAGTGCCAGAGCAAGGTCAACATTGCCGGTTGTAAGTCGGACATGTTTTTGGTGAGGGTTGGACTCTTCCAGGCCTGTCCTTTGTCACAGATTCTGTTCATAGCTTTTATGGACAGAATTTCTAGCCTCGAGGGATGACCTCAGGATAGGGTCTCTGCTTTTTGCAGACCGTGATCTCTAGCTCTTGCTGAGGTGGTTCACCGCCCAATGTGAAACAGTCGGGATGAGGATAAGCACCTCCAAATCGGAGACCATGGTTCTCAGCTGGAAACGGTTGGAGTGCCCACTCCACGTCAGGGAGGAGTTCTTGCCTAAAGTGAAGAAGTTCAGGGATCTCGGGGTCTTGTTCACAAGTGAGGGAAGGATAGAACATGAGATCGGATCGGTGCGGCATCAGCAGTGATGCGGACTCTGTACCGGTCCATCCCAGTGAAGAAGGAGCTGAGCCAAGAGGCGACGCTCTCAATTTACAGATCGATCTACGTTCGTACCCTCACCTTTGGTCATGAGGTGTGGGTTGCGACTGTAAGAACAAGGTCACAGATCCAAACAGCTGAAATGAGCTTTCTACGAAGAGTGTCTGAGATCTCCCTTGGAGATAGGCTGAGGAGCTTGGCCATCTGGGAGGGGCTCAGAGTGGAGTCGCTACTCCTCCACGTGGAGAGGAGCATCTGGTTAGGATGCCCCCTCGATGCCTCCCTGGTGAGGTGTTCCAGGTATGTCCAACCGGAGAGAGGCCCTGGGGAAGATCCAGGGTACGCTGGCGAGACTATGTCTCTAGGCTGGACTGGGAACCCCTCAGGAGCCTCCCGGAGGATCTGGACCAAGTGGCCAGGGATAGAAAGGTCTGGGCCTCTCTGCTTTGGCTGGATATTATTACTATTATTTTAGCAACAACAATAATAATAATAATCATTTTGCTCACTTTAAATTTTTAGTTTTAAGTATTCAGCACTGGTTTAGTATGCAGTTTTCCTACAGCCACTGGGATTTTTTGCAAGGCTCAGAGTCACAGCCCTTTTTATTTACCAAAGTAGGCCTGGCAAATAAAAAAATATGAGAGGAGTGAATGAAAATAGCTGGAAACTACAGATTTCTTTTCCTACATTTTATATGGGAGCACATAATGTGTCCTTGGATGTGACTGTACCTGGGTTGTAGTGGAAGATAATGTTGAGGAGGTCCTGATCCCCCCAGGTGATGTGGTTCTTATACTTCTGGTATAGTGGATGTAACAGGTCCTCCCATGACAGGCCACTGGGAATCATACTGTTCTGAAATACCAACAGCCTTCACTGGCACAAG
The DNA here is from genome assembly GCA_901007705.1 of Fistularia tabacaria. Lineage (NCBI taxonomy): Eukaryota > Metazoa > Chordata > Actinopteri > Syngnathiformes > Fistulariidae > Fistularia > Fistularia tabacaria. Next base: position 12,981 of record CAAKHD010013564.1, on the reverse strand, counting down.
AGCAGCTTTATACCAAAAACACATAATCAAATGGGGAGCACATTTACATTCCAGCTTTCAGCTGCAATTTTAAGAGCTATGGAGCTAAATTTAGTTCTGAGGGCAAAAGTCTATGATGCTCGCATGGCAGGTAGAGAGCTTCAATTAGACTTAGTCTCGAACAGCAATCAGCTTGTGATTAGAGCTCACGAGAAGAGGAAAAAAACCTTCAGTCGTCAAATACTAATTTATGTCTTCGGCTGACCATAAAAAAGAAGTAGTACATGTTTGTTCTTACTTTGAACATTCTGCTCCGTATCCTTGTGAGATTCATCAGCATGACCCCAGAGTTAACCCCTGTGACCCCGTAGAAGGGGTGACGTGCAAAGCGGCTGTACCAGCCAATCTTGGGGATCTCGTGCTCTGGTGCCATTGCTGCCAACTGGGTGCTGTTGAAGGACTTCAGGAGACTCCAGATGTCATCCATAGGACGAAGGAATAGCACATCAGTGTCCACATACAGCAATGAGTCAATGTCCTTAAGAATCACCTGAGAAGATAATTAAAGTCTTGATCACAACTCTTTCACCTAAACAACTAAACTAGACCAAACAATCAATCTTACATCATCTGGCAGTTGAAATCAGTCAGTTGAAATGGTAAACCTGCAGGCCAACATTGCAAAAGGAAGAGCTGCAGTGCTGCACAGAGTTTTAATAAAATAGTGTGTTTAAAATTCTGAGTAAATCCTGGGGGGGGGGGGGGGGGGGGGGGAAAAAAGTTCTCTGGGGGAGGGGGGAAAAAAGTTAAATAAAAAAAGGGGGGAAAG
>CAAKHD010013563.1:427068-439918 GCA_901007705.1 Fistularia tabacaria | reverse complement strand
CACCACTACAGATCCAATATCAGCACAAGAGAGATATGTTTCACTCAAGGAAAAAAAAAAAAAGCATTGGAAATTGAAAAGGCGGGATGATCAAAAGTCCAATGACATAGTTTAATGAGATTTAATTTACGTCTGAAACACGGTAAAGTTCGCGTTTCAGCGGAGAATCACGGTGATGGCAAGCAGCGCTTTTTTATCTCATGCTTTTCCAGAGCGTCTTTCACGTCTGCTCGTTTCTGCTTCCCGCTCTGCAGCCGTGCAGCAAGTGGAGCAGAATGATCCTCCGCTGTGTTTCTCCCATCCCTTTGTGCACACGCTTGTACACAGACACACACATTTCAAAATTCAACACGCAGGCATAGATGCATCCGTCTCAAACTGTATGCCAACTCCTGCAGATGCATACAATATTAAGACAGGCTGGTTTCGATTTGACGAGGGAATAATATTTTCAAACATTTTAACTAAAAAATTCCGCTCATTGCTTTGTTGCTTACACAGTTTTGAAACAAATATCTTAAAGGCGTGATAAAACAATTCAACTTTTACTCACAGTCTTTGTAATTGAGGTACAATTACTGCGCACTTGTGTGTTTTTTCCACCTTCCTCCCCCGAATCAGCATTTATATCATCTAAATAACCATTAGGGTTTTTTTTTGGACTTTTTTTTTTTTTTTTTTATGGCTACAACGATTATAATTAAATTGTCAAAACATCCAAAAGGGGGATTATAAACAATCCTATCAAAGTATCACATGGAAAATCATCCGTTCGCTAAACTCGACAATTAGGTTTTTCCTTTATTAAATTTTATTTTTATTTCTATTTCAATTTTTATTTCAATTTTATTTCAATTTTTATATCTATTTTTATTTGTATTTTATTTATTTACCAACTTAAATATTCATTCATCAATTTTGAATTAACGTCAGCTTACTTCAGAAAAAAATCAGATGAGATCATTTAGTCTGATCGGTTTGGCGTATGGAATTTGTGATGCTTGGCGAGGAATAATCAATGACGGAGCCTTGGGGTCTTGGATGAGATTATCTTTAATAATAAGCACCACCATACCACGATACAAAAACCCGACAGTGCACTTCCTGGGCGCATATATACCGCCGACTTAAATCATACCCGCTAGTCCCATGGAGTGAGAGGCCACGCCCCTCAGTGTCAACCACAAGTTCTTCATTAATTGCTTCATCAAGTTTTATTTGTCCCTTTTATATATGTATGTATGTATGTATTTATTTATTTACGCATTTTTCGTCACCACACAGAATGCAATCTCTCCACCACCAACCATGGCATCATTAATGATAATGACGGGAAACAATACGGAAATCATAACCCAATCATTATACAGCAGTATTCTCATCCGCTGAAATTCTGCAGCATTTGTGTTTCAGTGTTTATGTACAGTCCCACTTGTTTGCTGAAGCGGTAGATTAATTAGTTTTGTTTACATGTAGCCCTCCAAAACTCAACCGGTATGCATCCCGGCTAATTAGCTGTTAACACCGTAGGAGGACATCACATTTTAATATTCGCTTTTTGGCCAAGCACCCGTGCTATTGCCTTAATATACTGTGAGGATATTACAACACACACACTCGCACACAAATGTGTGCATGTACACAGGAATACAGACGTGCACATCCATCAAAATAGAGCAACGAGCTTCAGGACAACATGCCAATCTTTAGAGTAATGTTCCATCATTTCCAGGACACATTATTCATGAAAGTACCTTGAAAGTGGTGTCCATTCTAAAAATAATATAACTGGCTGGGATACTCGCTTTCTTTATGTAGGGCACTACACACACACACACACACACACACACACACACACACACACACACACACACACACTTGCATAGACACCGTTATTAGGAGATTGCACCGACATCCATGTATCAGCTAAAAATTCACACATATCTAGACCTCAGGAATGGCCGTTCTTTTGCAAAGGCAAAATGTCTGTAAGTGATGACAAGAGGTCGATGGTTACAGAGGAAATGGTCCTTTCACACAAAAACACGCACACACACACGCACGAAGTGTGCAACACTCACTGTTGCTATCATCTCTCTTTCCTCCCTGCCAGTTCCCACATGAAAGGGTTAGAGAGAATGTCAAAAAGTTGAAATGCGAATACCAATACGTTGATGTCTGTCAACCCAGCCCACCGACCCCCCCCCAAGGCCACATCCCCATCGTGCCCCTGCAATTCCTCACCGGAGACCCCTTTACTTGTACATTGGCATGCGCTTTCCTTTTGCACTTTCCCCTCCACGCCTCCTCAAAAGCAAGGAGAAACGAGCACGATTACCAAAATGCGGGAGGGTTTTTTTTTAGCAGTCAAGAGTGAGCAAGAGAAAAAAAAAAAAAAGACCGGGTCGGCTTTGTGTGAGATGTGTGCGTTTGATAGCACCTGTATTCGCTTTTCTGCCTCCCTTGCTCCCAGCGGACGCCCGTCACCATGGACTCACCCGACTGTTTTATCCCCCCCGTGGTTCTCCTCTCACCCCCCCCCTCCATTGGCAATTTTCTCAGTTTCAGTGTGTGTCATACAGGGTGTTTAAAACTGTGTGTGTCTGCTTCTGAAAACAAGGGGGTGAATTCTTAAGAGCAAGAATGTGGGCTGGAGACAACTGGAGTATTGTTTGACAGAAAAAAAAAAAAAATCAAGTATGTAAGCCAAATATTTCCACTTAGTTTGGAAGTGTTTTCTGTTTAAACTTTTTTTTTTTTTCATGGCTGGATTTGACCTCATAGACATCATCTGATAAAACTGTAATTTCTTCTCAGAACCTCTAGTGAAAGTTTTCCCAATCTGTAGATAAGAGTGTTGCTTTTAAAAGAAAGACGTTTTTTGAAAAAAAGTGATGTTTTGGGGTGTCGACTCGTGGTGATTGCAATCAGCTAATTGATTTAGCATGATTTTCCCAACATCTGCAATGGGGTTTAGAATCAACCGCCTTGCGTAAAGAAATAGAAAATCTTTTTCATTAAGAACTGTTTTTGTTGAACAGTGTCAGTGGGCTTGCTTTTTTTTCGTCGTGTCTGCATGGGAACGTCACGTATGCATCCCTGCATTTTTCCACGGACATAATTTATCGACACGATAAATGACAGCCATTGCCTTTTCATCGTTAATGACTGCTGCCTTCAGTACCAGTGTAACAGCGACATTATCTGCCCTTAAAAATTGATTTGCATTACTTCTTAAGGTAAAATCTTGGGCTTGGAGTGATCATATTGTCTTTTTTTTTTTTTTCTGCTGCTGCCTCAGGCCATGGTGGAGACTGTGAATAATTTGCTGCAGCCGCGGGCCCAGACGGCGTGGAGAGAGCTGTCCACCAGTGAGCAGCTGCACTCGGCCACTCTGCTCCTTGACACCGTGGAGACGGGGGCTTTCATGTTAGCTGACAACCTCCTCAAAACCGACACTGTGCAGGAGACCGCCGACAACATCCGTGAGTCCATTTTCGGTCCTCCCTCCCATAGCAGGACGGTGCTGCTGTCAAGAAGCCTGTCAAGACGCCCCCAAAGTACTTAACCCGCAATGTCAAATTAACCTTGTTATTAACAGAGAGAGAGTTCTATGATTTTGGGACAAAAAGTTGTAACATAGTCAGTGCAAACATGGAAGGACATCACCGAGTGGTGGCCTCGGTCCTGGGTTTTATAACTCAACTGAATAGAGAATTAGTGTACACACTTTCAGACAGAAAAAAGTTCAAGAAGGCAGGTCCAAGAACTGTCCAGTTTGGATTTTGTTCAAGGGACTACCCTCCTCAGGGGGAACTTCTGCTTGCACTTGCACAGGCGGTAAAGGACCACAGTAGGGATTGGTGAGACGCAAGTATCAGCGATGTACACCTTAAGCGAAACACTCAAAAAAATAACACAGCAAGGAAGACATGGACAAAATGGAGATCGAAGTTTTCACAGCCTTCCTATTCAGCATGGTAGGAATAATCAAATGGATTAACAGTCTTTCTGGCCAGAAGAGCTCGGTCCTCTTCGCTGGCCACTTTCTTTCTGGTTGTGTCGATTTCATTGTGAGAAAACAGCTGATGGTGATCGGGATAATTCATAAAAATGCCCCTCCACATCTGGTAATGGATGTGGCTTATGAGTTCTACAAAGAATGTTAGTAATAATAGTAATGCATTTCATTTAAGGCGCCTAATGTCACCAATACATCTAAAGTCTTTGAAAAGACTAGGAAAATACTCATCTCGCACCAGCTCACATCTAATGACTAGTTTTTAGAGTTTTAAGTCTCATCCTAGTCTGACACTAGACTTATATTTAAAAAGACTGTGGATCTTTCATCTAAAGACATTTAAAAGATTTGCATAAGACTTGTGGAAAACAACAACTAGATTCGTTCAGCAGTTTTTTCCCAACATGGAATGTTTTCAATAGGTATTTGCTGAGCCTCTGCTATTTCTGTCCATTGGTTTTCCTTTTCCACTTGCTTGTGATACGTTAGACAGTTGATATTATACAAGCTGGGCTATTCTATCCACAGCTCCATCATCCGCTCCTGTTTCTGGACGGTCCATACTGTTCAGAACGTCCTTTGCCGTTACCGTTCATCCATACCGTCTCTTCCCCAATACAGCTCTGGCAATTGTTTGTCTACCAGGATTCCTTTTACCAGTTTTGTTGGCGGTCTACTGGTTGTTGATTATGTTTCGCACCATAAAGACTGTAGGAATTAGGATAAAATCAAATTTGCTTGATGTTGTCGTAATCCCAGTACTAGGAACTGAGGCCCTAGTTCCTATGCTGACCAAATGCATGAAAAAAGGCCCACTCCCAGAAAAAGTTCTAAGGACCAGAAAAAGGTCCCACAGTGGAAAAGGGGTCTAATGTGGGGGCATAGAGATTGGAAAGTTTCAACTGAGAGAAAGCCGAAAAATGACATCAGAGTCAAAATGTTTGAAAATGTGGCTTATTAAAAAGAAATAAGCTTTTATTTGCGCGACTGTATGTTGAAAGAATCCCTCATAATCAGAACACGATGTTCGAGTCTGTCAATAGAAAAGACTTCACTACACCCTGTCCTCAGGAGATTAAGCTCTCGTGACACACAAACCGCTACTCAAACTCCAAACCAAGCACTTTATTTACTAAAATGCAATGCCGAGAGAACAAAAAGTGTGTGTGCACTCTTAAGTTATTGCTTGTGGGGATCAACCAGTGCAGTCGACTGGGTCAAATTTGCAACAGGCGCAAGCACAGTGGTAGTGTTTCATGAGGGTTTTTGCGTTTTGCAATGAATTCGGCCATTGAAGGATAAGAGAAAATAGAAGCCAGAATGACAAAGTCAGAGTTTCTGCAAACATTCCTCATTTTGACGCTTTACGTGCGATCACATATCAAATCCTCGATTTAATCACAGGTACAACAGCGATGAATGCTTTCCATCTGGAAATAATTATTACTTTAAATTGTTTACAAAGAGTGGTGAATAATGTTTAATTTCACATTTAAGAGGAGCAACGGCGAACCAATAAGTCACGTATTGTAAATGGTTAAAAGTAGGTTGGGATTCTTTCAGTGAACCCATGTCTCCTTCACAATAACGGCAGCCATCTGCGCTCAAGGCGGTGTGATTAGCACATTCCCTCCAAACCAATCATCTTTCAGATGCAGGCTGAATCACATATATTACTTTCAGGCTTTGTAAATTACAGCGTGTGTAGTGAAGTATCCAGTTTTTCTTTTCTCCTCTCGGTGTCTTGTACACAAAGATCCGAACCCCTTATATTTCATAATGATTAAGCCAAAATCAACTAAATGGGAAAAATGGAAATGAAAGATTGGGTCTGCTCCGATCCAGGTTGCGTCAGCTTTACTCATTCTTTGCACTCAGAACTCCATTGCTAAGTCAAGATGAAGCGAAAGCTAATTTGCACGTTCAGTCCAACTCACTGCACGGTGTCTGGTGCGAGTTTCTCCCGGGATCAGGTAAAAACAATTGCTTCAATGACAACTGGTGCAAATATGGTGCAGATGGTGAGATTCAAATGCGTGGTTTAGCATGGTTTATTGCCAGAGAGAATTTTGGACTCGAACCAAAAAAAACCAAAATTCTTTTCGCTTCTTCAACATTTTAATAGCACACGAAAAAAATATAAATTAATAGATGACAATAAAAAAACAAAAACAAATAAATGAATAAATCAACAAATAAATAAGTGAATACAAACAAATAAATTAAAAAATAAATGTATAAATATTAGTTAATAAATTCACTGACAAATAAACAAATAGAAAATACACAGAAAATTAAAAAACAAAAAAACAAATAAATGGATAAATAAAGACCAAACATCATGAATAATAGCATATCAACTGGAAAGTCGAACTCCTCGGGCAAATCAGCAAAAAAAAGAGGACACAACTTGAAAACAAAGGAACAATCTCGTTGTGATGAAACAGAGGAATATAGAAAAGTGTTCTCTCCCGCTGAGTGTCCTTGTGCCTTTGGCTCCTCTGCACTCCACAGTATGAAGAGGAGGCCAATTAGCACCTCCCTTTCAAACTCAGTCACATTTACGGAAATTACTTTCAGATTTAGCATATTGAATGCACATGCTAAATCAATCTATATGCATTTTGTCCTCTTTGTATTTTGCACGCCATGGTGGAAACGGCTCATCACACATATTCATAGAGGTGGATGTATTAAACAGTCAAGGTACCTTATTCTGCTCTTTTGAATGCTGCAGCCCCTTGGTCCTCACTGTTAGTAGATCACCTTGTACATAAATAAACAGGTGATGCCAAGTAATCACATTTTTTTTTTAAATATTAACAAACCCTCGGTATTTGAATTACCCAAGTGTTCATTCATGTTTCCGGATGGAGCTGAAGTCATATTAAAGAGGTGCTATGTAATAAATTTGAAAAAAAATAAGCTCAGATTTCATAGAAGTATTCCACCAGTTAATTCAAGGACATGAGGAAGCTATTTTAAAGTTCATCGTTTCGAATCGCATGTAATTCTTACGTTTCTGACACAATATAACATGACAGAAGTAATTTTGTTTTCCGATGGAATACAGGAAAAGGCATGTCGACGACTACGTGAACCCCTCTGTGGGTGTAGCGGCTGAAATTCTGCCATTTCCAAAAATGGCTCATTTATGGGGAGCCTCCCGAAGGCCTGACAAAATCTCTCTATTTCACGCAGTATCACACGGCGTTGAGATTGTTTAAAGGGAAAATGGAGAGCTGCAAAAAAAAACATCCAGTGTATTGACATAGTAGAAAAAGCAGATTTGAAAGGGGATGGGACAGAAATATGTGAATGTGAGCAAAAAATAATTTGCTTATTATCGATACTGCTTATCCTGCACTGGTGAGAGGCGGGTTTCTCCGGTCACCAGTTAATCACAGGGCCACATCAAAAAGACACCCAACCATTCACTCACTCAAGACCCAAGAATCTTTTTTGTCACTATGCCAGCATAATGAAATTTTGCAGGGACCCAGGCTTTTTTTCACAAATCTGGATGATTTAGGATCCTCAAAGAACCGACGACCTGTTTTTTGATTGTGTGTGTGTGGGGAGGAGGTACCCACGCAGACACATTGCAAACTCCACACAGAAAGCTGTCTAGATCCAACCAGGGGCATTCTTGTTGCGCTAGTCACCTCTCCTATTTAGAATAATTTGACATGGGGTTGTTGGAGCCAATCAAAAAGGTTCTTCAGTCTGCATGCAGAAGGCCCTGAATTCCCAGTTGCTCCCGAGTACATCAGTGCGTGAATGGGTGAATGTGCAACCAGCGTAAACCGCCAAGCAACGAAAGCGCCATAAACCGGAGAGCCGTAACCATGTACACTAAAACAAGTATTAAATCTATGAATTTGTGGAGATTCTAACAAATTCTTTCCCTTGAAGCCATCCATGAATACCTGAACAGGCGTAACTCCGAAATAGAACCTCAGTATTTTTTGCGCCTCAGTCATTAAGAAAGCGTTTGAATTCAATTCAATCGCAAAAAAAACACCAAAAAAGAAGACAAATTGTGAATCGTGCATAGTGGCGTGTATAGGAGGCCAAGGTTAGGGAGTACATGTCTCTACATGCTCGCCCTTTTATGAAGAGCAGGCGTGCGGCTGTCAAAGACGAGGTCATGATGAAGAGAGCCATGTTGCGCGAGGGGCTTTGAAGGGTCAAATCCCCGGGGACCCCCACTCAGCTAACCCAACGTAGGGAAAAAAAATTGACCTTGAGGCGTCTGAGATGAGTTTGCCAGAGACATTTTTTTTTCTTTTTTTTGTGTTTTCTTCCCTCCACTTGTAGGCGGAATTGACAAAGCAGAACAAAGCTAGTTATTATGCCGTCGTGCACACCGCTCTCCTCCTCCCTCTGTTTCTTCTCCCTCCGTCATCGCTTCTCATCTTCTCTCACTGATCCCTTTCTCGTTCTGATCACTCGGCCAAAGCACAAAGCAGAAAACACACACACACACACGAACGTCTATCCTTTTTTATGCCTTCAGACTATGGTTTATCTGGAACCCATCAGTTCCCCTGCACCCGCAGCGGTGAGTGCCACTCACTCGTGTTTCCTTTCAGTAATCTCCTGTTTACTCGTTTCAAAATTTAATGTTTCGAACCCCTCGCCCCCCCCCCCCTCACCGCCGCCATCCACAGCCAGCGTGCGCTGATTGTAAGTTCACTTATCATAAAAGTGGAGCAGGAGACGAGACGCGGCTGAAAATGATGCGCAGAAAGAAGGGGGGAGGTGGGAGTGGAGGCTGGATGAATGTGCGCTTCGGGGTGATGCGATGGTGGAATGTCAGACGACGCTCGGAGTGTGTTATTTTAGCTCGCTTTTCACCTCGGCGAGCAACGAAATCGGTTATTCACACGGCGTGGCGCTAGTAGTGCGCCGACTTTCGTCTAAGCCACGGCACCCTTTTTTTTTTTATCAATCGGATCTATTTCATCTTTAATAGACCTGACGACAGCAAGTGCAGCAGTTCAATCGTAATCCTTAAATAATTTCAGACTTTCTTACTGCGGCATGAAAAAAAAAATCACTGCCAAACATGGTTACGTAAACAGCTGTCGAAATGTAGGCTACCGCAATATCTGAAGAACTTAAAACAGGAAATAACCTTTTTTTTTCGGTGGGAAATGTTGTTTGCACATTCCTCTTCTTTTTGTGCTGTTAATCTTCCCTCCAAGCTAATCCAGTGGGCAGATCCGCCATGATTATCTCTTCCCTTTATTCATAACCGGCCTGATGCAGCTTCTCATCCCTATGCCGCTCCATCCATCCATCCTCACCTCCCTCCCTCCTCGCTCTCTTTTTACTTTTCCCCCGCTGAACTTTGTAACCCCACCTCCCCAGCGGGGGCACAATTTACACTGGATATGTGACGCCGCAGAGCAATCTCAGACGGATGAAGTGATTTGATAGAGCGGCGGATCCATTGTGTGTGTGTGTGTGTGTGTGTGTGTGTGTGAGGGCACGGTGACAATGATAATGAACAAGTTTTTGTTTCTTAAGAAGAGGACACTCCTGACGAGAAGGTTTTTAATTAAATAGGCTCATCGTGTTTTCCCATTGCGCCACCATACAAGTGATACGTGTGTGATGGATACAGATTTTTGTGTTTGTGTGTGGGTGTTTATACAAAAAGTTAAGTGTTTTGTCAGACTTTTTTTTTTGTGTCAGTGTTTATGTCTGCTGGTTACATTCTTTCTCCATTTCCTCTCGTCCATACTTGATACACTCTGTGTTTTGGTCCTGTTTGTATTCTGTGCGAGAACAGTCTTCCTCCAATCTAACTCCATCGCAACCCCCCCCCCCACTCTTCATGTGACCCCCCCCTTCTCCCCGGTCCCCTTCTCTCACCCACCCTACTCCTACACTCTCTCTGATTTTAGTTGTTTTTCTCCCTGTCCTTCACCCTGACCTCCTCGTCCACCTCCCCTCTTCTACGGGCACACCTCCTCCTCCCTGCTCTTTTCCATCCAAGGCTGTCCTTGTGCATTTTTTTTTTTTGATCCAACAGATGTTTAGACTGTCAAAACGCTGTATAAGCTGTCAAATCACTCAGAAGCGCAATATCACAATACACCAAAGGTATAATTACTTGTTAATTAAACTTTGTCTTATGCATTACACAGCTGTAATCAAATTTTTACTAACGAACACGGATGGCAAAATTAGATTCTCATAATTCGAGCCTCGATCAGCTGCGCGTAAAAGTTTCCGGCTTTTAGTGATATTAATCCAATTTATTTTGCCGTAATGAGTGTGAGGTTTTATTTTTCGGGTATTTTTTCATTTCGTAGGGTGACATGTGGTGCAGTGGACTCCCCCCCCTCCCCCAGGGGGGCCCTTCTGGGTGGGGTTTTGGTCGTACGTCTCTATATGACATGTGAATGAAAGGGTGAATGATGCCGAAAGCGGTTGCATGTCGAGCAGGGAGCAACGATTTGTAAGTCTGTGTATGACATGTAAATGAAAGGGTTATATTTGTATATGACTTATGAATGAGAGAGTGAATGTTTCTGTGTCTGTATGACACAGTGAATTGCACTGCAAAAGAGCTACTTTACTCCCCCTCATTGATTTAAATACACTTTTATATTTCCTTCTTAGGCTATTTACTTACTTAAATTATTACTGCGCAATAATCTGCTTAATGCCTGTACTGTTACAGTACTTCTATGCAAGCCGTCTCCCATACTGGTGTGAGTTGTCGCATCGCTCCGTGTTATGGTTAGTCAGTTATTGTTATTGCTATCTGCCCGGTGTGACGGGATTTCATTGCATTGTCTGAATCACCGTGTTCTTACAACATACGTTCGAATCTTGATGTATAACGAGAGAGTGATTGGTTGTGTGTCTCTATATGACGTGTGAAAGAAAGGCTGAATCGTTGTATTACTTAACATGTCGTGAATGAGACGGTGAAGGATGTCTCCAGATGGCATCTAAGTGATTAAATGGCCAATTTGCCCCATGAATGAGCGAGTGAACGGTTTTACATCTTTATAAGACTTGAAAATGAGAGAGTGAATGTTTATCCGTCCCTATATGATTCATGAATGAGAGAGTAAATGGTTGTATGTCTCTTTTTGATGTATCAGTGGCTGCATGTATCTGTATGTGTTGCTGTGTTGGACTGGTATAGATAGCAAAGGATGAATGAACTTTCACATGAAGAAAGTCTGAAAATGCTTCATTGATCGTTTATTCCAGGAACCTGAATTAGAGAGAGAAAAAAATGTATTCGATGACTTCTGTGAATTTGTGTGTTTCAGAGCTGGAAGTGGCTAGGCTGAGCACGGATGAGAATCTGGCAGATTTGACATTCCCTCAGTCTGAACTACACGGAAACTCCATCCAGCTATCAGCCAGCACCCTCAAACAGCACGGCAGAAACGGTAGAGGAAAAGCACTCTCACAATCTCGTCATTAAGCCCACAACCCCCACGTCTCACTGTCACTGCCAGCGTTCCTACCCTCGCCCGTCTTTCATTTTCTCACATCCGCACCAGATTTTCATCATTTGTTCTGACAAATTCGTTGCGCTTACCTCCTTCTCATTCCCACCACAGGTGAGATCAGGATGGCCTTTGTCCTGTACAGGAATCTGGGCTCCTATCTGTCCACGGAGAACTCCAGCGTCAGGCTGAACAACGAAGCAGTCTCCCCTAATTACTCCGTTATAGTCAACTCCCCAGTCATCACGGCGTCCATTAACAAAGAGAGCAATAAGGTGTACCTGTCGGAGCCGGTCGTCTTCACTGTCAAACACCTGCAGGTGAGTAAGGCTCCAGGAAATTAGTTAGCTTCTTTTTACATATCACTGAAGAGGGACTGCATTATAGACGGTTTGATAATACAGGGGATATACTACCATGCATGCCGGGGTGTATTATTTCACTAGACTTTATTGGAAATGTGTGGTCATAAGGATCAGACATTTTTTAAAGGCCGGTAAAAAACCAGAGGATCAACATTTACTACATCCCTGCAGATTTTGTGTGAGACTACCACGGCAGGCTGCAGGATCGGTAGATATAAATTCATTGGGACATGTAAGACGGGTGTCTTCACACGGTCTATTAATAACAAATTGAAGGTTATCACATTCACATAAAGAATATTATAACAGTACCACGTTATTACATTTTAAATGTTATTTCACTCTCGGAAATCCAGATCTGACTTATGGGGTGCTGAACATGTCACGTCCTACTCCAGTCGTTTACTTATATATTTTGTATCTGCAAATAAAAAAAAAAAGTGCTTATATAATGATATACATATATCACGCGTGGAATATTAAAACTTACAATCGAGAATGAACTAGCCAGGCATTTTTTTAGTTCAGTGACCGTTGGATTAAATGTTTATCATCAGCAAAGGTGAAGTAAAACCACATACATGTTGAAATTATAATAGCACATGCATTCATGATTTTTAATACAAATATAAATATAGCATGCTCAAGTCATGAAAAGCTTACAATGATATGTGGCGGTCTTCCAATTGTTTTCATGGGAAATTATTAAATACATTACATTAGACGGGCTCTCACTAAAATACATGAGGCCGAACGGCGGTACCCTTTTATTTTGCGCCGCTCAACCAGACAAGACACTTGGTGAGCCAGGCTTTTTGGCATCACAATATAGCCTTGGTGTTTCACTTGTTCATTTGGAGGGTAACTTCACAAACACGCACACACACACACACACACACACACACACACGCACACACATACCTCAACTCACACAACACAAGCAGCTCCTTCACTCCCAATCTCACACAAGCAGAGACATG
>CAAKHD010013563.1:396522-427048 GCA_901007705.1 Fistularia tabacaria | reverse complement strand
CCGTGCTCTTTTTCTGTTTCCCTGACACACACACACACACACACACACACACACACACACACACACACACACACACACACACACACACACACACACACACACACACACACACACACACACACACACACACACACACACACACACATACGCACACAGATTCCTCAGTTTACACAACACAAGCAGCTCCTTCACTCCCAATCTCACACAAGCACAGACATGGTGGCGTCACCTCCTGCCACGGCTCCATGTTTATTTGTTGCTGCACTCTCACATTCTGTCCCTTCTGTTTGTTCGTTTGTCATGTGTGTTTGACTACCTCTTTGCGCCCCCCCACCCCCGAAACCCCTCTATCCACTTTTTTTTCTGCTTTTTCCCCTATTACAAAATATATTTTCTTTGTCTACCCTCTGCTCCTTTATTCTTCTCTTTAAATGTTTCATTTTCTTCTTACTCTGATGTTTTTCTTTTTCTCTTTGTTGACTTCCCTTTTACCTTAGTATTCGGAGGAGAACTTCAATCCCAACTGTTCGTTCTGGAGCTACTCCAAACGCTCGATGACCGGGTTCTGGTCCACTCAGGATTGTCGCCTGCTGGCCACCAATCGTACGCACACCAGCTGCTCCTGCACGCATCTCACCAGCTTTGCAGTCCTTATGGCTCACGTGGAGGTGAAGGTAGGTTGTAGTTTTGCCTTTCCAGTGAGTAACATGTGATCATAGGATTGGATGTTTGTTATTTGATTAGCGATTGCAAACGGAGACTATCCAGCGATCTTGAAAAGATAGGTAGAGGAAAACAAAAAAAGAAATGGCCGCCGCAGAAGTTTATATTGTCTCATAAGGAAATGGGATTTACAAATAAGTTGTCGCGCGAAACGATTTCGACCAACATGAGAAAACAATTAGTCCCATCTAGATAGTCAAGAAAGAGGGGCAAGTTTTAGTCGTCTGAAGAAACATAGAAGAGAAAAAGAAGCTGACAGCAGCTACAGATCCTACTTTATTCATTCATTCATTCATTCATTCAGTCTTTTATTATCTATACTGCTCACCCTGCAGTCAGGGTAGCGGAGAAGTTTGAGCCAATCTCAGCTGTCATTGGGCTAGAGGCAGGGATAGCTTTAACTGGCCACCAGCCAATCACAGGCTCACATACAGAGACAAAAAAAATAATTTTCTTATCATTCATTCATTCATTCATTCATTCATTCATTCATTCATAAGTCATATAGAGACATATAGCTATTCACTCCCTCATTGACATGTCACATGAAAACGTTCCCACTCCAAACAGCCTGACGGATGGTGAAGGTTAGCGTCACACCAACGCATGAGACACCCCCTTTCTTGTCACTTTCGATGAACCTGTAGCATCATGTTTACATCAACATCCGCATCTATTGATGAGAGAGAGGGGCGCCTACGTGTCGGTATCTGATGCTGGTTTGGGAGTGAGAACATGTTGGTCACATAGAGAAGAACAACCATTCACTCCCTCATTCACTCATTCACACATCATATAGAGACAAAAAAATCATTAACTCTCTCATTCATACATCATATGGAGACAAACAACCATCACTTATTCCCATAAAAGATTTCACTCCCTTATAATACAGAGACAAACCCTCATTCACTCATATATCTGGGAAATTTCCAGTTTCCAATGAGCCTGCTGCATGTTTTGGAGAGGAGCATGCAAACTCCACACGCCCCCTGTCGGAATTGAACCCGGGACCTTGTTGCCGCGAGGCGGAAGCGCTTACCACCGCACCGCTGTGCTGTCCTTATCTATTCATCAGATGTGAAAGAGTCTTATTTGTTTTGATATCATGAGTCAGGGTGTGTAGGAGATAAAAAAAGGGCTATTGTTCTTGTGCGTGTGGGATAAGCACATTTTGTCGACCTCATTTGTGCCGTTAACACCAGCTTATTATTTATGTGTTGTTGTTTTTTTCCACAAAGAAGATCTTGTATGTCAATATATTAAACAGACCCGTTTTTTCCCCATTCCTTCCTGACTTGAGGATGCGTGTTCTGAAGGGGTCATTTTCACTGCAAGGTTGGCAGCCCTGCGTGAATGTAGTTTGAGGGTTTTGAGCAGTAGATCGATCATAGCGCTGCTATGTTGAACATTGCTCTGCCTGCCAGGTTGCAGGACACTGATGGATAGAGTCAGCACACCTGTGCAACGCAGTGTAACAACATGGCCCTGAATCCATCGCCACCACGCAGCCAGACTCACATCAGTCAGCGAAGGCGGTGAAGGTTGATCCTGTGTTTTCAGCGGCTGCAAATCCTATTAAGTGCACCCTCCATTCTCCACTCCCAACCTCCCTCGCTCTCTTGCAGAAAGCGGACAGCATGCACGACCTGCTCTTGGACGTGATTACGTGGGTGGGGATCCTGCTGTCGCTGGTCTGCCTCCTCATCTGCATCTTCACCTTTTGCTTCTTCCGTGGACTGCAGAGCGACCGCAACACAATCCACAAAAACCTCTGCATCAGCCTTTTCATTGCTGAGTCACTGTTCCTGGTCGGAATCAACAGGGCGGATCAGCCGGTAAGAAAAAAACTGATGTTCAATACAAAAAAAAATCTAATAACGTATATATGCAGATATATTTGCGATTAACATGCTGCTGCTCTGGGTTATTTTTTAATTATTAAGTCATTTTTTTGGTCATTTTTTTAATTTTTTTTTTTTTTTTTTTTTCATCTTTTTTTAATTTGTATTTTATTATATTAAATCTATTAACTGACCGGTATAATTTCTGGCCAAAAAAATTGGTTGCTACCTTGTTGCCAGGAGTAAATTGGATGGCTGGCTCGTTGCTTGGCAGCTGTCAAAGTCACACAGTTTTTATGAATGGGTGAAAAGCTGCACTATAATTCGGAGCAGGATTATCAAAGATATTTTTTTGACTCTTTATGAAGCCCTTACTCAAATACTCGAAAAGTATGATTTTCTTGCATATGGCTCCATATTCCGCTATTAATATAACCATTTCAGATTAAATTGACGTGGCAATTTGTGGCCAATCGTGAAAGGTAGAAAAGACTACTGTTACTGATTTATGACACATGAATATAGTAGAGAGAGGCTCATTCCACAAAAAAAAAGAAAAAGATTATTAGAGAGGAGAGTATATCTATCATTCACTAAGCCTATGTTAATGCTCTGCGTCTATTTCCTTACTTAGCTTTTTATAATCATTCCCACCTCAAGGCTGGCTGAAATGTGGTTCGGCGGATTTATCAATGCGAATATGGTCTCAGCATGCATTTCAACGTTAATTCAAGGCTCTCACCCAGTTGCTCGGCTCTTTTAATACGGCCTCCCCAGCTTCCCAACTCGGCATGTCTCTGTGTTGGAAGATGAATGTAAGAGAGACGGCAAAGAGAGAGAAAGATAGTGTGTGTGTGTGTGTGTGTGTGTGTGTGTGTGTGTGTGTGTGTGTGTGTGTGTGTGTGTGTGTGTGTGTGTGTGTGTGTCCATGGTTTCATTAGCCCGGAGACTGCCCCCCCGTCTGAGATGCTACAATTACAATCATGAAAGTCCCATCTGATAATCAGGATGGTCCAAGAAAAAGGCTCAGTCACATTCATGCAAACACGAGCTTATTTATTTCTTTTTTTAAATGAAAGGGCTCTCGTGACACGGTACAAAAACCGACGCACAAAGGCTTCTGGGAAAAATCCCGTTCAGCTTCCATGACCTTAAAATGTTTGACATGAAATTTTAACCTGTCAACTTGCACATCCTCAAGAGATTTCCTCCGTAGGTCGAATATTTACATATTTGTAAAAAAAAATGTCATCCACATTTTGTGTAAATTCCCACCCTGAGACACGCATTGGCACATACTTGTAGGGCTACATAACTTTATACACATGTTCGAAGTAGTATCTCAGTAATTCAGCACTATAGTAAAAAAAAAGTGTTGGCCTTAGCTTAATCTAATATTTTTTTCACCATCATGATTGATATTTACCGCAACAGAGAAGAATCAGTTGAGTTTATTCAAGGTCAGTCACATTCTTTTAAATTCAATAAAGCGCTCAAGTGAAAATTGCTCATGAATGTGGCGCAGTTGCGACCCTCCACTGATGGTGGAGACTCTCGTGGCCCCTCGGCTTATCTCAGCCACATCTCTCCCAGAGAGGTAAACCGATTGACTGAAGTGGGCACTACTAATCATTGATTGAACAGCCATTCATTATGCAGTCATTATGATTTTAACTGCGAATGCAGTGTCTGCCCGGCCGGATCCACATTTTCAGAAATGTCTGTTTTTCAACAGGGTAAAAGAGCATCACGATTACCAATAAAGATTTGTTTTTTCTAACAAAACAATCCAATTGACTTGCAATGTTATTGAGAATGAGATCCTGGGGAATGATCGTTGGCCGTCGAATACCAAAATGTGTTACGCTTCGCCGTATTCTGAATTGCCCTGGCGTTGGTGCTTTTATATGTAAAACAGACATGAGAGAAGACAGTCATGTCAGCACCTCACAAGTACCATTAGTGGCCAAGGTCTTGATGTTTTCTGTGCTTATAGCATTGATAGATTTGCTCTATATAGATAAATAACTAAATAAATAATGGAACAGATTCTGAGATGAGTCATTGATCTTTAATTCCTCCGGGCAAGGTCAGGCGTCAGGAAAAAAAAAAAAGATTGGCAACAGTTTGAAGATGTGTTACCACACTATAGGCTCGACATTTCCCCGGCTCTATAAACCTCTCAAATGATGGGTGGCCGGCGATTTCTCCCTTTCTTGTCACTTTAAGTCTTTACATTATGTGCTCTTGTTAAAGCGAGCACCACTCTTGGCTTTACCGTTTATCTCTCCCATAGTGTTCGAGAAGCCTTCGCATCTCATTCAGTATTCATTAAGAAAGCCTCCTTCACCGGGTCACACAATGTGCTTTGGCGTTAAAGATTGTGTATTTCTCTTATTTCTCTTTGGCTCTCTATTTTTCTTTTGTTTTGTTTTTTTGTTTGTTTGTGTCTGTGTTTGGATGTGTTTGTGGGTAGGAACATGTTTTGTTTCATGTGTGCGTGTATGTGTGTGTGTGTGTGTCTGTGTGTGCGGGCACGCTGTCTTATTTGTGTGTTCCATTCTCTTGTTAATTACCTTTGACTATTTTCGACCTCCATTAACATCCTCAGTGTCACTTAGCTTGTAGCTATTTAAGCCAGTAATTCCATCAGGATAACAAAATGACTTCGCATAAGCAGCCTCCCCCCCTTTTTTTAAATGTGTGTGTGTGTGTGTGTGTGTGTGTGTGTGCACATGCACTTCCATGTGTACGCTACAATGTTTGATCATTAGAAATGGAAATGAGTGACTCCCTTGTTCCCTAAACTCATTGTCTCCCAGACATTAGGTAATTGTCTCTCTCTGCAAACCCTTTCATCATAAAAATTCCTACTTTTAGTTTTTCCATTCAGCGATTTAGAGACTATTTAGATTGAACGCTGCCACGAACGTTATGGGCCAAATCTTACACGTAATTCTTTTTAAAAAATTTTTTTTTTTTTGCACACCTTTTTTTTCACATTTCATTGCCTCTATAGCTGGCACAGTGTTAATTCTGAATTATTTCACTTTCCGAGTGTTTATTCTTTGCCCTTTGCTATGATTTAAGGTTCTTTTAATGGTTTTCCAAGTATTCTATTGAGTTCCTCTCCACCTTTCTTTTTTGTCGTTAAGGGCCCACTAACACAGGAATTTCAAATTAATATTGCATTTAATGTCAGGATATAGTCACTGGTTAGATTTCAACTGGCCAATGTCGGTAGCCCTAGTCATTAAACTTTCATCCTGGATTTTCTTTTTCATGTATGTGTTTTTATTAATTTTTTATTATATCTATTTTATTTATTTTCATTCATTTTTTCAGCATTTTTTTTCGAGACCCACAAAGTATTTGTGTATTGATGCCATGTAATGAAAAGAGGCTTCAAATTAAGGACAAAACATTCCTTGTATTGTTATGTCCTTTAAAACCTTTCTGCAAGCAAAAACATTTTTTTCTTTCAATGTTGTGACTGTGTAACAATGTCATCAAGTACTCTTGAATTATACCGTGACTCTAAATCGAATCTGATGTAACACATTTTCTCTATACAATGTCGCTGTTCCTGCCCTGCTGCAGTGGCACTCTTACAAGAGGAATACAACTGCTGCCACTGTCAAATGACCTGTTGCATAAATAACAATGCGTAAAATTCTCACTTCAGTTGAAATTCTCTGTAATCTTGTTGCATTACTTGTGCTCCTGCTTCACAAATAGCCTGAAAATAACATGAAGTAACTTTCAACCGTTCTGTTATCATTTTCGGTATACACGGAATTCTACTGCAGGTTTTATTCGAAATTCTAAAAATGAGTCAATTTTGTGTGTTCTGTGACATTTTTATGTCAAAATAGCATCTCATTGTGGCAAGTATTTTGTTTATGCTATTCCTGTATGGCACTTATCAAGTAAATATTGTATTTTCAATGGGTGAGTCAATCTACCTTCTCTACAGTCCCCCATTGTATTTCTCTGAATCTCTATAAATCGCTTCACTGCTTTGGTCTGTATATTTGGTCAAATAGCGAAAGCTGCATTACAGACTTTTTATTCATCTTCTTTGATGTCTTCTGGTGAGAGAGACAAGGAGTAAAAGACCAATAGAAGCTCCGGCCCTTTTATTTTATAAAGGGATTTTGAGATCTTGTTCTTTGTATTAGCTGCTCAAATACAAAAAATCTTTGATCGTGCACTTTTATAGCTTCGTCTGTCACTCACCTCTCCCTACTTTCTTAATTAGTGTAAGATTGAATTAATCAGAATCATTATGTCCACAGCATTGCTGTGCTTCTGTTTGAAATCCTCTTTATTTTCCCCCCACCAGATCGCCTGTGCAGTATTCGCAGCCCTGCTCCACTTCTTCTTCTTGGCAGCCTTTACCTGGATGTTCCTGGAAGGGGTGCAGCTCTACATCATGCTGGTAGAGGTGTTTGAGAGCGAACACTCCAGGACTAAGTACTTCTACTTGGCAGGATACGGAGTGCCTGCTGTCATAGTGGCCGTCTCCGCTGCTGTGGACTACAGGAGCTATGGCACAGACCGAGTGTAAGGACAGACGGATGGTGAAGAAAGCACAGTGTGAATGAAGGATGAATGATAGGGTGAGGGAGGAATGGAGTTAGACTGGAGTGCCTGCTGTCATGTTGGCCGCGTCTGTCACATTGGACTGCGCAAGCTGTGGCACTACTGAGGAGTCAATACAGAGAGGTTACAGGGGGGGGCACCAGGAAGGATGGGGAGGGAGAGAGAAATAAGGCAACAGGCTGGGAAGGATGCACCACAGAGTGCCTGCATGAAGGCAGCTGTGACAATGTGTGAATGTGAAAGGATTTAACGGGTGTGGATTGAGAGCTTGGGTGCATGCTGGAGCAGATTTAGTGAGGGAGCCGGCGGTTTAAATGTGAGAGTGTGAGGCTAAAGGCATGCAGGAGGGAGAGATGTTATATAGAGTGTCGGGGGTTAACGCATATCCCGTCTGCACGTATGTTAAAAAAAAAAGTCCCGTCTTCCCGGAGGGATCAAGGATATACATTAAACATACATTAAAAACACGCTTTGCAGTATTCATGCAAAGCTCGGCTTGCCAAACCCGGGTCAGTGGGTAAACTCGAGAAAAAAGGCAGCCAGCACTGCATTCCTATGTGCAGAATAATGACAAATGCACAAAAGTGAATATAGGACTTCCATATGTGTGACCAGTCGAGTCAATTCACACTAGGACTTTGAAGAGGCTCCACCTATTACTCATTCAAACTGTATTAATATTACATGCATAATGTGCATATGACATTTATGGTGCACTTTGTATGCCCACGGCATGTCCTCTAGTCCATAACTGTTTGAAATTATAAGGACCTGCGACAACATTAACGTTATCGGCGTTTCATTTTAAAACGTCATAAATTCAAATATGTTAAAAGAACTCTCTCCCTATTTTGTCTCCATATAGGACGGGAACAAGAACAATGACAGCACATTATATGACTGTTCAATGATTCAGTAGCTCACGCTCTGGGCCTTTATGTAGTTCAGGCGTCATTTTAACAAACTACACATGACCTCTTGGGTGCTGGATCTAGCACGGGATTGATATCAAACCACGCAGATATTTGTAGATTAGCTTAATATTGTCATTTCGGGGTCATTATCGCAACTTGTGAAACTGAATGAAAGGAACCGGAACACAAAATGCAACAATATGCGAAGATCGTGCAGAAAAAGAAAAAAAACAGCAGGCGTGAAAACATTGATTTGATGAGCAACGTTTCAAGTAACGTTACAACCCCCCAAAAAATGAAATCTCGACTGTCAAACCTGACGGATTGGAAAATAAACCACGCCGGTTATTTTCCGAGTGCCTTTCATTTAAATCAGAAAGTGACTTATAGGGCTCATTTATCATGCTGCCGGGAAAATGGCACTGATTATCATTTTCTGACATAATGCGTTGAGAGGAAACCTCTGAAAATATCATCCGCCTCCCCTGTGGCTTCACCTCAGTTCGTGACATACCCCCCCCCATGTTTCTCGGGACTCCGGCCGGTGGCACCGAGTCTGGCGACCGTAATGAGCATCTGACTTAGTGAAGGACCCATCATGGAAGATACTGTGACACAGTCAGGGATCCATAATGGAGGGCCGTCAAACGCGGTGGAAATTGAAAGATTAATAATTGAAAAGCGGCTGGTCATGAATCAGTTGGACGATTTTTTTTCCAGCAGTATTTCTCTTTGCACCTTTGTCTTTTTTTCTGTGTTCTGCATGCTCTACCCTTAGCGGAGGCCAACTCTCCGCGCATGTGTGTGTGTTTTCACCTCCTCTCGTTCGCCCGCAGTTGATAATTAAAGATGTTTTAGGTGGGTTTAATTTAGCATGCGGCGGAGTTCGAGCCAACGTTGTCCTTGTGGTCAGAAAGCTAATGCATGTGGGCCTTCTTTTCCTGTGAGGATGTTTGTGTCGCAAGGACAAAGGATAGCTAAAAGGGGTCTCCCACGTGTGCATTTGTCCTCTTGTGTCCTTCAACCCTGCCGTCGTCATTACTGGAAGTCGTACGGTGCGGGCGCTTATTCAAACAGACTAATTCACTCAGTCTTCATCGAGGCGGGAGTTTTGATATCTACGTCTGAGTAGCGTGAATTGAAGTTTAATTGCCGGGCGTTTTCGCATCTCTTGCCACCTTGTGCGTTTGAAGTGCGTGTGTATTTCATGCTATCATCTGCCTCCGTTTCTTTGTCCTTTCTCTATTGCCATTACATCATATGTCACGTATCATATGCCAAAAAAAAACAAAAAACTGTGTTTCTGTAAGCATGGGAACCATGATCCATATACGCAATTCTTTTTGATGGTAAATTCCTTGCTACCCTCTGAGATCGAGAGTGTGTGTTTACCCTCTCTCTCTCCATAGTCTTTTCTAGTTCCTCTCTGATGTTCCTCTCTGCTCTTCAGATGCTGGCTAAGACTAGACACATACTTCATCTGGAGCTTCATAGGCCCGGCTACTCTCATCATTATGGTAAGAGACAACTGCAGACATGCACTTTTTAACGTTTTAGTTTTGAAGGTTGAGAGTAGACTGGTAGCCACACCATTTGTTGCATATTGCAAATGTGCAAATGCCAGGGTAGAAGGGGTGCGGCATGTCAATTTTGTAATTTCCCACTCGCGGATTCGCTCCCAAGAGGGCAAATCTTCAGATAACCTGGAAGCCTCTGAGAGGACTGCTGTAAACTAGGCAGATTATGACAAGAGCTCACTCGAGCAGTTATTTGTTGATGTGTTCAATAATATACCGAATTACTTCCCGACCGGGAAATTTTATAATGGGCGCTGCGCAATTACAGTTAAGGGGGCATCAGATTGCCAACAATCTCTGTGTGAAAATATTCCCAGTCCTCAACAAATCCTTTCATCAAGCCGCGTTGTTGTCATTCACCAAAATGAGTGTATTCTTTTCGGCAAACGCCTTTGAGGAGAGATAAAATACGGTCATGCGTCTGCGGTGATGGACGGAATTAAAAAAGCCCAAATCATAATCACGATGAAATGACTGAATGCTAGCATTGGGACCAGTTCCCAATTAGATGAATGTCAAAATGTACTCCTGTGCTCTTTATTCATTTGGGAAATGTCAGGTGGGCTTTTCGCTGTTGACTGTTTTGCTTGTTTCGATCCACCTCAGGCCAGGAGCCACACCGGGGGGACTTCTCTTTTATGATTCAACGTCAATTGTGACACGCCGCGCAGCAGAGCAGCACAGCAGCTCAGGCAGCCATTATTAAAAAAACACCGTATGCACTCGCGGGACAACGGGAAAAGACAGTGTCTCCGAGAATTTGATTTCACCCAAAAAGTGACACCCGGTGCCAGTGAAAAATTCTCCCATTGCTGAGACGATGTCCCACGAGATGATTACTTTGTCATAATTAAATTATATTATGACAATGAACTCACTGAACATGAGGAAATTGTTGTGGTGATAATAGAATTTTAAATTCGACGTGTGTGTGTGTGTTTTTTCAGCTGAACGTTATCTTCCTTGGTATCGCTCTTTACAAGATGTTCCACCACACGGCCATTCTCAAACCAGACTCCGGGTGTCTGGACAATATCAAGTGAGTACCCCCCCCCCCACACACACACACACACACCCCCGATATGCCAGTGTGTGCGTGACTCTTCACGCACGCAAGTTATTCTAATGACACACTCTTTGCAATGTTGCTAACGCGTTGACGATAAATCAAATACTGCTGTGTTCTGACCATTAAATGGGGAGCTATACCCAGCAGCCAATTACATTAGCTTAGCACAAAGAGAACCTCAAAACCACATGCCACCACAGATCTTAGCAGGACTCTAAACTCATTCACACATTATTCCACAGAAAAAATAAAAAAATAAAATATAGCTATAGAAGCAAGTGTTTTTAAATTTTTTTTTTGCAAGGGTTAAGAATGATACAATTTCATGAAGGCGCAGTTTCCCAGCAACCAGCAAAGGCAGCGGAAAGTCAATAATTGTCCAGCAAGTGACCCCCCCCCCCGCCTTCTGTGAAACAAGCATATCGCAACGCTTATCCAGAATTCACTTTTTGCACGGATTAAAAATAAAAAGAGATCCAGCATGTGTTAAAAGAGCTTTGGATTTTGCTACGTTTTCGACGACTATGGGCTAATCTTACTGATTTTAATGTCAGCTGCTGGCTGCGCCGCCACGATTTTCCTGAACTGTCATCCCGACGCTCATCGAGAGGGAGGGGGAGATGTAAAGTTAAAAGACCCCCTCAAATTTGATATTCGTCATCGTGCATCGTTTCCCCGCGCTGTGAAACACATTTCGCTTTTGTCTGACATCATTCCCCCCTCATTGAATCCCCGCCCCCCCCGTTATGTCATTATTACTTATATCACCCTCAGAGGATGTTGGTGAGAAATGACTTCATTTACAGCAGACGCTGAATGTCTGTCTGCTTAGCTAACTAATCAGGGTTGTGTTATTTCTTATTATGGTGCAGCTCCCATCGAAAGGCTCAATCTCATTCAAACAATATGCCGCTGCTCGGAGCTAAATGCCTTACTGGGGCAAGGCTTTGAATTTTTGATTTAAATTACGAAATGGCTCTCTTGATTTGTTTTCGCATTTAAATGGTGTCCACCGAGGATTTTAAGCAGGAAGCATTTCAGAAATAAAGAGAAAAGCGGGCTGATCTTTTGTCGGAGGAGTGCAATCAACAGGCCGGAGCATAGATTGAAATCAGGGGACGTCCCGGAATCTGATTTCTTTTTTTTTTTGTTCCCTCTTTTTGATGCCTTTTTCTTCGCATTTCCAAGGCTGAGTAGATTTGAATCTGTCCCCTCAGATGTCACATTTCATTGCCATTCACCCGATCGTCACGATCATGCTCCTTTTAGTGTTTTGTTTTTAATCTTCATTTGCTTTTTGTTTTATTTTGTTATTGCTTTCAACTTCAAGGCACATTAAGTTGTCTTTGTCGTGGATTAGCTCCGGTAAGACCGCTTTGTAAACTGGATGCCCCTCCTCTTCTCTGGATAATATTTAGATTTGTTGTTTTTGTTATAGTACTAGTCCGTAGTCTGAATGGAGCGAACATCTTATCACGCAGGCCTGGATTTTATTGTAAAAGGCGCAAGGGGTCATCTGGGATTTCGTCCTCGACCCGTTGAATGTGTGTGGCTGGATTATTCTGACGAGACTCTGAGAACGTGGCTGCGTAGAGGCGAAGCATGACTCGAGGGGGAGGAGGAGTGGATGTAGATGCATGAAAATACAAGGATGGGAGAGAAATAGATGCATGTACCCCTTTATTAAAGGGGGAGTTATCGGATGTGCCGTATTCGCTGCGGTGTCTCGCCTGAACGGTGCCACAGAGGGCAACATCAAATCAATCACCTCTTGCGCTCTTCCTCGATCCCTCTTCCTCTCTCCTGACACTCCTAATATCTTCCACTCGGAGTTTTTTTTCTCCCTCTTCCATCTCTCTCTCTACACCCCTTGCGTGAGAGGTGATCACTGCCCAGTCAGCCAATCAAATTAGCACCCATTATTGGGGCTGTGGCCGAGCAGAAATAGTGACCTTTTGTGGTAAATGTCATTTATAATGGCTTTAAGGTCCATCCACTCGCCCTCCCTTGGAGCTGCACACAACGGCGCCACGTGCACACACTCCGGCAAGGGCTTACGACGCACACGCATGCTCCGGCATGACTAAATTGTTGACTTTTGCCCTTTATGACTCGTTTTTGTTCAACTTTTTTTAAGGTTTTATTTCCAAATGCAGGTTCTGCACAAAAAAATTAAAAAATAAATTAAAATCGGCGCGAGAGCTGTAAGAGACCTCAGGATTCTTCTCCTGCGATGAAAACATGCGTAGCCCATCGAGAGACACATTCCTTTGCACATTTTTTTTCCACGGTGAATAATCCCGAATGGATTTTAACTTCTCTGAATTTACAAGTTCACTTTGCTCCGTCTGACTCCCACAGAGTAAAGGCTGTATGAAAAGCCTCACTAACTCCTTCCCCCTTCCTCATGGTCTCAAATGCATCAAAATGGGCTTTCTCGCATCAGACAAGCCTCTACAGTGAAATGATATCGTATGCCCTCAGTAGCTGCTTCTAATCAATAGCCAATTCTGATCCCTTTGTTTGACAAATCAATGCCTAGGGTAGTGTTGTCAAGAACATAGTAACTGACCTTTTGACCTTTTTTTCTCTCCCTTTTTTAGATCTTGGGTGATCGGGGCCATCGCCCTGCTGTGTCTGCTGGGTCTCACCTGGGCGTTTGGCCTGATGTACATCAACGAGAGCACCGTCATCATGGCGTACCTTTTCACCATCTTCAACTCCCTGCAGGGCATGTTCATCTTTATCTTTCACTGCATACTGCAGAAGAAGGTAAGCCAGACGCACATCGACGAGAGTGATAGACACAAATTAAATTTGCCAGTCATCGTTCCTCATTAGGCATAAATAATGTTTTCCCACTATGATGATATTTAGCTACGAGGTTTTTTGATTTTGCTCATGTGCGAATCTGTTTCTGTTTAGATCTCCATATAGTTGACATTCACTACCTCTGATGGTTTCCATTATGTAGCATTGCACTTGCCTTGGTGCACAGTCTCTCTTGACCCCTGTCCCGCCCTTTTTGTTGAAATGACAGCCTATTTTAAATATCTTTTGCATCGTGTCGACCCTAACTCCATGATAAACACATGTGGGAAGGACTTGGAAAAGCAAAAGAGTTTGGGGGGATTAAAAGCCTTTATAAATAGTAAAAAAAAAAAAATATTACCATGACAGCGGATGAAACAGGTTTGTGAAGCAGAAATATTTACCCAATGTGTTTTTGATATCACCCGTTGGAACCTCTGAACTCCCTGTCAAGTTAGATATTAGCAAAAGCCAAAAAAAAAAATTGTTTTTCCTCTTCTTGTATTTGCCCTTTGACTCGGACCCTTTTTTTGGCTATGGCTCCATCCTTCAACCTAGTTTTGCTTTAAAAAAAAAAAGTAGGGTAGCTGAGTACTTTTCCAGCAAAAAAGACAGACAGACGAATGGTGCTGGAAACATAACCTCCTTGGCAGAGGTAAATATATGTTGTTTCCAGGAAGAGCCTACACATCCAGGGATATTTTTATAGGCTCCCCCACATGCTGTCAGTGCCTGGGAGTACAGAAGAGGAGTAGGACGTGACAAGAAAATTCATCAAACGCTTAATACTTTTATCTGGCTGTGGTTCGACAGAGAATTTTTAACATTAGGCATACAACCTGTAAACAAGAGGGGTTGCGTTCGCGCACAACGATTTTTTTTTTTCCAGGGGTATGTTAGAGGCCGTCGGATCAGGTATCCAGAGATATTTCATCAAAACACCGCTGAGGTTTTCTTTGGCCGCCGCCCAATGCAGTTTCTCCCAAGATCGTCGGAGCGGCGCGCTACGCAGCTGTTCAAACACAACACGTGACAGTAAACGCTTGCCAATCCGACTAACTTGTTAAAAAGCAATTACGGTGCTATTTGTTCTGACTTAATCCAAATGCAGATGTTCCGCGTCTGGAAGTGCATCGTACCTCTTCCCGAAGAAATCTGTCCGTGTCAGATAGATAAGTTTCAGAAATAACAGTGGGAAACTGCGGATGGGAAAACTTTATACAGATAGTTTTTATTGCCTAGTTTTTCTGAAGATAATATTCACACGAGGGATTTCGGTAAATGTCAGAAGTGTGATATATTCCGCTTCGGAGCACTTAAGTCATGTGACCGTGCGTTCCCCCGATATAGACGCGGCAGATTGAAATGCGTTCAGAATGTGGAAAATGGCTGCTATAAGCCACAATACGAAATGAATGTGCTTGTTGATTTCTTTCAATGGTCATCAAGGAGCAGTGAATCACAGCGCCCTTGAACTGCTCTTATTGTGACATCTGATATTAATAATTCACAGGAATCTGAAATAATAATGCTTCATCTTTTGGACAAAAAAAAAGGAAAAAAAAAATAAGATTGCTATCAGTCAAATTTGCCCTCATTTCTCACCTGACAAACGAGGAAGACTTGAAATTACTATGACAGAGTCTTCACAGCGAGACAGACAACAAGGCATTGGACTGCACACTTCTTCTTTCGGCTGCTCCCTTCAAGGGTCATCGTCTTCTCTCACTCCAACTGACCTCTTGACTTCTTTCACTCCATCCATCCAATCTTGTCTTCAGTCTTCCTCCAGGCCTCCTGCCTGGCAGTTCCAACCTGAGCATCCTTCTACCCAGATCTTCACTGTCCCTCCTCTGTCCATGTCTAAACCGTCTTAGTCTGACCTTATTTTCAGAAACATCGAACACGTGCTGTCCCCTCACTCCTGATCCTACATACGAGCAGAACTTTGACATCTTTATCTCTGCTACCTCCAGCTATGTCACTTAATAACGTCATAGACAGAATCTCCAATGTTGGCATAAAATGAAACCCCCTTTTTTTTAAAATTGTTCTTGTTTCTAATGACAAGTGCTGCGAAAATGTTCAAAAAAACATCTTTAACTAGGTTAAACAGTTCTTCCCCGAACTGCACGATTGAAATAGAGAGGAATTTAAAAGAAAATATTGAATCTTAAATTTGAATTCTGACAAATGTCACAACATGTGGAAATCAAATGTCATGGATCCACATTGCATTTTTTGTTCCACTTCCTCGCCCAGGTACGCAAAGAGTACGGCAAGTGCTTACGTACTCACTGTTGCAGCGGCAAGAGTGTGGAGACCTCGATCTCCTCCTCCAAGACCACCACCTCGCGAACCCCGGGCCGCTATTCCACAGGCTCACAGGTGAGCTTACCTGCCTGCACACCGGGACGCTACAGCACAGCCGACTCTCAGGTGAGGCCAGAGCCTGCCGTCGGGGGAGGGTTTTGGGGTTGTCGCTGTTCACTTTCAACTAGAGGGAATTCTAATTTGAGAGTGTGGCGCTCGGCAAGGAATAATCGATCACGAAGCCTTGGAGTCTTGAATGAAAGATTATCTATATTCTTGAGCACCACCATACCACAATACAACCACCTCGTACTCTTCCGTGGTGCATAAGGCCTAAGCCACGCTTTAAGCCACGCCCCCAGCCCCTGGTCCCATTGGGTGAGAGGCCTCACCCCTCAGTGTCCACCACAAGAGTAGCGTTCTTTTTTGTTTGTTTTTTTATTTATTGACCGTTTTGATTTAGATCATATAAAAGAGGAAACTCATAGGCCGGTGGAGAGTTAATGGGAATTTTGAGTTGAAAGTGGAACAAGCCCAAAACCTCAACCCTCACAGCCCTGTATATTGATCATGAGTTACATTATTGGGTATAACAGAAATTCACAGGTGATTTTTTTTTCCCGCCTGTTTCCCTCATTCTGCTTTTATTTATTTTTTCCCGTTGTTTTCCCATCGCTTACTGCCTCCCCTGAACTAATTTGTCCTTGTTTTGCTCATCACATCCTATATATTATCTCTTCACACATTGAGTTTGCCCTTTTTATTATCTACCCTACCCTGACTTGTTCTTTTCCTCTCCTTCATTTATTCTATCCTTTCTTTGCAATGGCCACCCCAACACGGCCCTATACCTTTTCTACCCATTTCCTCCTCTATATTTTTTTCCTCCCCTCTTCTCGCTTCTTTTCCTCCGTGTATAGAGTCGTATCAGGCGGATGTGGAACGACACAGTGAGGAAACAGGAATCTTCCTTCATCACTGGAGACATTAACAGCTCCGCCACGCTCAACAGAGGTAACCACAGGATACCCACATTTGCATCGCCGTCACTGTCACCACATCTACTTTAATTATAGCGGGGGTGGGCTACACAACATAGGCTTTCATTTAGTAAAGTGGTCGGAGCCCAAAACTTCTGATAACAGTTCTCCTGCAGTAAAAGATTTACAGAATAGGGTATAAATGTCAAAAACAATGTTCCCGACACTTCATTGGAGGACTTCACAAGAGCGACTGCGTCTTATAAATATAGACCATCGACCCGTTTCTCTCCCATTGTAATTCTAAAGTCGACTGCGGTTATTTTTTGAGACGATCGTCATCTTTTGAAGAACAGAGGCCGACAATGTTTGGGTGGAAAATGAATTTGCAAGTCCATGGCAGGAAACCAGTGGTCTGGGTAATGAAGAGCTATGTAATGTAAAGGATTTTTTTTTTTCTTTTGACCACTGAAAATTGTAGACATTATCGTTTCTCTTTTTTTTGGGCTGGATGTCGTCCCTGCAATACTGTGGGGAAAGAACGATGCCCATAGGACCTCCAAACATACAGGACATTTTGACATGAACTGGAAATCATGCGTTCACACTCACCGCTGTTTGTAAGTTTGCAAGTTAAAGTATGGCCTCTTTTTTCTTAAAGCAACTAATCGACTGCCATGGCAACAAGATGGTGCTAAATTCCCCAGCATTGAATCGAAGCTCAGCTCATCTGAGAATGTGATTGTGGTCAACACACAGTCATAAAACTGTCATTCAACCTTTGTCTTACACCCACAAAATTGAACTACGTTATGTCTGTACGGAGGTGAAAGGGACTTTGTCATTAAGCTGAATTATAAGTCAAATCAGCGGTCTTAAAACCAGGATGAACCAGCAAATGCTCCTCGCAATATGTAGAATATGAGATTTGTCACGGATGTAGTGTTTTTTTTATTGAGTGTGATATCCAACATCAGAATGCACTTACAGAAGTTGTTTTGGTCGTTTGCCCTCTATTTCTCTGCAGTGTCAATATGTACATGACTCCAAAGGAGGAAAATGCACTGAGAACTTTTTTTTTTTTGTGGCCCTGTTTGTCCATTAACTATCCAGTAGCCATGCTTTTTTTTTTTCTTTTTTCTTTTTTTGCTTGGGCATATTGAACAGCGGCACAATCTCCTCCAAGCGACGCTGCACACTCTTGTTTCTCTTGTACTCCTCCCCTCTCATGACCTGTATGCGGCGGCTGCAAGAATGACTTGTCAAGCTTTTTGTAGGCTCTCACCTCAATTTGCTCGTTTGATTTACTTGTCCTCTTCTCTCCCTCTTTCTTTCACACACTCACTCTCCATCTTGCTCTTTTTTTTCCCTTCTGTTCCTTGTTGTTTACCTCCACCCTGCAACATCTACACACTGTCTTCTATTTCTCTTTCTCCACCCTGTTTTCTTCTATTTTCTCTCTTTTTTTCTTGAGTGCTTCTATCTTGTTCTCTCTCAACTTGGCTGTTGCTTCACCTCTTTCCTCCTCACTCGACTTGGCTGTTGCTTTTTCCTCTTTCTTCCTCTATCTGCCTGTACCAGGGGCCATGGCAAATCATCTTATAACTAATGCTCTCCTTCGTCCCCATGGTACTAACAACCCTTATAACACTCTCCTGGGCGACTCTGCAGTGTATAACAACCCAGCTGCGGGCATGTATAACACCCAAGGTGTGCCTGATGTTTTATTTTTTCATAATTACATTCAACAAATGAAATGTTAGCCAATAGTTTATATTTGATCTAAACGTA
The DNA here is from genome assembly GCA_901007705.1 of Fistularia tabacaria. Lineage (NCBI taxonomy): Eukaryota > Metazoa > Chordata > Actinopteri > Syngnathiformes > Fistulariidae > Fistularia > Fistularia tabacaria. The sequence goes on along the minus strand of CAAKHD010013563.1, from coordinate 408,421 downwards.
ATAAATATTGCATGCTTCTCTATGAAAAATTATTGATATTGTGAAGGGCCTTAGGCTGCATTTCTGATGTGACATTATTATGGCTCCCAAAAGAGGCAATCAATATTTCCGCAACAATCTTTCACAGATGACACCTCTGGGAGGGTTTTACCCAGAGATGAGCATTTGCTGCCGATTCAGTCGCAAAGCATAAAAAAACAAAAGAGAAAAGTTCGCTTTTACTTTCACACTGATTTGATTCACCGGATGCAGATTCACCGGAAATCCCGTTGGCCGCTTGGGAGCCATACAATATTTTGTTTCTTTTTTTTGTGACTGTCTATTATTTGTGATTTTCAATTGAGACATAAACACTTTTGACATGTTTTCATTTGCTATTTAACTATTGATTATGTCTCCTCTTAGGATTTTCATATTAACTGACATCTGTGCCTCTTTTCTCTCTTCCCCCTTATGCTTCCCATTAGCACCTTACCGAGACACAAGTATGGGCTAAATTATTACTTCAAATTAACTGTTTTTCTTCCCCCATTCCACCATTCAGAAGCATTCTCTATAACAAGAATACTGCCAAACCTCTAGTTTTGCATGCATAAGCATTTTTTCTTTTAGCGCCCTACTTAGATTGTTTCAAAACTTAATTGCAAAATTTGGAAAAAAAGACATTGGAGCTCTTGGAACTGAGATGAAATTGCTTTGCTCTTACCTTCTACCTTAGTCAGATGACTTAAAGTGTTAAACTCCTTTTTTGTGTCACTTGAGTGCTGGCAGTTATTTAGAAAAGAAAGTACTTCTATTTAAATGAATGATCAATGCTCGGAGCAGTTTTTCCTTCCAAGAAAATGATCACTTTTACTTTTTTAATTCCCGAATCAGACCGTGCTATGTGATATCAACCAATACTTAAAATGTTTCTGTGGGAAAAAAAAAAAAGTTTAAAAATACTAATAACTATTTCCCTGTCCAAACTATTTGTTCTTTAGAGGGCATCCTGAACAATGCTAGAGACTCCAGCGTTATGGATACACTCCCTCTCAATGGTAACCATGCCAACAACTACAGCATGGCCAGCAGCGAATACCTGAGTGACTGTGTCCAAATCTTAGACCGGAGTGGAGGCTACAGCACCCACAGTAACCACAAGGAGACGACGCTCGAGAAGAAGATATTGAAGGAGCTAACCTCAAACTACATCCCGTCGTACCTCAACAACCATGAGAGGGCCACCACGGAGCGCAATCACAACCTGATGAACAAGCTGGTTAACAGCAGTATGGCAAATGGAGGTGACCAGCTTTGATTTAAATCATTTAAACAAGTCGCACCAAAAAAAAACCAAAAAAACAATAGGCTTTTTTTAGGATAGGGTGCCGGCTGTGGAGCTGATAATCCCCGCATCCCATTACCTTTAAAGAGTAATGAACCGCCGCCCTTCGACTTGCCCTCACCGTCGAGACCTACTTGAAAATCAATGGTGGTCATGGCTGTGTGCTGGGCTGATTGATGAGACCCCAGTGGTTTTGTTTACACTATTAAAGTCTATGTATTCCAGTCAAAGTAGATGGATTTATATCCCTTGAAAACAATTTGTTGCTCATCATTTACATCAATATGTATGAATGACTGCGATGTGGGACAATTTTTGGAGTGATTTTTCACGACTTTATAGACGAGGTCAATGATTTCATTCTAGCTGTGTGAAATATAAGACCCTCGTTTTTCCTGATCCTGCTCAGGATAGATTACCATTGGATATCTGATTTTTCATGCATTATTTTGTCCATTGTTTTGCTTTGTCTCTGTCTATCCTGACTTATCACATCAGCCTTCGTTCTCTACATGTAGGTTCCCCTCTGTGTATTTTTGTCAGATTGTGTTCATCGGAATTTCTGTTTCAGCTGCTAGCGTCGTTCTGTTTTGGTTTCTCGCATGGCACGTTTGCTGTACGTCCTCTTTCCCAGATGTAGTTCACTTATGTTGGCTTATAAGTTACTCTTAACCCAGTCCTCATTCAATCATTCATCCAGTCGTGCGTTCATGATCTATACCACTTATCCTGCTTTCAAAGTCGTGGGGTTGCTGGGAGCCTGTCCTGGCTGTCATTGGGCGAGAGGCAGAGTTCACCCTGAGCCTTTCACCAGTACATTGCAGAACCACATAAAGAGACTTTCACGCTCTCACTCAGATATCATATAGAGTCAGGCAACCATTCGCTCATTCATTCACACCTCTGGGCAATTTAGGATCTCCATTAGATCTACTGCATGCTTTTGGACAGTGGGAGGAAACCCAAAGCAAACAGCTCTTCATCTCGCGTTATGTTTCTCTCAGCCTCCTAATGTCAAATTTACCATGTTTGTGTCTAATTTGCCTCTACAATCCGTGTTGTTGGGTTTTCTGTGTTTCCGCAATGTTCCCGTGCCATTTTTTCTGTGATTTCTTTTGTATTATATTGAATTCAGCTATGAGTTTGCTATAGGGTCCTCATTCCGTCTTACCACAGTGCCGGTGTCTCCTAGTTGAAAGGGTTTCCTTAACTATTGATGCTGCACTGCTCACTTTACCATGCAAGTGTCATTAAAATGTTCTCATATATTCACACATATTCAAAAGCTTTTGATGGATATATATACATATATATACACACACAGACACACACACACACATATATATAATATATATATGTGTGTGTGTCTGTGTGTGTGTGTTTATATATTTACATATATATTATACTTTTGATTGGATCCTCATATAATGACATTTTTTATATCGGTATTTTCAGGGAGCATGGCAGGAGGCAGCAGCAGCTCTAGCAGTAGTGGAGTAGGGGGGTGTGTAGGCAGTGGTAAAGAGGATAATGGTCCAATGGTGTTGGACAACCCAACTGCGTTCCCCCATGAAGAAAACCTGGGCTTGGAGATCATCAGAGAGGAGTCCAATGCACCACTCCTGCCTCCTCGACCCCCTCCTCCAGACAGTCACCCACCGCCACCACCTCCTCACAGCTTTTCGCGGCCGCGTCGCATTCCTCAAGAGACCAGCGAGAGCTTCTTCCCACTGCTGACCAATGAGCACACTGATGAACATACACATTCCCCAAACCACAGAGACTCACTGTACACGAGTATGCCAGTGCTGACAGACCTCCCGGACGGCCAGATGAACGGTTTAACAGACGGAGAGGAAGACAGCTCCGGGGAGCTCCAGCCCTGTAAAAGTGCTACTGCTCCAGAGTTAGATGATGTCTATTATAAGAGCATGCCAAACCTGGGTTCCAGGAATCACCTCCATGAGCTACAGAGCTACTACCACATGGGCCGGGGTGGGAGCGATGGATATATGGTGTCTGCAAACAAGGAGGAGTCCGATTCGTCCCCTGAGGAGCCGCCTGTAGACCCTTCCCACCTGGTTACCAGCCTATAGAGCCACTTGAGAGACAACTACCACGCCCCAGCCCACTCTCACGCTTCCAACGAAAAATAATTTCCGTGATTGTTGACTGACAGCATGAGCTGGTCCAACCCCCAGATGGATGGATGGATGGATATACCGTGTCTGACATTAACCATGGTTCGTGAAAATACGTTCGAGAGAGAATGCTCGTCAAAGGAAAGCCAGGACTGAATGTATTGACATAAATGGTGCAGATTGAGAGAGCATTTCTTAGAGACATTATCCGAACACCGCAGAGGTCAAGAACTTCTTACCGAGAAAAAGAAGGGAATCAAGCGGCATTTTGGAAATGTTACCCTACCTGTTGAAATCTATTCGGAATCTTGACCGCGCCGTCGTGCAGAAAGTTCTCCAATGTAGACCTCCAGCAGATCTTAGCATATAGTCTCCACTACAACCACGAGAAGGGCGTGCCCCCTCCCCCTCCTCCGCCCCCCCCTAGCCAGGAGCCGTCTGTCTGTAAATCTTGTCTTTGTCTCACTCTATAAGATACGTACTGGTGATGACGATTGTCCATCTCCAAATGGTAATGCAGGATAATAATCCCACAACATAAACTGTCAACAACCCCCGCCCCCCAGCTCCACTAACGGCCAGTCAAGTGGAGGATGTATGATATATGCCCTCACCACCAATCCAAAAAAAACTATTTAAGGGCAATCAAACTGTAACCATATCACTCTGATGTTCTGAATTCTCTTCCTGTCCATATCTGCTAAGCTGGAGTCGTGTCTGGGCTGGTGTAACATTCCTGCAAGTTGTAGTGACTGCGGCTACTGTGTATTTCACTGAAAAATCCAAGAAGGAAGATCATAATACAAGAGACTGAATTAAAAAAAGAAAAAAGAAAAAGAAAAAAAAAGAACGGGGTTTGTTTCTTCTCCTTTCTTCTGTAAAAGTCTTCAGTTATCAAAGAATTATAAAGAAATCACAGACCATTTCTATGTATTGTACAGAATACAGATAGATACAGATGTTGCATATGAACAGTTATTATTTTTTATTTTTGAGTTGCAAACCTTTTGTCAAGTGAAACTGTTCCCGACCGTCAAGACGCCAGGTTTCGGTTACATGTAAATGGCAGAACAAGCAAGGAACAATCTCATACGTCACCCTCTCATTGATACACAGATGGTTAAGCACTCCATACTCATGAAACTCATGCACTCTTCTTTATGATCCTTTTATAGCAACACTACTGTCACATTTTGGCAAGCCAATCGTTACTATATTCTTTACAAATATGTAGTTACTTTTAAAGGTAAAAGGGGGAAGATAAAAAAAACAAAGTGGCTTAAGTTTTTTGAGGAGATGTTCCAATGCAAATGCTGCATTTTTAGTTTTTACGCCGGAAGTGGGTCCTTTTTCTTTGTTCTTAAGTGAATAACTTTCGTCCTCCTGGCACAAGGAGGCACCAAGGTGAGAGAAGTATACAAACCAGGTATTTTGAATATCTTGAGAATATACCGTACGCTATATGGGTGTGACGTCATAATTGCCAAAAAAAAAAAAAAAATTTACCAGAGGATCCTACCTTGATGTTCTGGTTGAGCTCCTATCGTGAAAAAAAAGGACAAACAAACAAAAAAAACGTAAAAGGATATTCAGAATAAATGCCATTCCCCAAGCAGAAAACATTTCTTCAATTGAACAAAAAAAAGAGAGGGTGGATGTCAATAATGAAATCCCACAAGTTTTACATCTTGTATGTGTACTGATGAAGTGAAAACACAGCAGCACTGTCTAATGTGGAAAGCCAATGTTTACTTATTTAGGAGGGAAATTTCATAAGTGTATGAAGTGTAGCTTGCACATGTATCCCACAACCCCTTCCATGTCCCCAAGAGACAAATTATTTATTTATCTGTTTATTGGTATAAAGACAGCCGAACAAGCTTGAAGGAAAAAAAAACGCTGACTTTAGGCAGAAGTAAATAAAGTGGCACTGTTTTTAATTTTCTTTTTAGTTTGGTTTCTCTATTTTTTTTTCTTTTTATTTCTTTTTAAATTATTATGACCATGATTATTATTACAATATAAGTGCTAATTATTTATTCTTTTTGTATGGGTTCCGAGTTGAATGATCTCATAACTAATATTTGTTGTAACAGTGAAAGTTGTTTGCCAACAAATAAATTACTGACAATAGGTTGTGGTTTCTTCATCTCTGGTTTTTTTTTGGTTCTTTTTTTATTGATAATCCTTTGCTGTTATTGGAATTACAAGTGTAAAACTGTACATTCCAGAGAAAACAGTACTGCCATTAGGCTTAGAATAAGTAAGAACGTAATGGGTAATGTAAAGTTATGATTTCAAATCACATTAAATGTGTTTCTTGATGCCCTTTTTCACAAAATGAGTTGTACATTCGCATTATCGTGATATCGAACCCTTGCAAATGTCAAACCTTGATAGATTTAATCATGATTCCTCCAAAGTATCACGTAATATTAAGATGTCAGTGTGGTCGCCACACAAACACATCGTCAATATGTTTATTTTTCCCGACACCTGTTCCACCGGCTCAAAGTTGCACTTACTGTCATCCTGCCTCCCATCCTGACTCACCAGGCTTGAAACCATTAAAAACAAACACGGAAAACGTTCATTTAATTCACCAATTATTCACCGCTGTGTTTGCAATTTCATTCACTCTTCTCTTTATCGCAGGAGAAGCAGACGGTCAAGGAGGCTGTTCTCTTGGGACATTTATATTTTTTAGCGCCATACACAACACGTGTGTGAATGAGAGGGATCCAATTGGAACACTGAGGTCATCTATCCGTGGGGTCAGCAGTACAGAGCAACAGAGAATGAGGTGAAGAAATTGGTGGAAAGGGGTGGAGAAAAGTGTCAGAGCTAATGTGTGATAGAGGGGCATCGGGCAGAATTTAATATAAGGTGTAGAAGATGGCGGACGCTGTATGGCATTTAGGAAAAGACAGAAAGCCAGTCTGGAGGTAGCAGAGATGAAGATGTTGAGGTTGTCATCGGGTGTGACAAGGAAGGATAGGATCAGGAATGAGTCCATCAGAGGGAAAGCAGGTGTGGACATGTATAGAGGAGGGATAGAGAGCAGGCTGAGGTTGAAACTGCCAGGAAGGAGGTCTAAAAGTAGACCAAAAAGTTTAATGTTTGGATGGAGTGGAATAGCACATGGAGGTAATTTGTGAAATAGAAGAGGATGCAGAGCAGAGGGTTAGACAGAGGCAGGTGATTCGCTGCGGGGACCCCTGACGGGAGCAGTCGAAAGGAAAAGGAGTGTTCCATAGCGTCTAACCTCCTGCCAACGCCCCATTGGGAAGCTGTATCAACTTGAACTGAGTGAAATGAGCGGCGCGCTCAGTGTTCAGGCTATTTTTTAACCATTTGTCACATCACTGTCTCACCCTCCACTTATCTCTTCTGTCCTATCTGGCACCCTGCTCCCTTTTGAGAGGGGAGACTAGACCTGCGCAACTGCAAATAGATATTCCGTGTTCTAACAGCCCGGCTCTGTTTCCACGAGCTGCTTACGGGTTCAATGCAGTCTGTTTAAAGAACACGCTTAGACCACAGGCACCGTTGTTGTTGTCTGCTGACAGGATCATCTTCTCTGCGGCGCCTTGCGCAGGTGGTCGCGAGCCAATGCTATCATCAGTGCCGGGTGGAAATGGGCGTTTGAGCGGGCTTTTGAGAGTGCAGTTGGAGGTGAGGGAAAATTTCAAAGAAAAAAAAAAAAAAGAAAAGAGGAAAATTGCCGGCTTTGAAAGGGCCTATTTGCAATCGAGGACGGAAAGCCTGAAGATGTGTGATCAGAGAGAGGCGCAATTGCTTTGAATGATGTGTGCGAAGCGAAAAGACAAATAATCCAAAGTACACACAAAAAATTGTACCCCAGCTCCGAGAACTCATCAGGATGTACAGTATTTATCACAGGGCGAGGTCATATGAGAGAACACTTTGATATTTTTTGCACATAAAAGTTTTTGCAGTACATACAGCACTCACAAAAAGGTGAAAAGATGTAGAAAGGGGACAGCTGCAGAGCGGAGTTATTCAAAGAAACAGACATGTACCCAATCCGAGGAAAAGTAAGTGATGAAGTAACCGGTTACTAAGACGGAAACGGTGTTTGTCTTGTACCGAGACTGTTAAGAGAGAAATTAAAGGAAATTGGAGTCGTGTGAAAATAATCGAGCCACAAACGTAATGGCGCGGAACAGAAGGTCTAGATTGAACAAGAATTCATTGCAATGGTTATAAGTTGCAGGAGAAATAAAATAAAATAAAGCCTGCCTTGTTTTTGACAGAGTTATTAACTTATGTTGATTTCTCAATTCAGAAACAAAATGCTCTGGAATTTTTCCATTATTTTGTTTTTACAAGTACTTAACCGATAGTAACCTTTATCAAAGAACCACTTTTCCGATTAAATTGCCTTCCAGTCATTGGTGGTATTTGAAATGTTTTCAACAATAATGATGATTTAAAAGTTGGATTTTATTTTTCTTTTATTTTTACTTTTACTTTCAGTGTGCCTCACAGTCATGTATTTGATACATGACTCGTGCACAGCACATTTCAACACTCAGCCGGTGTATGTACCCGTTGGCACTTTAAATGGTCTCAATAATAGCTTGCTTTGTTAAATCGTAATCATCCAGAAGGCAAAATTTCAGACCAAAATCAAATCCAACTGGTAAAAGGAAAAAATCGAAAAATCCAAATTCAGCCTCGTGTAGTCTTCTTTTTTTATTCAAAACCTGGTGGAAAGTTAATGTTGCAGTCTTGGGACATGACTTGAGTGCGAAAATGAATCACTGCACTGTTCTGCAGAACCACAAGGGCTCAAGACTTCACCTGACTTTTACACTACAAAATATGTTACTGTTCCACGAGGTCTTGTGTTTATAACATTGCAATGAAGACATAATATCCATCCATCGATCTTCTGCTGCTTATCCATGGTCAGGTCGTGGGGGCAGCAGCTGGAGCAGGGAGGCCTAGACTTCCCTCTCCCCAGCCACATGGTCCAGCTCTTCTGGGGGACCCCAAGGCGCTCCCAGGCCAGCCTGGAGACATAGTCTCCCCAGCGTGTCCTGGGTCTTCCCCGTGGCCTCCTCCCAGTTGGACATGCCCCCCGGAATACCTCCCCCGGGAGGCGTCCAGGAGGCATCCTGACCAGATGCCCGAGTCACTTCATCTGACTCCTCTCTATGCGGGGGAGCAGCGGCTCTATTCCGAGTTCCTCCCGGATGGCTGAACTGCTCACCCTATCTCTGAGGGAGGGTCCGGCCACCCTGCGGAGAAAACTAATTTTGGCTGCTTGTATTTGCGATCTCGTTCTGTCGGTCACTACCCACAGCTCGTGACCATAGTTGAGGGTAGGGAAGTAGATTGACTGGTAAATTGAGAGCTTCGCCTTCCGGCTCAGCTACTTCTTCACCATGACAGGCCAGTACAGAGTCCACATCACTGCTGTCAATCTCCCGCTCCATCCTTCCCTCACTCGTGAACAAGACCACGAGATACTTGAACTCCTCCACTTGTGGCAGGACCTCTTTCCCGAATTGGAGTGGTCACTCCACCCGTTCCCGGTCGAGCACCATGGTCTCGGATTTGGAGGTGCTGATCCTCATCCCCGCCGCATCACATTCGTCTGTGAACCTGGAGATCATGGCCTGACGGAGCCAACAGGACCATGTCATCTGCAAAAAGCGGAGACTTGATCCTGTGGCCACCTAACCAGATCCCCTTGACGCCTTGGCAGCACCTAGAAATTCTGTCCTGAAAAGTTATGAACAGAATCGGTGACAAAGGGCAGCCCTGGCGGAGCCCAACTCTCACCGGAAATTAGTCTGACTTACAACCGGCAATGCGGACCAAGCTCTGACCTCAGGCATACAGGGACCGAACAGCCTGTATAACGGGGGTCGTTACCCCATATTCCTGGAGCACCCCCCACAGGACTGCCTGCGGGACACGGGACACTCAAATGCCTTCTCCAAGTCCACTAAACACATGTAGACTGGTTTGGCAAACTCCCATACCCCCTCGAGGCCCCCCTGAGGGTATAGAGCTGGTCCACTGTTCCACGACCACATAATGTGATACTCTGTTGTCATTTTAGATAATTCAATACCTTTTCTTAAACCCTTTCCTGGTTCTTGTTGTCAATTTGACCGACTTCATTCGTTGTAAATTTCCCAATGAAATCATTAATTCAATTCGAGGAGGTAAATAATATTTTTATTCAAAGTCATGAACTAATTTCAATGTGTTATGTATGTATGTAGTTTGCATGCATATCTCCGTATGTTAAAATGCAACATAATTCTTAGCAGTAGAATTTATGCAGTTCTTATATTTCAAACTAACTAGTTGAAGCAAGTGGTTTGGTGATATGGCAACTCTTCCACCTACTCCAAAATGTGGGAAACCCATTTAGATATGTTTTATTCATAATTCATAACAGGTGAATAGAGGCAAAATTGAATGCTCTGAATTTTCCAAGTTCAAAATTGAATGTTGCTTGATGTCAATTCTTCCAGATGCCAAGTCTTTAGTCACACTCTGTTCAGCAACAATGAATGTTATTACATTTGCGAATAATATTCATATTATTAATATTCACAAGCGGAACTGAGACCGAGGCTGTTAAAGATTTTTGCTGTTTATATTTTAGCGTTATCTGTGGAATACCTGCACTGACTTTGTTTCATAAATATGGCATTAATGGTCTTTTTCTTCTTTTCCTTTCGGCTTATCCCTTCAGAGGTCACCACAGTGAATCGACCTTCCCCATCTAACCCTATTTTCTGTATCCTCCTCTCTCACACCAACGAACTTCATATCTTCTCTCACTACGTCCATAATTCTTCTCTTTGGTGTTACTCTAGACCTCCTGCCCGGCAGCTCCAGTTCCTGCATCCGTCTACCAATATATTCCCCCCTCGTACATGACCGAACCATTTCTGTCTGGCTTTTCTGGCCTTCTCTCCAAAACATCTAACATGTGCTGTCCCTCTGATGGACCTCTTCCTGATCCTATCCATCCTTGTCACTCTCAAAGAGAACCTCAACATCTTCATCTCTGCTACCTATTGCTCTGTCACCTCTCTTTTCTTCATTGTTGCTGTTTCTAGACTATACAGCATCACTGGTCTCACAACTGTCTTGTACACCTTTCCCTTCATTCTGGCTGATGGTCTTCTATTGCATAGAACCCCTAACACTTTTCTCCGCCCATTCCAACCTGCTTGAACCTGTTTCTTTACCGCTTTTCCACATTCTCCGTTGCTCTGGACTGTGGACCCTAAGTACTTATTATCCTCCAACTTCTTGATCTCCACTCACTGTAGCCTCATCGTTCCACCCAGGTTCCTCTCATTCACACACATATATTGTGTCTTGCTGCGACTAACCTTCAACCCTCTCCTTTCCAGAGCATACCTCCACCTCTCTAGATTTTCCTCAACCTTTTCCCTGCTCTCACTACAGATCAGGATTTCATCTGCAAACACCACGGTCCAGGAAGATTCCTGTCTGACCTCATCTGTCAGCCTGTCCATCACCACTGCAAACAAGAAGGGACTCGGAGCTGATCTCTGGGAAGATAAGATAAGATAAGATAAGATAAGATAAGATAAGATAAGATAAGATAAGATAAGATAAGATAAGATAAGATAAGATAAGATAAGACAAGACAAGACAAGACAAGACAAGACAAGACAAGACAAGACAAGACAAGACAAGACAAGACAAGACAAGACAAGACATAGGTAGGATAATACTTTATTGATCCACATAGGGGAAATTCGTTTGTCGCAGCAGTGCAATGAAGTCCCATTTTCACCTTGAACTTCTCTGCTTCACCTGCAGCACACCTCACCACTGTCTCACAACCAGCATACATGTCCTGCACCAGCAAAACATATTTCTCTGCCACTCCAGACTTCCTCATACAATCGCAGAGTTCCTCTCTCGGCACCCTGTCTTATGCTTTTTCTAGGTCTACAAAAGGGCAACGCAGCTCCCTCTGATCTTCTCTGTACTTCTCTATTAGCATTCTCAAAGCAAATACTGCATCTTTAGTACTCTTTCTGGGTATGAAACCATACTTCTGCTCACCAATGCTTACTTACGCTCTCAGTCTTGTTTCTACTACTCTTTCCCATAATTTTATTGTATGGCTCATCTACTTTATCCCTCTATAGTTATCGCAATTCTGCACATCCCCCTTATTATTGATAATGGGCATCACAAATTTCTCCATTCCTCAGGCATCTTCTCACTCTCAAAGATCCTGTTGAATTAGCCAGAAACAACTGCCTTTCCATTCTTCATCCTCTTCAATGCCTTCCTCACTTCACTTTTACTAATCTCTGCTACACCCGAATTTCCCCTATGGGGATCAATAATGTATTATCTTATCTTATCTTATCTACTTTGTTGTCTACAATTG
>CAAKHD010013563.1:363162-396502 GCA_901007705.1 Fistularia tabacaria | reverse complement strand
GTTGAATAATGTAGCCAGAAACTCCACCACTGCCTCTCCTAGACATTTCCATACCTCCACAAGTATCTCATCTGGATTAACTGCCTTTCCATTCTTCATCCTCTTCAATGCCTTCCTCACTTCACTTTTACTAATCTCTGCTACACCCGAATTTCCCCTATGGGGATCAATAATGTATTATCTTATCTTATCTTATCTACTTTGTTGTCTACAATTGTCCCTTCTTCTACCCTTCGCTCTCTTTCATTTTCCTCATTCATTAGCTCTTCCAAGTACCTTTTCCATCTTCCCATCGCTCTTCGAGCATCTGTCAATACATTTCCCTCTCTGTCCTTCGTCACCTGGACCTGCTCTACATCCTTTGCATCTCTATCTCTCTGTTTTGCCAACCTGTATAAATAATTTACTCCCTCCCTACTGTCTAACCGAGCATACAAGTCATCGTGCGCCCTTTGTTGTGCCTTTGCTACCTCCGTCTTTCCTCTATGCTGTACCTCCTTGTACTACTGTCTGTTCGCTTCAGTCCCCTCAGTGTCTCTAAACGCTTTCTCTATATATACTCCTGCACTTCCTCAGTCCACCACCATGTCTCCTTATCTACTTTCCTTCTAGACAATACACCAAGTACTCTCCTACCTGTCTCCCTGATCACATTAGCTGTAGCTGTCCAGTCATCTGGAAGCTCTCCCTGACCACCAGGAGTCTTTCTCAACTCCTCCCTGAAAAACATACAACACTCCTCCCTTTTCAGCTTCCACCACTTTGTCCTCTACTATGCCTTTGTCCTCTTGATCTTCCGTGTCCCCAGAGTCATCCTACAAACAATCAACCTATGCTGTCTGGCTACACTCTCACCTACCATTACTTTGCAGTCACTGATCTCTTTCAGATTACCTCATCTATACAAGACGTTGTCTACCTACATGCTTCTCCCTCCGCTCTTCTAAGTTACCCTATGTTCCTGTCTTTTCTGAAAAAAAGTATTCACTTCAGCCATATCCATCCTTTTTGCAAAGTCTACCACCAATTGTCCCTTTGGGTTCCTATCCTGGGTTTTAAACCTATCCATCACTTTTTCAGCACCTCTATAGCTTGCACCAACATGTCCATTGAAGTCTGCACCAAATACCACTCTCTCATCTCTGGGGATATCTGGGCATCACTTCATCTAACTCACTCTAGAACGCTTCCTTCTACTCTAATTCACATCCCACCTGTGGGGCATAGCCACGAACAACACTGACCATCACACCTTCAATTTCCAGTTTCAGACTAGCATAAGTCATAAGTCTATCTGACATTCTTATCACCTCCAGATAATTCCTAAAAAACTCCTTCAATGTAAAAATATGGCATTCATGGTATTTCATCAAAAACAATATCATATTAACAAAATATTATTTACTCCATAATTCAAAATGGGGTAAATTACAGGGGCAATTAGATCACAACAGTGTATAGCAGTTACTCATATTAAACTTCCAAAACAAAACACAACCAACAGTTACGACACACCGAACTTAGATACAGTTTTCCTTGTGGATTTTTTAAATTCCAGTCAACAGTTAACTGATTTGAAATTGCAACAAGATAGACTGATGTATGGGACAATTCTTAAGCTTTTTAGACTTTTAAGTAAAATTGAGGATTGAAAGGACTTTTTGTCTTGTTTCAAAGCTGAAACGTTACAGTGCGCTATGGGGCGGCCAGTAACCATTTCATTACGTGTTCAATATAATCATGTCCTTTAGTTTTAAGTATTACATCTAGATTGCTGTACAGTGTGACACTTTAAATGGTTTAAAGCAATTGGAAAATATATACTCTACTGTCACTGAGAGGTCAAGTCAGATTTTATTTATATGGCCCCGAATCACAACACAGTTGTCTCATGACATTTGATATGTAGATCACACTCTTTGAAATTATTTAAAGAACCCCAACATTCCCCCATGAGCACGCACTTGGAGTTAACACTGCCTATTACCGGGGAAGAAACCTTTTATTTATCGGAAAACCGTCTGCCTTGACCAGGGGCGACCAAGAAAACGACCAAGAGAGAAGTATAGAGAGATAGAAAGCAGGAGTGCGATAGAGTCGGAGGGGGGTATGAAGATTGGGAGGGATGGGAACAAATGATCTATTGCTTCTAATTCCAGTAGCGCTGACAGCTCCATGGTAAAAGCCAAAATACCACAATAATCACTTTAATATTCATAAAAGAAATGGCGATGGCGGACACCTGGCGAGATGCTGCCCTATATCAAGCCACGTCCCCAGGGAACCTGAAAAATGACAGAGCCCAAGAATTCGGAAGAAGATAAGCAGTACTACCATGTATTGATGATGGGACATAAGACCAGACAGAATGAGAAGAGTGGAGGAATGACAGAAGTGCATCATGGGATATCCTTCATGAGATATCCTTCAGCAGAGTAAGCCTGTGGCTGCATATCCATCATGGGGTCAAGGGCTAGCCTAGCCCTAACTATAAGCTTTCTCAAAGGGGAAGGTTTTAAGGCTATTCTTACACAAAGAGAGGTTGTTCGCCCCCTGGATCGGAGATCGTAAGATGGTTCCACGGGAGATGAGCCCGGTATTTTAATGCTTTGCATCCCGTTCTGCTTTTAGAGACTCTTCGGACCACAAGTAGACCCTCCTGTCTCCTGAGAGCATAAAGATCTGACCATGTGATAAGGTTCTAAGCTTTCTGTGAGACATGATGCCGCCTGGCCATTTAGAGCTTTATAGGCAAGGAGAAGGATTTTAAATTCTCCTCCGAATGGTACAGGGAGTACAGCCAGTGCAGAGAAGCCAATACTGGTGAAATATGACCCTCACAGTAATTCTTTTACAACACGTGCAGCAGCATTCTGAGTGAGCTGGGGAGTCTTTAAGGACTTATTAGGACACCCCAGCAAGAGAGAGTTACAATAATCCAGTCTGGAAGAGACAAAAGCATGAAATATTTTTTCTTTGTGCATATTTTTGAGACAGAATATGCCTGATTTTTAGGATTTTATGAATGAGAAAGAAGGCAGTCCTTGATATGTATTTTTTTATGTGCAGTTAAATGGCAAACCCCAGTCAATGATACAATGATACTTAAAATATTTAGAGCTAATGCTCATTTATACTCAATGTTAAACACGCATATGAATGGAGCCTTCTGTTCTCCCTCTGCTTTCATTTTATGAATAATTCTGTATGTTTTTCAGGGTTTGCGGATCCATAGGCAAATGCGGCAAATGGAGTAGTGCCACCGCAAATCGTAAGGCGGCATTGTTATGCAGTGTGCTCAAGTGTGGCCATTGAAATGAAAAGGAACAACAAGACAACATGGTACCAGTATAACCATGTACAAGAATTCTCCATTCACATATTATGATGTATTCTATGGCCATGTGCACCATCACGGTCTCTTTGTATCTCTTTCTCATGCTGTGCTTGTACCTGACATTAGAACTGAAAGTCGGAGGGAAATCTTTGGAGTTTTACTGGAGTCTGACTGGAGTCATCTCAGTCATTAAGTGTGAGATGGTAATATTACAGTCTTAGAGAAATCGTAGATCAGTCTATTCCTGGTCTTGGGCTCACGACGATATCCAACGTGTTTGATCTTATCGCAGGTCTTTCAGTCGTTACGGTGACGTAGCACAATCAACAACCAGATAGATAAGATCCAACTAAACCGTTAAAAAGAAAAAGGATCACCAGAGGGCTATCGGCGACAGAAATGTTAGTTGTTAGTGGTATGGATGAATGCGGAACCGCAAATGACATCCCAAACAATATGGACCATCCAGAAAGAGGAGGGATGGTTGGGCAGTGGGCAGAACAGCCCAGCTTGTACAATGGCCACCCTCCAATGTATCAAGACCAAGTGAAGAAGGTATATATATAGAAATACCAGATGCTCTGAAGAAATGCATGGTAGGAAAAAAATGCTGGAAGAATCTCTTTGTAGTCTTGTAAATAGTGACCCTGTAAGAGTCCCAGTCTCTGTCAAATGTCAGTCTCTAGGTAACAATTTAAAACTCTAAAAACTAGTCCCTAGCCGGAGCAGGTGAGAGACGATAGTTTTCCAGGAGTCTTTTCTAAGTCTTTTCAAAGTCTCTTGATGTATGGATTGCATTAAAACGGACATTATCGCAAACTTCTCTTGAAACTTGGAAGTGTGCTCTGCACTGCCCTCTTGTGAATGTATCGCTTAACCACCATAGTAATGTGAAGCAAGCATGGGAAGTTTGTGGACAGTGGTGATTGTTAATGTTTGAAACAGACGTTCTTGCGAACAAAAAGTTCGTCATCAGCAAGATTTTTATGTCCTTAAGACGCGTCTTGAGTTTAATACGGGGGCAGCGTGGCGCAGAAGGTAGAACAATTGTCCTTGGAACTGAACATTCCTGGTTCAATATCTGGCTCCTCCATGTGTGTCGCAGTGTTGTCGAGCAAGACACTGAACCCCTAACTGCTTCCCTGGCACTGCGAGACGGCAGGCAACTGCATGGTTCATCCATGATGGGTTGAATGCAGGGAAAGAATTTCCCCATGAGGGATTAATAAAGTGCGCATTATAATAAACCCACTGGTTTCATGCCCATCATAGGACATGAAAAGGTCAATGAAAGGGTCATCATAATAGTAGGGTATCTATACAAAAATACTAATTTCTATTATATGAAGTAATTTCTGGTGACAGCTGAAAATCACGATGGGCATATTTTGTATTTTTCACCCATCTTGTCATGAAGTCTGACAAAGGGCATTTAGTTTGAATTGGGATTGTACTGATCCCGTGCTTGATTTTCAAACAGTCAAGCTAAGTGACTGAGATGGAAGTGCAAGCAAATAACAAGCGGTTCACTTTAATTTCCATTTCTGATTCTCCCATTGGATGTACAATTTTAAGTGCATCTGCTTTGGGTATACAGGATTATGAGATACAGCAACCTTTTTTAAGTTACATAAAGTGAAAATTCAAGGGTTTGAGGCAAATGGTGGAGATTCTATATTGCCTTTGGTGACTAGAGTCTGGACCTGGATATTTCAAGCTGTATTCATCCATTCACCTATCCCAGCTATCCATGTGTGAGAGGTGGGGGTTCACTCTGGATCGATTGCAGGGCTATATATGGAGACATACAACCATTCACTTTCTGATCCGCACTCATACCAGCCCTGTCTCCATCACACTCTCTTCAACCCAAACCGGTTGAGGCAGAAGGCCGCCAACATTGAGTAGTTCCTCGTCGAGTTTGCCAAGGGCCTGTGTATAGGGGAATATTGGTGTTCTAGATACCATTTGAACCTGACCTGCTCGATAAGTAAAGTGTTATGATTTGGCGCTATATGTCTATCTATCTATCTATCTATCTATCTATCTATCTATCTATCTATCTATCTATCTATCTATCTATCTATCTATCTATCTATCTATCTATCTATCTATCTATCTATCTATCTATCTATCTATCTATTATGTGTATGTGTATGTGTGTGTGTGTGTGTGTGTGTGTGTGTGTGTATATATATATATATATATATATAGAGAGAGAGAGCGAGAGATAGAGAGGGGGGGGGCATGGTGGGTTAGCTCTTCCGCCTCACAGCAAAAAGCACCCTGGTTTCAATTCCCACAGGGAAAGTGGAGTTTGCTTGTCCTCCACTTGTCTATATGGGTTTCCTCTAGGTTCTCCAATTTCCAGCCAGGATAGGCTCTAGCATCCCTGAGTGCAAGATAAGCAGTAGATAATAAATGGATGAATATATAGACACATACAACTATTCACTCCCTCATTCACACGTCAATTTGTGGTCTCCATTGAAACTATTGCATGTTTTTGGGCTGTTGGATGAAACTGGAAATCCTGGAGGGCATCCACACAGACACGGGGAGAACGTACGAACAGCATACAGAAAGGCCCTGCTGTCAGAATCGAACCAGGGACCTACTTGGTGTGAGGCAGAAAGACTGACCACTGCATCTCCATCTTGAGAGTAAAGAGCGGATAAACGTCACAGAATATAAAGTTTTGTTCACACAGGCCTATTGAGTCGTCTAGTATCAAATTATTAACCTAAATTACAAGGCGAATATTTTTCTGACCGCCTCAAATCTGGCACTGTCTACTCTTTGTTGGTTTGATCCAAACACATTCACGGTCCTTTACTGGATAATTCTCTTTCACCTCCATTCAGAAAATCAAATATTTTGATCCTTTCAAGAAAACTGAATCACTGCCCTGAGTCAGAACGAGCCTGTTACTTTTACCTTGCAACAAGGAACATTGATCTTAAATGGGGAAATCATGGATTTTCACAAACCATTATTTTTGAAAGATCTTAATTTTTTTTTTTCTAAGCTCATCAATGAGACTGCTTTGTTCTGTTGACCTCTAACAGGAATTTGTAGTTGTTTCCTGATCACCTGAAGGTTATAAATCTCAGGGAAACTATTGCACACCAGGATGGTGAGGAGGAGAAAAAGCTACTCATCTGTTCAAGAGATTAGGTCAAATCCTCCAGCTGTGGTACTTAAGTTTGGCCAGCGGTCATAGATGAGAGGCTGGTGACCCTCCGGTCATGCCGTCCGAGTCAATGCTGCCCGCTGGTCTGTCTACATTTGACATTGTAAGGAGTGGGGGCAATATGTTCTGTAAACATGTTTGGTCATATGATTTAAATTATTCCATCAAAACTACTCATTGGTACAGTTCTGCGAAAAAGGCATACAAATTTTGGCGCAAAAATTGGGACATAGCAGAAGTTAAAAAATTACACAACAGGCCTACCTGTCCAACATCAGTTTTTAGGTCACACTATACACCAGGTATGACAGCATTATAAGCATTATGGCACTTGTCCACTTACAAATAGACTTCTCTTCCCCTTGATCTGCTGTTTGTAACTACTTCTAAATCCAGCAGTACACCCCTCCTCTTCTCCTAGCTGCCAGTTACCAGAAGGATGACAGTTTCCATTATTCTCTTATCAGCAGCAACATACAACAATATCCCTCAGTTAATCATCATACAATGTGCGTAGCTCTCCTGTGAAGGGTGGCTGAAGACGCTTGTACAGGAATGTGTCGCGTGGATAAATGAACAGCGGGACGCAGAAACTTGAATCCGGCCTCAAATTGAAATCCGAGCCCTAAAAGTACAATAGCCCCTCTTTGAACTTAGATTTCCTGTGTGGATGCTCGAAAAGGTACCCCTCCTCTCCAACTTATTGTTACTTAAAAAAGGATTTCCTGCACTTGATTTTCAGCCCTCTCACAAGTAGGCAACTTCGATTCGGTCCCAGAAAAGCTTCCCCCTATATTCTCCCTGTATTTAAGATTTTTTCTTTACCAATCAGCTGTATGTGGTATTATCGATGTGGCAATATTTCATGATGATTATGGTTCTCAGTGTTCTATCAGTATTCCTGATCCGCTGTAGTTTTGTGAACCTTGTTGCTCAGGCATTCAGCAGAAGAGAAGAAGTTTTCTCTACAAAGTCCAAAACATACTTGCGCATAATAGAGCTGTGTACAAAGGTCTCACACGACTTAATCAAAATAACAACAGCACCATTGTACTAATAACTAATAGTCAAAGAAAAAAACAGCCTTCCAGCTTCACGCTGAGCTAAATTTGAAAGAACATTAACTTGATAAAACCCATGAACTGCCATCACACGTATGACAGCCCGTATTTATTCCAGTAGATGGATAACAACATATTGAGTGAAGAAAAAAATCAGAAACAGAGGAATAATTATTCATTTAATTTCAACAGTGTTTTTTTTATCCTGGATGATTTGGCCTTTTATATATGTATTTATCTATTTATTGTATATCATTTAACTTCTCCCAGAGAAAAATAATAGTTTTACTAATGACAGTCATTAAAAGTATGAGTTGTTTTCAGGTGAGTTAAGCAAATCAGCACAGCAATTGTGCAACGGCCCTCAAGTCTGTCCTTCTGAGAGAGACCTCGGCAAGAAAGAAGCTTTTTATCGTTTGTATTTAAAGGAGCAAATTTAATAAAGTGAAACTCAACCACGAGCCTAAGCCAGTAATAACAATTTCCAGTCTACGTTCTCGTTGAAAATTTGGCATATTTAAATGTATTTTGAAGCGGCGCTTATGGTAATATGGGTCGGGGTTGTTAGTGCCTCTCCCGTTTCCACTGGGCTGCCCACAAGGCTCTGCAGGCTTAATATATCACCTTATAAATATATAAATGATACAAAGATATGCATAATTATCCAAACTTTGATGAACATTTGACTCTTTTACACATATTACCGCTGTATAATTGACCTTGTTAAGTATATATACATGTATATATGTATGCATATAAAAACCCAGCGCTCACACTCCCCCCGTGCCTTCTTCCCAGGCTTATTAAACGAGCATTGGTCTATGTGGGTCACATCTCTGCTGGAGTGCTCTGATCGTTTAGTGCTGCCTGACTGTGTTATCTTCCCACTTTCTCTATTTTTGCTCCTTGAAGGGAAGGCATTTGGTATGTATTACAAGCTGAAATGTTTCTTGAATTAAACTCACAGACCAAAGCAGGGAAACTGCAAGGATGAGCAGTAGTATTAATGAATTTGGGGAGGGACAAAAAAAGGTTGAAAATGAGCACAAATATAGATAAAATAAAATAAATCAAATGGGGCGATCATGCAGGATAATTTCTCATTACTTTAACTTAAACAGATTAAATTAATTTGGATAAGTTGAAAATGTACATTTTAAAATGGTTTCAAAAGAGGAAATCATAAAATTCAATATCCTGCAAGCCACTGCAGAATGCAGAGCACTACACACACGAGAGATATCTAATAATTATGTGAAATTATTAAAATACTATTTTTTATACGGTCAGTGCTATGATGATGCAGCTAAATTAATTTAATTCAGATTCAATACTTTGCATGATTAATTCGATTAAACATTTTAGCGCAACTGATGCGCTATAAGCGCACATTTACTCAAAGTCCCACAATTCTGTTCAAGGGCGCGTGTTGGTTCAGGTATAGACCTCTGGATAGCTGAGTTTTAGTGCAACAAAACAAGGATGGAACAATCAATACAACTAACAACATGGGTGTTAATCAAAATTAATCCACATTGTGATTAATCTGATAAATAACAGAGGTTAGTTTTAAATCTCTTACCACACCTCATAGATGGATGAAGTTCTGCGGTGCAACTTATATGATTTCATTTAGGCAAGGAGAAAGGCAAAAAAAGGTTTGATTGACGAGGGTTTTCAAGTTGATATCAGGATTCCCAAACTTCTGACAATCCAGAAATACCCTGTGATGGATGCGGCCTATGATGTCAATGGAGTTAAGTGTTAGCGAAATAGATGACAGTTCGTATTGTGAAACAGATATTACATTGTGGTCTCTGTTAATGAAAGCAACTATGACATTTAAGGCTGAGTTTGAATTTGATTAAATATGTAAAATCAGCCCATCCATATACAGTATGACATTTCAAGATTGCCATCCCATTTCCCTCTTCTGCTCTGTTAAGCACCATAAAGCACGTGGTGCATATTTATCCCAGACAGTCAACTTCAGGTTGTGATAAAATAGAATGGAATGAAGTGTGTGACCTCATAATCCAGATAATTTTAAGCTGTCATAGAAATTTATTACATTAGTTTACAAAATCTTAATGGTATTGTTAAGACTGCATTGATCATATTCAGGCTGTTTCCTAGCTGATTAGAAAATTGCGAGGAGAGAAGGCTAATTAGGCTTTTTACAAGCCACAACATATGAGCTCCTCAACAGCTCGCCTTGGCCCTGACCTCTGGAAGCACATCAACATCAACCGGGCTCCATCTCCCGACTTATTTGCGGGCGCGTTAGCGTTCCCCGCCTGTGCTTGTGATTCTATGCGTGGCCATGTCGATCCCAACTCATCTGCTTGCATTGCTCAGCCTTTGTATCGCAGCATATGCGCTCTTAATGCTCATTGTCTCCTCACCTCAATTTTCCATGAGAGTGCTTGTTGGAGGAAAAACACTTAACAGGTATGCACAAGCCACCCTGAATAATTTACTCTAATTGGTGAAATAGGGGAAAAGTAAGGCCTCAGAGATAGAGTGACAGGTGAGGGTGTGTCTGCGTGTGTGTGCTTGTGTGTGTATGGGGGGGGGCATCAATCCACCACCTTTTTTTTTTGAGGTCACGTACACCCCCATGCATGCTTAATTGGCTTTAGGATGGCATGGTTTTTCTGCTGCCTCTGCTGTGAGTCAGACTCACTATGTCTTTTCTCGAGCATGCCTTTTCACAGAGGCTCAGCAATGGAGATACTATTTTGGGAACATATTAGGAGCCGAGAAAACACTGACATTTAGACTGACTTGGATAGAGAGGGGATGGGCTAATCACTGGAATATGTGAGGGAGTGACGAGTTTACTGCCAGTCTGCTTTTGTTGAGACCTGGTACTGTAGGCAAGAGCCATGTCAAATACATGCATTGTTGCTGAAATTATTCCAACAACGGGGAAGGCTGATTTGGGTTACATAAAACGGTAATCATATGTTTCTCACCTCACAATGTGGCAAATGTTGAAAAAAAAAGAAACACTTCAAATGAATAATTTATCACAGTTACAAAAAAAGGAATCCAGTGCAAATAAAAAGATCTACTGTCAAACCCAATGACATTCCAAGAATATTTTCCTGCATGCTATCAAAGTGAATTCTCAACCAAGATATATTAAATGGGTAGGCCTTACAAAAGCGCGGGTTAAAAAAAACTGCAGCAAATATGAATCCTCGAAGTGAAACTAAAAAAGGGTATATTATTATGGAGATTATTAAATGTACACAGCTTCTTTCAGACAGGGAATTTGGGGAGGTAGCTATGGTACAGTATGAGTTTAGAACAATAAGTATGAGTCTGCATGTGCTCAGTTTTCTGCATCTTGGTTTAGGTTCCATACTTGATTAACTGTTTGCAGGGAAATCATGAGTTAACACTCCACTGTCATTGTTACATTCAGGTCTGAAATACACACATGCACAAGCGTGCACAATCTTAATTTATAAACATGCATTAATGGAGAGATAACAGAGTGCCACTTCTTGCCTTCAAGCCCTTCTCAGGGACACCTTATTGAACTATATATAAACATATGTATAAATATACACACACACACACACATACACACACACACCATACACACTGCACACACATACACACACATTCAATTGTACACACACATTTTTATATATATTCATACCATCCATCCATCTTCTGCCGCTTATCTGAGGTCGGGTCATAAAGGCAGCAGCCGGAGAAGGGAGACCCAGACTTCCCTCTCCCCAACCACATGGTCCAGCTCTTCTGGGGGGACCCCAAGGTGCTCCCAGGCCAGCCTAGAGACATAGTCTCTCCTGCGCGATCTGGGTCTTCCCTGTAGCCTCCTCCCAGATGGTCATGCCCTGAATGCCTCCCCCAGGAAGCATCCAGGAGACATCCTGACCTGATGCCTGAGCCCCCTCATCTGACTCCTCTCTATGCGGAGGAGCAGTGACTCTACTCCGAGTTCCTCCCGGATGGCTGAACTTCTCACCTTATCACTGAGGGAGAGTCTGGCCATCCTGCAGAGAAAAAACTATTTTTGGCCGCTTGTATCCGCAATCTTGTTCTTTCTCTACCCAGAGCTCGTGTTTGGCTAGGAAATTGAGAGCTTCACCTTCCGGCTCAGCTCCTTCTTCACCACGACAGACCAATACAGAGTCTGCATCACTGCAAACACTGCACCGATCGGCCTGTCCATCTCCCTCTCCATCCTTCCCTCAATCGTGAACAAGACCCCAAGAACTTAGCTCCTCCATTTTGGGTAGAACCTCTTCCCCGAGACGGAGTGGGCACTCCACCCATTTCCAGTTGAGTCTCGGATTTGGAGTTGCTGATCCTCATCCTAGCTGCTTCAGCTGTGAACAGCTCCAGTGAGAGCTGGAGATCATGGCCTGATGAAGCCAACAGGACAACATCATCTGCAAAAAGCAGAGACTTGATCCTGTGGCCACCAAACCAGAAATTCTGTCCATAAAAGTTATGAACAGAACAGTGACAAAGGGGAGCAATGAGGTCAACTCTCACCAGAATCCGTGAGACTTGTACCAATGCGGACCAAGCTCCAACAAGGATTATACAGGGACTGAAAAGCCCATATAACAAAACCACACTCCTGCGCCTGGATTTCGAGGTTCAACATGCCAGCAGATCTTACTCTCCAGCACTGCTGAATACACTGTATTACTTAGTACTTAGGGTCAACAGTCCAGAGCAATGGAGAGCGTGGAAAAGAGGGAAAGAAACAGGTTCAAGCAGGTTGAAATGGCCGGAGAAAAGTGTCAGGGGTACTATGCGAGAGAAGACTATCAGCCAGAATGAAAAGAAAGGTGTACAAGACAGTGGTGAGATCAGTGATGCTGTATGGTTTGGAGACAGTGGCACTGAAGAAAAAACAGGAAGGAGAGCCCGAGGTAGCAGAGATGAAGATGCTGAGGTTCTCTTTGGGAGTGACGAGGATGGATAGGATTTGGAATGAGTCCATGAGAGGGACAGCACATGTTAGATGATTTGGAGAGAAGGTCAGAGAAGCCAGACTGAGATGGTTCAGTTATGTACAGGGGAGGGATAGTGAATATATTGGTAGACTGTCGCTGGAATAGGAGCTGCCAGGCAGGAGGTCCAGAGTAAGACTGAAGAGAAGATTCATGGACGTAGTGAGAGAGGATATGAAGTTAGTTGGTGTGAGAGAGGAGAATACAGAGAATAGGGTTAGATGAAGAAGGTCGATTCACTGTGGCGACCCCTGAAGGGAAAAGCCGAAAGGAAAAGATGGCTCATGTAAAGGTATATTGATATTTCTATACTCAGAAGATTCACATGAAAAAGAAAAATCATGGATCTTGCAGCCACATGTCCTGGACACTTGGTTGAAGACAGGGGCGGAGCGTTCAACTGATCACCACCTGGTGGTGAGCCGGCACCGGTGGTGGAGGAGGATGCCAGTCAGACCTGGCATACCCAAATGTAATGTGAATGTGAACGTCTGGTAGACTCCCCCGTCAAAGGACTTTCAACTCCCACCTCCGGCAGAGCTACAACCATGTCCCGAGGGAGGCAGGGGCCCTTGTGTCCGAAAAAGCCATGTTCCATGCTTCCATTGTCGGGGCGGCACACCAAAGTTGCGCAAAGCGGGGTGGTGATCCCCTTTTTTAAAAAGGGGGATCGGAGGGTGTGCTCCAGTTGGAGGGGGGATCACACTCCTCAGCCTCCTTGGTAAGGTCTATTCTGCGGTGGTGGAGAGGAGGGTCCGCCGGGTCATGGAGTCTTGGATTCAGGAGGAGCAGTGTGGTTTTCGTCCTGGTCTTGGAACAGTAGACCAGCTCCATACCCTCAGCAGGGTTCTCAAGGGGGTGTGGGAGTTTGCCCAACCAGTCTACATGTGTTTAGGCATTCGACCGTGTCCCTTAGGCAGTTCTGTAGGGGGTACTGTGGGAATATGAGGTACCAGCCCCCCTTATACGGGCTATTCGGTCCCTGTATGCCAGGCGTCAGAGCTTGGTCCACATTGACGATTATAGGTCGGGCCCAGCTCTGGTGAGAGTTGGACTCCGCCAGGGCTGCCATTTGTCACAGATTCTGTTCATTACAGAATTTCTAGATACATCCAGGGCGTCAAGGGTTTGGGGGTTTGGGGGTTTCGTCAAAGGGATCTGGCTTGGTGGCCACAAGATCAAGTCTCTGCTTTTTGCAGATGATGTGGTCCTTTTGGCTTTGTCAGGCCATGATCTCCAGGTTCACAGCCTAATGCGAAGCGTTGGGGATGGGGATCAGCACCTCCAAATCCGAAACCATGGTTGGAGTGCCCACTCCGTCTCGGGGAAGAGGTCCTGCCCCAAGTGGAGGAGTTCAATTATCATGGGGTCTTGTTCACGAGTGAGGGGAGGATGGAGCGGTAGATGGACAGGCGGATCTGTGTAGTGTCTGCAGTGATGCGGACTCTGTACCGGTCTGTCGTGGTGAAGAATGAGCTGAGCCGGAAGCTCTCAATTTACCAGCCAAACACGAGCTCTGGGTAGAGAAAGAACAAGATTGCAGATACAAGCGGCCGGAAATAGTGTTTTCTCCGCAGGGTGGGTGGACTCTCCCTTAGAGATAGGGTGAGAAGTTCGGCCAAATTTACCGGTCAGTCTACGTTCCTACCCTCACCTATGGTCACGAACTGTGGGTAGTGACCGAAAGAACGAGATTTCAGATACAAGCGGCCAAAATTTGTTTTCTCCGCAGGGTGGGTGGACTCTCCCTGAGAGATAGGGTGAGAAGTTCGGCAATCCGGGTGGAAATCAGAATAGAGACGCTGCTCCTCCGCAGATGAGGTAGCTCGGGCATCTGTTCAGGATGCCTCCTGGCATGGCATGTCCATCTGGGAGGAAGCCAAGGGGAAGACCCAGGACACGCTGGAGAGACTATGTCTCCAGGCTGGCCTGGCAGCACCTTGGGGTCCCCCCAGAAGAGCTTGACCACGTGGCTGGAGAGAGGGAAGTCTGGGCCTCCCCGCTCCAGCTGCTGCCCCCGCGACCTGATCACGGATAAGCGGCGGAAGATGGATGGACAGACGGATACTGTAAATGCCTATGTAAATTGGAACCCTGACTTCCGAGTGCATTAATTTTCTGAGATAAGAGCCATTGCTCAGTCAAAAGTTTTCTTTCTGATACGAGCCAAGATTGGTGTCACAAATGAGCAGGACACCAATAGACATGGCCGCCACTATCCATTAAGGGCCCTTTCAAAACAGTAAGACGCACCGCCTGCCACTAGATAGCCCAGTAAAAATCATGGAAAAACATGAGCAAGGTGTGCGTGTTGTCGAGTTGTCCATGAAGAGATGGAGAAGTTGTTGTTGGTGAGATACTGTGACTGAGATCATCATCTGTGAAGCGGTATGACACTTTTATTGGGATTTGGCGCAGCAGATGCAGAGGGTTATATAGTTTTAAAAAGAGGACCGGCATTCACTGCGTCCCTAAATTAAGTTTAGCCATAAAGGGCAGCATAGTGTGCAAGTTAAATTTAGCAATACATTTTCACATTAACTGTGTAGCAAGTAAGTTAAGCGATAGAGCAGGAAATGAAAACCTCTCCCAATCCTCTTCCAATGCCGCCGGCATCTTCGTCCGATGTTAAAGGTAAATACGCTTAATACAAGCAGTTTACTTCTTTTATTTACATTCTCTTTTATTACGTATTATTATTTTGTATTCATTTTTCATTTGTAAAGTAAATTTTTCTTATCTAAAAGCACAACAAAACCGAGGGGGGCTGATACAGATCAATAAGGATTCGATTAATTTTAGCGGGAAAATTTAATTTGATATGAGCAAACTGCGTAACAAGCTCTGTCACAGACCAAATTAAACTCGTAAGTCGAGGTATTACTGTATGTATATTTATATATATATGTATATATAGTATATCTTGAACTGGCAACCCTCCAGTCCTCAAGACAAGTCCCAATGGACATAGCCATTGTCAACATTTAAACATAAATCATTATATTACTTAGGGAACAACTATGAGGATTCATGATCTTGGTTTCCTCTGCAATAAGAGGAATATTGGGAAAACCTGCAGAAGTACAAACAATGGTTCATTACGATTACCTCTCGTCGGCACCACACTATGCTGTGCAAATGCCATACGAGAGGGGAAAGCATGAATGCGGGATGGGGATGTTAAAAAGCAGGGGGAAAAAAAATCTCATTTTTCGAGGTGACGAATAAATAAAACAAAGGAAATGAATCAAGCTGGGTGTGAATTACAAACATCGCTGCACGCAAAACACAAGGCGAGCAAGAGATAAAAAGAGCATTCTCGATTATCCCTACAAAGCACTGCAGTCCAACCTGTGTCTCCCAGGGGCCTCATATCCCTTCTTCTCCTGATTGGTAATGAGGCACAGCTGCCATATAGTGGGCCCAGCAGGCAGGGCCTTGATTGCCGCCGCTTACTTGAGCAGGCAAAATGTGGCCAAGACGACAGGATTTCAATATGAGTGCGAGAACAGGGGGGCTTTTGTTAATGAAGAGATCCCAATCTTGCTTATTATGATTCAGAAAGGAACCCTTGGCTCGGCTTAATAAGTTACAAGTCTGCCTCCCCTGTTTGTGTTTTTGGTGGAAGTGTATAGAAACGCATCGTTGTCAGATCCCATGATGGCAACTGGTTTCTTCCCTTTAAGATGTTTCGCCGCTCGTTCCCGTCAGTTCTGAATGGAGACGTCTCTGTTGAGATTTGGCAGCGATTGACCCAGATGATCGAGAACCCTCACAGAGACCGTTTATGGATACATACTTTTTCTATTCATTTTATTTTAATGGCTGTGGACATGACAATAACTTAGACATCCGCAAAGCTCAGTACAATGTCAACCATGCCTGTTTGTTTGTTCTACACATTTGTGAGCTCAGTGCCGTGTGTTTTGTGTCCATATAAAAGCCATCATCGTGAAGGTGCACTACCCAACATCACAGGAAGCAAATCTTGCCTGTGGCGATCAGGCTGTTGAACATGGTCATGCAATAACCTTGAATTAAACACCACGTTATCTGAATGCTGTTACTTGTATGTTGTTGTAATTGCTCTTTTAATTTTTTTTTATCTAAGTAATTATTCAGCTACCTATATCTCTTGACACTAGTCAATTTCATCTTTATTCATTTATTTATGTTTATTTATTTCTTTATTGTATGGAGCAACATAGGTTGTTTGGTGACTCCCCTCCTTGTCCCCTCCTCCTCACAGCAGTCAACTTGACTACATGGAGGTGGTATTTTATTTCAATGTGTTTGACTTGTTTGGATATAATTCATTTTTTGTGTGTGTGTACAAGTCTACATAGGTCATTTCAGGGCAGTTGCTATAGATCCAGTATGTCATGCCTCAATAGGATACCTTGTGTGAAAAATGTTTTCCTTTTGTGTTGGTTTGGTCTTCGCATTTGCTATTCCAGGCAGCCACTACCCTTGCCACTTCTGTCCACCTTGTGGAAGACCAATAAAAACCGGTGCTCTGGTAGAAGAAGGAGGAGGTCATGGTTTTGAGTTAACTGTCACATTCATACTATTCTTTCACAGACACCAATTTGATGAAAAAACGTGATATGTTGTGAGATCTGGACACTTGGTAATTGTAATAGCCTCATAATCAAACATTTTCCCATACCAAAAGTCTAAAATGCAATGATATCAATGATACTCATGTCTGAATGTATTGAAGCAAGCATTGTCTTAAGCCACTCAGCTGACCATCTACTTCACTCACTGCCTTGAACCTAAAATTTGAAAACAGGCTACAAGTTTACACAGATATAACTGAACAACCTCTGACACATGGCAAACCCTTTTTCAAACATGATTTCCCTTGGTCTGTATCTCGTGTCCCTCAGCGCTTGCCTCATTTACATGCCTTGCCCCTGGGCCAATCACATTCCAGAGGCCACCCGGGACGCCGCAATATAGATGTGCCACTTGGAAAACAACATAATGTTC
Source organism: Fistularia tabacaria (assembly GCA_901007705.1). Taxonomy (NCBI): domain Eukaryota; kingdom Metazoa; phylum Chordata; class Actinopteri; order Syngnathiformes; family Fistulariidae; genus Fistularia; species Fistularia tabacaria. Next base: position 378,910 of record CAAKHD010013563.1, on the reverse strand, counting down.
AATAAACCCACCATGAATTTTAAAATTGTGAACTTAGCATGGGAGGAGAATCCGTCCAGTGTGAGCAGCTGGCTACTGGAAATTATTAATAGTTTAAAAACCGTATCCCGAGATCAATTTCAGGATGGGCCGATTCATTAAAAAGGCTCATCTCCTTACGGAAGGTGATGAAGTTACTGCTGCTTTGCCAGATGCACAGCTCCGCATGAACTTTTAATTTGAAACAGCAAATTTTGTGCTCTTGCCATCAAAGCAGTTTAAGAACCAGCAAGGTAGTCCCTGGGGGGGGGGGGGACCAATTCTTTGCATGTCAATGTCAAGCCTGTCTTTGGATTATACAATGGCCATGTACTAGCGGCATAGCTAATATAAATCCGTGAATGTAAAATACTACATATCCAGCGGCTCAGTAGGATTGCTGTAGAGATGCCTATGCAGGCTGAATATTGGATGCAAACATTTGCAGTCTAATATTTTCATCTTGCATGTACCTGCATTATTTGCAGAGATCACCCATGTTTGCACTGAGTCAATGGGTGAGCTAGTTTTTTACAGTACAGTATTTACAATAACCAACAGGTGCTTTGTGTGAGAAGGAGCTGGGTAAATGGTAGAGTTTACAGAGGAAATTGCAGAAGCATCCTCAAACATTCAATCTGATTACATTTCTGCCAGCATGATTACCTGCTATAATAGATATGCCAGGTTGAAAGGCTGTTAATTAATTTCCATAGCCCCTGAAACTAAAATTACACAACCAAACACACGTTCAGACATATTCACGCCTCTTCATCCCAGACAGTTCACCACTTGCAGGTTGAGGGGAGGGGAGAGATGGAAGCTTTTTGAATTTTGATTGGCTTTGTAGCCTGTTATTTAAGGTAGTAAATACCCCTCCGCAGACACTCCAACCCCACCCTCGCCCATTCCTAGCACCCCCTGAACAAACAGGCCAACGCATTTGTCTGCCGACTAGAACACCTCATCTAAATTTAAAATGTAATTTAAGAACATTCAAATGTATAGGCCCCAATGTAGTTCACAATATAACCAATTTACACACACAATCCCTGCAAGAGTAGCGGCCACCTGGGGAGGTTGTTATTTGTATGTGATGCTGTATTGTGTATATCCCCATATCATTATTAAAATGTGTTTTGATGAACTGAAATGCTGGCTTTTTTTTTTTCTCTGCTGCGCTCTACCTTCCCCATGAGATCCGGCCAAATTCAAACACCCTGACATTGGCAGATATTCAACCCTCAGGCAGGAAAAAGGATTAAAAAGTTGGCTGTTTTGCTAAAGCACCCAAGGACTCTTCATTATGTATCTGCTGCAGCTTTTCAAATCATTGATACAAGGAAGATGCACTCCTATGACAGAAAGCGCAAAAGGGGGGAGGGGGGGGGGGGGTAGGCACCTATATATGTGTGTTGAGGAACGAAGATCCTTTGCTGTTATGTTCAAACAAAGGTTTCCACGACAACCACATGCACCATTAGTCGCCCTATCAAAACTCAGGGATGAGGTACCTCGAATACCCATCGCTGAATACACACACATGCACCGGCACGTTTTATGTGCACGCTGGCACAAAAAGACACGCACACTTGCACAAACCGGCACACAATTTGCTGTCAGGTCTGCAATAATATCTCAGGCTATGATTGAAGATTGCTTTGTACAAATTGGGCAGTTGATCCCACGCCTGTATGACTCAGAAGAGGCTCTCAAGACTAGTCAACTGTGGATGATTTCAGGAAATAAGTGACCTGTGTATTGATAAGATTTGATTTTGCCTGGAATATTTAAAGTGGCATGTTTTGCAGCATAGCTTCACAATTTGCTGAGAAGAAATGGTAGGGATTGGCTTATTCAGATATGTTTAGTTAGGAACTGGTGCACACTATTGAAATATGATTACGGGTGAAATTGTAGACACAGAGAGTACCAGAGGCTATCGTTTCCCGCTATAAATCTCCTCAACTACAGCAGATCTGGTCAGTTGAGACCCATGGATTCTATGGCATAGAAGCTGTGCATATTTTAAAATGCAGCTTTTGAAAAAACCCTTTGTCTGTGAAAGTTGTCTATCATCCTTGCCTTGGTACTTTTGAAGTGTGCTGTAGCAGCTGGGCTTGCTGTAAAATATAGTGAACTCACAATAACACGGAACCACATGCCTTACATGGTGTTTTGATCTCACTATCAATTTTATACATTAAAAAAAGCAACAAAACAATGTAATGTTTAATCGAATCATCCTAAAAGCTGGTAGATGGTATTGATTTGATCAAATGTCAGCTCAACTTTAAATGTTGGAAAGACTAATCATCGAATTTTTTTTTTACAGTCACACAATTGGTGCTTGTGATTGTCCTATCAAGCTCTGTGGATAACTTGATAAAAGCATTTTGTAGTTTATCCATTATACTTATGGCCCAAAAATCTGAGGTAATTCATTCATATATATATATATATATATATATATATATATATATATATATATATATATATATATATATATATATATATATATATATATATATCTTTTTCGCCTCACAGCAAAAAGGTCCCTGAATCAATTCCAAGAGGGAATCACATGTTCTCCATGTGTCTCTGTGGGTTGTATGGGTTCCTCCCCCAGTAGGTTCATTGGATACCCCAAATTGTCCAGATGTGTGAATGAGAGCGTGAATAGTTGTATGTCTCTATATCTGGCCCTGTGAGTGACTGGTCCTGGGTGAACCCCGCCTCTTGCCCAATGACAGCTGGGTTTGCTCGTCCACGACCCTGAATGCAGAATAAGCAGTATTGAGAATGACTGACTAAATGTATTTCTGTGCAGTGGTTAGCACTTCTGTCTCACATCAGAGTGGCTCCTGGTTCGATTCCCACAGGGGCCCTTTCTGTGTGGAGTTTGCATGTTCCCCCGTGTCTATGTGGGTTTTTTGCTCCAGGTTCTCCGGTTTCTGCCCACAATCCAAAAAATATGCAGGTGGTTAAATAGAATACATTGTAAAAATTGCCCAGATGCGTGACTGACCAAGTGAATGGTTGTTTGTCTATATGTGGCCCTGCGATTGAATGGCGATTGGTACAGGGTGTACCCCGCCTCTTGAACAATATCAGCTTAGACAGGCTCCACTATCCCCGCAACCTTGACTGCAGGATAAGTGGTAGATAATGGATGGACGGATGGATTAAGAAGTCCAGCCATGACACAAGCTAAGGCAACGGTTAACACCTAAAGTTACTTTCTTCATGACTGGCAAAATGTTCCCATGTTTTTCTTCCTCTCTTCTCAAGTTGCCTTATAACTGTCACACAGTGTTCATAGCTGAGGGTTCTACATTTGATTCTAATACCTAAAGACAGAGCCACAACACTCCTGAAAGACATGCTTAGAAAACCTTACCGCGCCTCTGTTATAAAAGCAAAAAGATCCAAAACAAACATAACCAATAGATGTACAGTACATGGAAAATGATATTACTTATTGAATCCCAAATGTGGCTGCAGAACCTCAAGAACCTGATCTTCAAAAACAGCAAATCCCCATCTTACAGCCCAGCAACACCCAGGGAGAAAAATGGTACGCCTGAAGGATTTCACATCCAGAGAAGCAACCTAGTGTGCACAGTACACGACAGACAAAGGGTAGATGCAAACAACCATTTCAAAAATGCATGGATCAACAAAGCAGAGCAAACTCTGGAACAAGTATTCTACGGACAGCAGAACGAGAAACGCTCATCTGAGGACTTAAATAATTCCGGGCTGGGGAAAAAGAAAGGAGTGCAAGAGAAACTAGAGAAATGTAGGGAGCCGTCTATCAAATGTTTATTCAGAGATGCAACCCTTTCCTCTGGAAATTCAAGATTCCCATTGACAGAATTTTCAAAGTCAGACAAAAGTTCTAGGTTCTCGCTCCAAAGAAACCTAAAGTGAGGTCCTCTAGGTTATAAATGAATTCCAACCAGATGAATTGCTTTGAATTCTAAGATGCAGGGCCATCCCAAAAGGAAACGAGTGCAACAGATCAATACAACAATGGCCCTAATGTCGTTTATTTCTGGGAAATATGGGATTTCAAATAGAAGCCAATAGAGATTTTAAAGGAGGGGGGGGGACCCTGATTGATGGTAATAGGGTCAGTGTAGTGAATTTTTTATCTTTAATGAAAATGGATCTTTTTTTTATGTGGCTAGCAAACAGATTCTGCATCGACCTCACCATGTAAAGGTACCCAGAAGGCTGCACTTCCATATACTTTTTTTTTTTTAAGCGGTCATCAAAAGATATATGCGATCAACAATTCATGCAGGAAATTTAAAAAATAATCTCAATAACACTGATAAGTTGGTTACATTATATGCTTCTGGGTGTTGATTTTCGTCATAGATTTTTTTTTACTGGTTCAAAAACACCTACAGTTGTTTGTACGGAGCAACCTACAGCAATAGATCTGGGAAATGTATGGAATTTGAGGAGAGATCAACAAAATGTATTTAAAGAATAAAATTCATTTCAATTTATAAAAATTACAGACAAGTGTGGTAAGGAACAATAGCAATGGGATGCTCTATCTCCTTCTTTCTCACTGCAGCTTGCCTTATCATCCTTGCTGGTGGCAGACAGATGGTTCGAGGAGTCAGGTCAGAGACTCCCAGCCCTATGAAGTTATATGAATGATGTCAGCGCCCTCCTTCAGCTGTGCATGCAGCGCCACAACTATGAAAAGGGTTGGAGCTGCCACCACGGGCCTGTATGAGACCTGCGTCAGCCAAGTCCTGCAGCTCCTAAATTCGGAACGGAGCCATGAATGACAACATCTGCTTTGCAGTCAACTGGAGGGAATCCGTCATCTGTTGCACTGACGTGTCTGAAGCCTCTTCATGGCTTACCTGTCTGACAAACCTATCACTGTCTCCGTGACATCCCAGCTCACACATGGTCAAAATCAATCAAAGCTGTCTTCCAAAGAAATTCCTGCTATGGCGTCAGCAGTTCGTCTTACCAACAAACAATGTGGCCTCATGAATAGTGTGACATCGTCACAAAAACAGCCATGAAAACAAACACAAAGGCCAACGTTGCATGAAGAGACGACTTGCCTGCGGTCTTCTTTTAATGTAGGAAAAGCATGTTAAAAAATCACTCGTCCCTTCAATCTATTGCCCTTGAATAGAAACAGGAAAGACAAGTGTTTTGTGTTTCTGACAGCGAGCCTCACCTTACCATGATGTGTCAAACACCCAAAGCCTCGAGTCAGCCGGGATGGAAACTAAGTACAAATGATTACATTGGACACCCTTCACAGTCCCTATAACATGGAACCAGTATAATAGATCAAATGAGATCTATATATATATATATGTGTGTGTGTATACATACACACCCTTCTCAGGGTTGCAGGGGTGCTGGAGTCAGCAAAGACAAACAACCATTCACTCTTATTCATACATTTGGGTAACTTTGGGGCTCCAATTGACCTGATGTTTTTGGACTGTTGGAAGAAGCTGGAGAAACCCACAAAGAGACAGGAGAACATGCAAACGCCACACAGAAAGGCCCCCTGTCGTAATCCAACAATGGACCTTCATGCTCTGAGGCAGATGTTAACCACTGCCCCACCATGCCACCTTAGATGAACACTTTTCCCAGAATCCAAGCTTGCAGAACCCGTCTGGGTGTGAGACAACATTTAACATAGGCAGGGTACAAGTCACACTTTGACCAACTTTTGCAAAAGTTTGTGGAAATAGAAGAGACACAGGCTGGAAGCCAACGGGGCCAAACCGGCATAATTGTAGGAGAGGAGGGGGGGGATGCTTGTAGCAGAGCCGCCACCCAAAGGCGCAGCTCTTCCTCTCACTGTTAGGCAAGGGGAACGCGGCCGCCGAACTCGACTGCCAGGGTAAGTTTTCTCAGCTAGATCACCACAAACTCCCAATGGCCCGAGAACATCCTCTGTTCCAGCTCTATCCAGTCATCACCGCTGAACTGATTGTCCCATGGGCAGGGGTTATAGGAGCTGCCTTAAAGAAGAAGAGAAGTACACAGAGCTGGCAGCCGTGTGCTCATATGCTGGGTAGGGCTTTTCACACACTCAGTGCAAATTAGCTGCAGAGGCTACGCTGGAGCATCCACCCAGCAGCCACAGAAGTCTCTTGGCATCACAGGCTATGAGCAGAAGAAGGCTCTAAAAGACCTGGCAGAGGAGGCGGAGGGAGGGAGTTACTGGCTCTGGCCCTGCAGAAAGGACGATTCAGGGATCCCGAGGCTGCGATGTGTCCCTTCCACTGCTCCACCACTAAGAGATGTTCCGGGATTAAAGGATCAGAACGTCAGGGAAGGGTGGCTGTGGCCGACGGCCCCTGCAGCTGGCTCAATGGCGCTGTCGGAGGTGATATGGGGCAAAAATGCCCAGCAGGTGGACCCACCTGTGCTTGCAAGTGGGTTAAAATATAGAACAGTTCACAAAAAAATTCTGCGACGAACCTTTCAGATGTTCTGGTGAGAAAATGTAGGGGTAGAATGATTTTCTGAAGACAAAGTATCTCATGAATATGTTCATCTAATTGAAACGTCTAACTTTTTTTTTTTTTAAAAAGAGGGAAAAAAAACGATTCCAACAAATCGAATTAATAGAATGTAGAGATGGAAAATATGACTTTAAAGCTTCAGAGTCAATACAATGCAGCGAAATCAGCAAACCGTGTCGTAAAAAAATTAATAAATGAAGAGATCAATATATTGTGCCATCGTCATCCATTCAGGCAAAGCAAATGTATCAGACAGGTAGTTAAAAAATATATATATATATGGTTTTTTTTTAAACCTTAATGTGGAAATAGTATATAATTAGGTGCGTTTGTATATAATTTACATGGCCAGTGTATTTTCAATGCAGAATCTCAAATTGGACACATAAAAGTAATGTGCAAAAACAATAAATGAGGAGTTTGTCTTTGAGGGAGATGTGCAGGACATATGGCCAACACAATGGTTCTTATATCGACGTATCTGTTCACTGCAGCGATGGAGTGAAATATGAAGTGAGTGCGATCCCAGGCGTGAAAGATAAATACCTGAACAGACTGCAATTAAAAATGACAATATTGGAAAGGGATAGAAATCTGCAAGTTCACCTTTTTCAACAGGTTGATCAGTTTTTTTCTTTGTGACCAAGGTCTTGTCCGCATAAATGATCGTTATTAGATTTATTACCGAGTAGACTTTGAAGAAAAAGTTCCACAATTTATCAACTGTTTTTAAAAATCTTCACCAGAAGAACCGGGAGGAGTTTAAAATATGTAAACAGAGAGCGTGTGATTTATTTTATGGGACGATGAACCAGAAAAAAGATCAAAAGGGCTTTACCGACTAAGGATTTTAATGAATTATGTTTTAAATCTGCAGTGGTTTTTCTTCAAAGTATCTCTGTTCCTTGATTCCATCAAACAACTTTCCAGTTCACAATATTACAGTGAACTTTTTTTTCATTCTTTTTGTAGTTTCCAGCATTGATAATGGTCTTGTCACGTAAGCAAAGGCCAAGCCCCATCGTACAATGTAAATATTCTAATAAGAAATTAACCTTTACTTCCAGGACTAGTCTTTGAAAATGTGGCTCTATTTTTAATTGACCTTTGGAATAGCATTAGATATATCATTTATTATGTTAAATTATGATGGGTTAGGCTATAGTCAATATCTGAATATACATGCACACCCGTTCATTTAGCCATCAACCACATCATTAATATGATCCTTCCTTATACCCAAAATGGGGATTTTTTTTAACGCACAAAACAGGCCCATCAGAGGCTGCCGTTCTCATAGCTTCAGTTAGTTGGTCGATCAGAGAAACTGAACTATAGTGTGTCTGATTTATGCACCTGGTAAATCTATTCTTTTCTATAGTCCTCATCTCCCACAGCCTGGGGACAAGACGCATACAGTATATAATGCTCCAGGCCTCATGTGGTTCCAAGAAATATGAGTAGGAAATATTTCCAACACATTTAATTCTGTCCATAGGAGATAGAATCAAACGTATATGCACACAAAGTCCCTCATCATATCTGCTGAGCCAATCATATGCCCTGGATTGGGAAAGCAATCTAGGGATTGCACCATCATCAGAATAAAGCCTGCACAAAAGACCCTCACTACATTCTGTGCCGGCAGCACATCTCAGCTCATCAGGTCAGCAGAAGCTGGATGCTGGGCAGAGAGCCTGTAGTTTGAATGCAGACTCCTGGACTCATCCCACATCCCCCACCACCACCACCACCACACACCTCACACACACACTCAACTGGCATGAATAAGAAAAGAGAAGAAAGCAAGTCCTTTGACAGCATTTTGTTTTCCAGGTTAGCGGTATGGTCTTGGTGATACACGCATGTTTCACAGCGGCGTTACGTCGTTTGACTGAACAAATGCACCCAATGGTACCAAAGGGTAAAAATACACTGTTGCATTCTGGTACATTAACTTTGGACGAGCATCGTAAAACATTATCTGTTAAGAATATACTAATCCATTTCAAAAACAAGTTCCACCAGTGTTCCAATGACCTTTTCAGATGGCAGAAGGTGACGTTGTTGTTTTCTTATCTTCTCACTCTGAACCCTCTTCCTCTTCATTTTGCCTTTGACATAATTGCTTCCAGTATCTAAAAGCGGCAATAATAGCGAAGGACGGATCATAACTCGTCACCTCCTAAAATAACATTGTATAAAAACTGAAAATGGAGCTCAGAGGAGAAATTATAAAAAGATACAATTTTGTTAATCTCAAGTACATGTACAGTTAAGTCTACGTGACATGCTTCTTAAAATGAAACGAGATAACATGCATCAAGAATAGATATTTTAGGTCGCCGTATCTTGTAAACAAGCGGCAAACCATCTGTTCGTATCTCAAAAATGAAGAAAGGTTAAGCATTAACAATATATATATATATATATATATATGAGCATTAACTATATATATCTATATAAATATCTAGCTCTTATGACAGTTGGCTTGAAGCTGGTTTGCCGGTATATTGTATTGTAATACGACAGTGGAATGGTGTTTCAACATTCGGTAACAAAATTTCGCCTGGATTTTCATTATTTTGAGGAAACCTAATTCCATTTCCTTTAGTTTCTTTATGCATGTTTACTTGTGTGTCTCAACTTTTTATAATTACTCTTTGGACAGTTGTTTTAAGTGTTGAAGGAATTGTGCAACACAGTAAGGTATCGAAACGGTGCAGTGTTCAAAAAAATGAATGGCATGGACTGTAAATACATGCACATTCGACACACGTGTTTCTGCTGCATCTCGAGGTGCTGGTCTTGGCCTGGTCTAAACCTGCTCTCCGCAGGTCGGATTTCTGTAGCTCATCTCTTGGCATCCGGCCCAAATCTGTGATGTTCCACAGTTTTACAGCTATCTTCCTTTTTTTTTTTTTCCTATCCATCACTGTCCTTCTTAACCTTTCTTTGCTGTTGGTCATTTAACTCTCCCTGAACTCCCAGAGATGCTTTTTTTTTCCAGAATGAAGTCATGGGGCAAAAGCAAAGACAACGTGATATCATTGTAGGTAACAGGGGACACAAGATATTGATGTAATAAGTAGCTTTAGGTGAACTTTAATAGTTCTACATGCTTTATTGCAACCCACCTGAGTCCTTGCAAACCTCCAGATTTTTTCGAATCGATTGTCTTTTGTACCCCGCTTGATTATGTACTTTTGTGGGGTTGGACCAATTTTGAAGTTTTAAACTGCCTCTTCGTGAAAGGATTTAAAACTCTCAGAGACATTATGCTTACTGGTAGATTGAGCCAAAGCAGTTGTCAATCCAAACACTACAATGTCCATCTGGCAAGGGATGAGTCATACCACTGTCCCAAATAAAATCTCCTCAACCATGTGTAGAACATTTAATTCGTTCCAGCCTTTTCTGGGAAGTAAATAATTTGACTGACCCCCGCTTGGGGTTTTATTCCACCATTCTGTTTGCTAACATTATAAAAACTTTCATTTCCACATTTGTATCCGGTACAGGCTGAGAAAAATGTATTCCCATGTTGATATTATCCTTTGAAACAAAATACAAACAAAAAAAAAAGACATAAACACACAATCACATGGGACTGTGTGCCTGACATCGTGTTTTGTTAAGTTGACCAGCTTTTGATCGTATTATCAGTTTTAAACATCAAAAATAAAATCAAAAAATACAGTAAAGGCTCTCATCCTTCGAGCTTGTAAATTTTACTGATTTGTGGAAATGTCAGCAATGTCTTTAAATACTGAAAGGATAATCATAGAAATGCTTCTACTGCTGAAATGCTTTTACTGACCTCGTTGGTTCTTGAGATTGTTCTGTCCAGTAGTGTGGGTACCTTGAGCAAAATATTTTGTACTTTATCCCGAGTACTTATTGCCCAAATGGCCAAAAAGTCCAGGTGGTCATTAATTCAAATTTAGATTTTGCACATATTCTATACTATTTGTCTTCTCTTTCAACGTGCAGGAGATAAACCGAGCTCCACCACTGTTACCTGGTGGTTTAATCGGAAATACCAGAGGTTCATTTGTTCATTATCTATACCACTTATCCTGCAAACGGGGTCACAGAGGAGGGCTGCGGCAAATCCCAGCAGATGATGTGCAAGAGGCAGGATGTAGTCTGGACTGGGAGCCAATTGATCACAGAGCCGCGTGTAGACACAAGTCGTATCAACAAATATTACACCGAAGAACAATTTGCAGTTTTCAATTAATATGCAGCATGTTTTTGTCTTGCTGGGAAAATGCTGGAGAATGAAAAGAGAACCGACTCGGGCAGTGGGACACAGAAAAGCCCAGTTCCACATTTGATTGGGAGCCTTCTCGCTGTACAGTGAGAGTGCTATCCATCAGCACTGCTCCACTGCCTCCCACACCTAGTGGTTTCTAATATTCTGTCTTGAAGGTGTCAAACACTGACAATAAAAACATTTGAAAATTTGATGTACACATTCACCAAGGCCAATAATCTTGTTAGCACTGCCACCTGGTGACAGTATTTCCTTTCCACACCTACTTGCAGCAGTGATGTAATGTCAGATGTGGTGTGATCATGTTCTGTGGTCTGTTAAACAATAAAAAAAAACAAAAAAACAGGAATAAGTGAAGCGGGGCCTGGGTTCTTTACTGCCACTCTGGAATGCATAAGTAGAAAAATAAAAAAAAGGTCTGATGGTGTGGTATGAAATTATTATTAGATAAAGAAGGTGGAGGATTTTTAAGTATTCAGGGTCAACAGTACAGAACAAATGTGGGGAAACACATAAAGACACATGATAAAGCAGGTTCCAACGGCTGGAGAAAAGTGTCAGGCATAATGTTAAATAATAGAGAATCAGCCAGAATGAAAGGAAACACATGTACACGTGTGCTAGACGGTGGTAGGACCAGTGGTGTTAAGGACGGAAAGCTGGAAGTAGCAGAGATCAAGATGCTGAGGTTCTCTTTGGGAGTGAAGAGGGTGGATAGGACCAGGGATTAGTCCATCAGAGGGACAACAAATGTTAGATGTCCTGGAGGTATTTCTAATCTTTATTATCCAGACCTAATGGCTAGGAGTCACACAATGGTGAAGCAAGTAAATGATTGAGAAAAAAACAGGCGCTGGAAATCTCCCTCGATTTGATCTTTGCATCGCTCCTTTTCAAACATCTATCAGATGTCCCGCATTGGGGGTTCTGCACAAGGTTTCTGATGACTAACCGCCATTTAAGTTGATGACCGATTCTGTTTATGAGGAGCTCCTTATTTCCGCATGACTTTACGACTCCAATTACTTGAACGACAAAACACGTGAGAACAAAAGAAATTCAAAGCGCAGGCGAGCATTAGAATCCTCCTGCGAGAACGTTTCCTGGTCCTGCACGGATCAATCACAAATCAATTGTTTTTTGGTTTTTTTTCGCCATCATGTCCTCGCTTCATGACTTAATTTTTACCTGTCTCATTTCCTCTTGCTTAATCTTCCTCCCTCGCACTCAAACACCTACATGCTACCACATGCTCCCCCAACCTTAGTCTTTTATCAGCATCACTCCATATCAATTCCCTGCATAGCTGAGGAGAGACACAGAATGCAGGTAAGAAATACTAAACGCCTACAATACTCACATAAACGAATCAACCAGCACATGCTGAGATGTCGTTGCCCACATACCATCTGTCTCATGACAACATCCCACAATGACATTTTTTTTCTTGACACAACACTTCCTGTAATCCCTTTTATAGAGATAATTTGCAAAGCATTGACCAACGCACACACAGAACCACACCATTAATTTAAGTCTTTGCTCTGCCCAAGAACAGGGACTTTATTAGCAGCACTCTTATCTATTTGGAAAATTAACTTGTTCTATACAACACTTTCTCATCTTGATGTCGTACCTTGGAAGAAAGCAAAGGCTCTCATTAGATACGTTGATACGTGCACATACTGGTCGCTTTATAAGGGGTATCTGTTCAACTGTTCATTAATGCAAACATCAAATTACGTCGGCCAATTACATAGGACAAACTCAGGGCATTTAGGCATTTGGTTACAATCAAGGAAGAAAGGGGACTTAAGTGACTTTGAATGTTGCATGGTTGTTGGTGCCAGATGGACAGATTTAAGTATTCCAGAAACTACTAATCTACTGGGATTTTCACACACAACTGCATTTAATGCTGAAAGAAAATTGCCCCGAAAAACAGAAGAATATTTCTTGTGATAGGCGAGTGTCTAGGGGAGAAGGCTTTTGTGATGCCAGAGGTCAAAAGAGAAACTGAAATAACCACTCGTTGCTACGAAGTTATGCAGAAAAGCGTATCAAAAAGATGCAAGATGCTGAACCTTGGGGGACAGATGGGCGACAGCGGCCGACGACACCAGATGTTACTCCCGTCAGCTAAGAGAGGGAAAGCGAAGCTACAATTTGCATGGGCTTAAAAGAAGATTGCACAATCATTGAGTGGTCTTATGAGTCTTGATTTCCACTAAGACATTCGAAAGGGTTGTTGTAAACATAAAATACTTAAATCAGAAGTTCAGGATGCTAGTGGAGACTAGCATGATATGTCCCGCACCCCTGAGCGTTTTTGCTGAAAATGTAAAACATTCTCTTTATGACCATGCCTGTCTTTTAACGGTAGCTCCAGACAGATGAATGCAACATCTAAAACTGGCCTCTTCAACATGACTACATGATGAACAGAGTCACCGGGTCCAACTCCATCGTGCATGTTCATTCGAGGGCGGCATGTTGCCACAGTTGTTGGTTGGTGGCGCTTCCACCTTACAGGTCTATCTGGATTACAACAGGAATCTATGTGGAGTTAATATGTTCTCCTCGTGTCTGCATGGGTTTTCACAGTTTGGAAACATGGAATACGTTAACTGGAGACCCAAATTTGACCAGAGCTGTAAATGGGAAGGTGAATTGTTGTGTGTCTCTATATATGGCCCTGTGATTGGCATGCGACTTGTCCAGTGTAAACCTCGCCTCACATCCACTGAGAGCCAGGAGGCTAGGATCCAGCCCTCTGACTGCAGGATAAGCAGTATAGATAATGAATTAATTTATGTTCGGTTGAAACATCTGCAGTGGCATCGTGTTGCTATCGTGTTAATATGGATAGGGAATACATGATATTGAAAACATAACATATGGTCAATTGAAACTCTAGAACTGTGAAGTTGAATGGTTGAATGTTTTTTTGTCTCTATATCCAGTCTGGGATTGAGAGGCAACCGATCCATGATAAACCCCGCCTCTTGCTCAATGACAGCTGGGAGGCTAGACTCCAGCCCTTCCGTGACCGTGGCTGTAGGATTAGAAGGAAAACCCACCCAAAAATAAATGAATGTTCGCTCGACACATCTGCAGTGACATTATGATGCTATCGTGTTAATATGGATTAAAATAAATTCTCTGCTGAATCCTGTTGAAAAACTTTGTTTCGAGGACAAATTGGGCGCAACCTAGAAATAGCAAGGCGTGCCTAGAAAATGGGCTGGTGAGTTTGCGTCCTCAATAATTTCCCTCCCTGTCAGCATGATCTTAATTCAATGAAATGTATGCAATGAAATAACTTCATCGTAAGGCTGTATCATATTTTGATTTCTAGACATTTATTACTCCGGGGCAAATATCCTGCAGAGTCCTCGATCACTGATGGAGACTGGAGATAATTTAGGGGTGAAGTGCGATGCCTCCAGTGTGGATCAGATTAGAGCAGTTAAAAGTAGCGAGCTCACAAAGAGCAGGGACTAATAATTATAACTGAGAAAAGTAAAGAGAAGCAAAGCAATGAATAAAATGATGTAGATTGCTTGTTAAAAGTAAAATAGGGCAAATAGGAAAAGAAACAAATTGCATGACATCAGCAGCCACATAACATAACAAGTATTCTATTTTTTTGTGATCAGAATGGAGGTTTAATACAGAGTCTGTGATTGGAGATGGTCCATTACTTGTTCAATTCGATGCTATATTTCGATTAGCGGCCAAGGGATGTAATTAATTGCCATGCTTTGTTAAATGTGTTACTATATTAGTGTGGCTACAAATAACAGATACATGTCTGTATTAGACTTTGCCCCGGTGAGTGGAAATGAGAAGAAAAAAAAAAAGCTTGTGTTGCATTCTGTGAAACAAACATGTAACAAACATGAATTCATAATATCTCACTTTTTAAATCTTTAGGTGAATCTGCTGAATCCTGTGAGGAGCCAACAATTTTTGTTGCTCTTTAACATTTCAAGCATGTTCGTGGTAAACATGAATCTTTATCCTGGACAAAAGGAATATAACATATGCATCTCAAAGCAGGTATTTACTGTCACTCTGAAGTCTGGGGAGCGTCTATCCTCGGGGCTATTATTACCATGGTATAACCATTCCACAAAGCCAGAATTTTGAAGTCTGACCTCTATACGATTTCACTGTTGTCATGGCAGCAGCATCACCGGAGCAGGGTAATATGTCATTTAGTTGCTCAGACCTGTGTTTACATTGCTAAACACGTTAGTGCCACTACAATGGGCAAAATAATGAAGACAATTGACTTTCAATATAAATTCAGAAATGTCAAGACCTAAAAAAAAAGTCATGATATGAAATATTTGTGAGAGCATATACCTCTGCACATATCCACGAGAGCAGATTTATGAGCTCACTTACTTTCACCTCAGTCAGAAGGTCCTAATACAAATGGATTGATCTATTCATTTTCTTATATCTAATATCCATAGCACAGACGGAATGTCTTTAGTTCCAGGTTACCTTAAGTTGTTGGAATCAACACAAAATGTCAGACTTTGACTTCTTTATGATGTTTATGCGACCCTTTTAGGTTTCATGGAAGTTTTATTGATTTATCATTTAATCTGCTTCATAGTTTTCTGTTATCCTAATGATATAAGGATACTGTGAAAGCTGCTCACTTAATTGGACGGTGGGCAATCACAAAACTTTCGCAAATGGTGCCAGGTAGTCACGAAACTGTTTTCTTTATTTCAGCAAAACAAATATTTCCCCCCAATTTTTTTTTATTTTTAATCAAAAGCAGGCAGGAATTTAAACAAAGCGACTGAGTAACTGTTCGGGGGGGGGGGGGGGTTATACGGAGATTCAATTAGAAAGAATACATATCTGGCAACGAGTAATCATTTCTGAAGCACTGTGTTAT